>JAJTUV010002593.1:0-121680 GCA_021653895.1 Mastomys natalensis | reverse complement strand
CTACGTGCAAACTTTAGCATGTTAAAATTGACAAAGTATCTGGTAATGACAGTTCAATTTCTCAAACTTTTAGCTCTCATATCTTGTCATCATTCTAGAATGAACTTTTATATTTTATAAGTTTTTTTAATTAAAATGATTCTTGTAACTAATGCCTTCTTCTACAGTACTTGAGTCTTTACTAGAAAGTTTATTTCTATTATATTTTCTGCATTTGCAACAGAAAGAAGCAGGGAGTGCTACTATACTTTATGTTTCCTATTTTGTGCTATAATTATTATCCTTTTACACCACTGTGTGTTGGAAAGGAAGAGTAGAAAAGAAGCATGCCAGGGTAAGCAAAGAACTGAATTGCTGATAACTTCATGCAAACAGTGTCAGTCTCCTGAGTTGCCGGCATTACACAATAAACTGTTTCGGAGCTAAAATGATAACTTGAGATTGGCTATACCCTATCATTAGACACCATTTCTCTCCCTACATCTTGTCTAGTCATTATAGTTTTGCAGAAGCAAAATTGAACAATAATAGGAGCAAAATGTTGCATTAATATTTAATGCAATACTCTTGAGAGTATAAAAACATTCAAATGCAAATGCAATGGGCCATTTAGAGGTTTTCTGAGAATTACCTTCATATTGCTAAGGTTTGCCTTGTAGAGATAAGGACAATTGTGTAACTAGAAACAAGTGTGAGCTTCTAATATTTTTATATGAATCTGTGACAGCCTTCTCATTTTTCCTGTGGTTCGCCAAAACAATAATTTCTAAACTTTTAATTTTGTATATCAGAAACTAAAGACATTTTAACAACTGTATTAAGCAACAACAAGCATGATTTCAATAAGTGGGAGAAATAATAATTCAATAATTGTAAAGTAAGTTATAGTCTTGTATTGAATGTATTTTATAAACTACTGTTCAAGTAATTCCTTTTCAATGCTTTTTTTATGCATCATCACTGGAAGCAAAGATACATGACCTACCTGGTTCTAAACAGTTTCTATGATCTAGTTAACTTCTGATAATTCCCATTATAATTTAACAGCTGTAAGAGTGTGTCTCCTTGTAATGTCAGAAGCTACCTCCATAAAGTCTCACCAAAATGCCTCACCATATATAAACTAAACAAGGGCAGCAGCAATAGATAAGCCAAAGTGGATTGGGAGAGACCACAATGCTTCAATTTTACAGACGACCAAAGAATGCTAAGACTGGGATAAATAGCCAACTAGTGATGGCATGTCCCTTTAATCCCAGGATGTAGGAGGCAGAGGCAGGCAGATCTCTGTGTGTTTGAGGCCAGCCTGGTCTGCAAAGTAAATTCCAGGACTACCAGAGCAACAAAAGGGGAGATAAGATATAAATACAGCACTGGATCAATAGTAACCAAGGAGAGTTTGATACTAATCAATGATGTACTTCCAAGATAAAAGCACCAAAGGGAACCACATTAACATATTGTTGGCAAATTATGCCATTGTAGAAGCACATGACTAAGTCCTAAATATATTTCTCAAAAGAAATTTTGGAAACTAGATTATTTCTCAAAGAAGATGCTTATTACCCTGTCCACGGAAGCTTCTGTTTCTGAATTGCAGGCACTTTCATATCACTTCAATCAGAAAAGCAAGAGTCAAAGAACTAATCTTTGGGTTCTCCCTACCTAGAATCTGAGTCTCAGCATTCATAACTTGGCTGTGGATTGTATATAAGGCAGCTTTGCTAAAGGTCTGCATCTCCAGAAACCCCCAGGACAGTACTGAACAACATCAGGACCAACCTGTGCTAAGAGTCATTAGGAGCAAGACTGAATTTTTCCCTGGGATTACTGGGCTCTACAGGGCAGACATTTGAAAGAAATTATCTGAAGGAAAATGCATTAAGAGGGCTTTCAGATATTGGGTCATAAGGATAGGAGGTAGAATTATAAGGTTGTGTGTGTGTGCGTATGTGTGCTCATATTCAGGATGAGCAAGAACGCAGAAACTGTGCTAAATGATATCCAGGTGAGATTTAGGTCCTCAAAAGAGAGATGTGGTATCATTGAAAAATAACTGTAGGAAAAAACTGGCGGGCCCGTGGCAGCCCCTGGGCCCACACGGCAGCAGGCCCCAGGCCCAGGCAGCAGCAGCCTGGGACCTGCGAGGTGGAGGCTGCCTGGAGGCTTCCAGACAGCCTGTCTCACATACCGGAGGAAGGTCCCTGGTTCCAGTGGCTGGAGGCTTCGGCAGCGGCTGGAGGCTTTGGCAGCGGCGGCAGGCCCAGCAGGCCCCAATGATACGAGGAAATCCTTGGTTCCAAAAGGGTTTATTGTCATGGCGGATGGTGGATGGATCTGGACGTACCCCCCCCCCCAAACTCAGGGCAGACCTGAGTTAAGTAGGAGGGAGAAGTAGGAAGGGTCTGGGGAGGGGAGGAATGCTTAATTGGCTCCGCCCTCTGAACTTCATTAGTATGTAAATCCTAGGGCCTGAGGCCTGTAGTCACACCCTCTACCTGTGCACTTTGGGAGAGGCTGTAATGGCCTTCGTGACTGAACAATGTAGGTCTATGGAGATTAGACTGCTTGTTAGGACCCTGAGTTCTGGGGACGTGGCCAAACTCCTGCCGTTTCTCCCTTGGAGTCTCGGGGTTCTAGGCCCATGCCCAGCCAAGAACCAGGATACCCTTACGCAGTCCCACAAATAACAATTCAACAAACTCTTGATTTTATAAGATCTTAGAATATATCCCAGAGTCAAGGAGACTCCTGGAGCTAACAGTGAATCACGGACACACAAATATAGTCTATAATATCAGCACTTGGTATGTGGGGGCAAGGGGGAATCAGGCCTTAGTCACAAGTGGATAATAGAAACTCCAAAGCTATATGTAAGTCCAGCAGATGCCACTGTAGTAACAAGAGACAATGTTTGTCAATTGACAAATTTGAAACCTTTCCTATTACTTGAGAAGGTCCCAGATCTATGAAAATGAGGAACTACAGGACAGCACTTCATTGATCTACCTTTAAATATTCTGTTCTGTCAGGAAGATCTGTAATTTCTTCAGCTAGATCAGTACTCTTTCAGATGTCAAGTTTCTGAACAACAAAAAGTAAGTTTAACACTACAATCCTTCCAAAGATGTTTTGAGAGAAGGGAGAAGGGCAAGAAGGAGGAAAGAGAGGTGAAAGAGGAGGAGTGAAGGCAGCAGCAGGATCAACAACAATACTAAGGTACAATACTATCAGGAAAAAAGTGTACTCTGAGGAATACTAGTTTCTAAATGCTTTACTAGCATCTACTGACACTGTGTGATAAGTATCTGAGGGAGATTGTTGCTTATCTTGTTATTAATACAGCAAGGGGAGTGTTTGAAGAAAGATGGAATCAATTTAACTCATTTTATTTTATTGGGTTATTGCCATGTAGAAGGCATCAAACATGTTAAAGTTAAGAAATAACAAAGATGAATAAGCAAAATCATAGTTCTTGCAACACTTGAGTCTAAGAAAGAAATACAGAGACACATAGCACACATTAAAAAACCACTCCTTATAGCCAGATTACAAATGAAGCAACAGAAAGATGCTCACAGCAACAAATTGATTGAAAAGCAGCACAAGAGCAGAGAGGGGTTCCAACATTCTCTTCTTGAAGATTCCTGAAAAATTAATGCTGAGTTTTATCATAGACAAGTATCTATATTGCCTTCAACTGGCAACATTTGGTAGCTTCTCAATATTCTAAAATGTTGCATTTATTTTCTTTAGGGAGAAGGATGTTGGGGAAAATGTTGAAGTATTTTTTAACACTCCCAAAGTTCCCACCATTTCTATACTGCACACCACCATCTTCCTGTTTGATTTGACTCAGAAAAACTATATAAACCTCTCACAGTTCTCCGTAAGTGTCTGATCTGAACCCTTAACCAGAAGTAAGAAAGTGTCTGATTGGAGCCCTCAGTGAGAAGTTCCCAGAACTAAAAACGCCATTTGATGTCCAGAGAAGGCACAGTGGAAGAGACAATCCTCAAATCCCTTCATTTTGAGCAACAACTTTACTATGATCTCAAATTTGGTAGCTGAAATGTTAATTTTTCTAATGTGTAATTAAAACACATATATAAATGATATAACTGTAGCATATACTCACAGAAACTCACTTTGTAATTTGGGATTGTCTGCAATTTACGTGTATCCCAACCTGGTCTCAAATGTGCACAGTCCTCTTGCCTCATCCTTCCAAGTGTTTGAATTCCAGGTGTGAGCTACATGTCTTGCACCTTGTAATAATTTTAAAATATAACTGCTAAATCCAACTAAGGTCAAGTGCAGTATTTGATACATAATACCTCTTAATAAATATTCATTGAATAAATTAATGGATGAGCTGGAGGAAAAATTACATTAGATAACAGTAAAAGGAGATCAAAAGGCTTATTTTAATATTTGTAATCCATTGTAGTAAAATTAGTTCTGACCTTGCGAAGGTCATCAAGTGGTCTGAGGCTCTGGTATTTTATCTGAAGATGTGACCTTACCTAATTCAGGAAGATGGCATAGCTGGTTAGGGTAATCCCACAGCACAAAGAAGGATCACTGACTCACAGCCCCTGATCCTCTGTTACTCTAGCTTATAAGTAACAGGCTCTATGTGAATACCTTAGTCCTGGTTTCCTCACTGGGAAACACACACAGTTTACAGGCAGATTAAACATTTGAGTCACAAAAGGAGAACAAAGAATGTTAGTAGTACTAAACTGTTAGGGTCTAGGTATTTTTATATAAAGGTGTGACTCATAGTTAGCTCTGCCAATTCACTGTCACTTTAAATATATTCTGATTGTGTTTTTAAAATAAATTTTTGCTAAAATGTTTTTCATGCAATACACTTTGACCATGTTCCTTCCATTCCCCCAACTCCTTCCAAATCCTCCCCACCTCCCTCCCTAGCCACCCAAGTTTATATTTTCTCCTCTCTCTCTCTCTCTCTCTCTCCCTCTCTCTCTCTCTCTCTTCTCTCTCTTCAAGAAAAACTGAATCCAAAAAAATCTAAACAAAGAAACTAAAATTAAAATCAAGATGACAACAAAGAAACAAACACAACCCATGGAGTACTGATTAACTACTATTGCGCATGGTCCCTGTCCTGGAGAGTGGTTGATATACCGAGTGGTACTTCATAGAAGAAGACTGTTTTTGTCTTTGCCAGGAGCTATCAATTGCAAATGGCGTCTTGGATATTTGTATCAACTTCCCATTTTTATGCAGGGATGTTCTCTGTTTTGAACCCATGCATGCTTTTTGTGTCCTGTCACAGTTTGTCTGTTTGTATGTATATCAGTTCTGCTGTGTCTAATATCTATTTTTTTTGAGTCATTCCCCACCTCTGGCTCTTATATGCTTCCTCTTCCTCTTATGCATAGATCATGAACCTTGGGGTGGGAGTAGTGTTGATAAATACTTCCCACATATCATAGCTGTTACTTAAATACCTTGTATAACTATGCAATAGTCCCAAATACTGGAATTTTTATTAACATTAATATTTTTTTCTTCTTTAAAACTTTAAATTGTTTTTCCTTCTAAGTTTGAACAGAACGGTTTTCTTTCAACTCAAAATACTCATTTTTATTTTTTGAAGTCTGACTAAATTCCAGATTGAAAAAACTGCAAGGAAGTTAAACTACAATGATTGCATATAGACATTAAAAGGTTATTTGTAATTTCTGGAAATGGACAGCCATAAGAAAAGCATGTGCTGATCTGAAGCTACAGAGTTTGATTGGGTGATTAAGCTCAGCAATTCTAATCTCATCTTGCATTCTGATGCTGATTGCTGTTCTTTGTGTTATGGCTACAGAATCCCAGAATAGCAGTTACAGGACGAAGATGCCATCAGATATTATAAAAATGAAGCCAACTTTATATAGCATCTTTCATGTGTCCCATGTTTTAAAAATGGAAAATGAACTCATGAACGGTATTTGAATGATGGAGATTAAAATGAGCACCAGTATTTGCAGAACTGGTAGGGTCCATTTGAATAGCAATGGAAACTTTCTTTAATGGGAAAAGTTAAGGAGTCCATCATAGAGACATTTCTAAGCATTGAATGACCTATCTACCTCCACATTACTTTAGGGTACGTTCACAAGCTGCTAATACAAATGTGGAGTCTCCTTCTGTTTGACTTCATCTTTAGCTAGACCATAAAGACATGAATGCTATAACTCTATCCTAGAAGTCACAACCTGAGAAAAGGAATAAGATGACAGTTTCACCTTCATAATCCTAATGGCCAATCTTCAGGAGAAAAATTTTATTATTTCACCATCAGCTAACTATGACAATACTTTGTGATGACAAATCAAAACATATTTAATTCAACCAAGAGCTAAGGAACTAGAGAGTTCCAGGGTCATGTTCCCCTCTTTTCTAGGCCAGTAATTAAACACTTGCTATTTAACCTATTTTAGGGCATTCGCAGAAACCAAAAAAGCATGATTAGATAGGATAATGTCTTATGCTAAAAATGATGGAATAATATTGACCACTCTTTTATCTACATTTCAGGTATGTCTTCCTAACCATCACTAGTTTTCATTGAGATGAGGGTGCCTGCTGTGTTTGTTCTCCCATAATGCTGTGCCTCTTCAGGGCCTGGAAATGCTTATAATATTACATCTGATTAAAGTCTGTCTTGCTCCAGACCATAACCTCCAGGCTCTGCTTTGCTATTGTTCTTAAGTAATTAGTACAGAGTACATTCAGTTAATACTTATTTAAATGATGAATACATTATTCCAGAGAAAAGGCAACCTTATCTCCTGAAAACCTGTAACTGTCCTCTCACTCCCAATCCTAAGTATATCCATTTCAGAAAGAAATTATCTCTGCTTCAGATTCTAGAATTTAATCATGTTAATTGGAGAAAATTCTATGAACAAAGGTATGTAATGTTTTAAGAGTCAGCTCACTTCCCTTTACTCTAAGGTCTTCATTGGAATTTCTGAATACCAAACTCAGATAGGTCAAGTGCCCTGATCAGCTGCTTCCCAAGGAGAGACACTGCTTTACTGAGAGACCATTTATAGATCGTTTAAAACACTTCTGGTCAGAAGGGAAGGAATCAACGTAGCCGTAGGGGTCTCACCTACAAAAAGATTTCCCTGTAAGTAACAAAAATTCGAGATAGTTCTGTAGTAATAATATTTTAAAGATGTAATTATACTGTGCTTTCTGCCTAGGGGTACAAGACATTATTACATTTGTCGTCCCAGGAAGCTTTTGGAAAATTACAATGGCTCATCATATGAAAGCCAAAGACAAAAAGCACAATATTAACACTCAGAGGACATTTCCTTGATCCATGTGTATTATTTATCCCCATTAAAGCTTCATCATTCAAAAGATTCCAATAGAAAAACACAATTATTCCTACTGTTTTTCAAATAAAATATAATAAGAATCCGTAGCTCATTTATCTTAATGGTGTTTTTTTTTTATCATTTTCTATGTTTGTATGCTCTTCATCTGAATAAGAAATAAGTAATATAGGCAAGCAAAGATGGGTCAAGAAGTATGTCTAATACAGCTTCCAATCACCATTGTCAGGACACTCAGCAAACTCACAGGTCAGCATCAATCATTGTCCTGGTATCAGCATGTTTCACCCATTGCTCTGGCAGCCCCCATGCTCCTTCAGCGTCCTGCAGAAAAATCACAAATATGCCCTCTTCCCCATAATAAATACCTGATTTGGATCATGCCATATGCCAGTAAGTGGGTCCTTCCCTTTCACCTAGGCATGAGTATCTTAGTTGTACAGTGCCATAGACACCCAGCAGAAAGTTCCTTAACATCCAAATTTTTTAAATAATTTAAAATTAAAAGAACATAATTTAAATACATTTGTGGCATATAGGGATATACCTCCCCTTTTTGATTTTATGAAGATACTGTTTTAAAGTTCCATGGGCCCCTTCCACAGTCCCTTGTCCTTGAGGATTATAAGGAATCCCAGTAATATGGGTAATATTAAATTGACAAAAAGTCTCAAATGCTCGACTGCAATAGCAGTTCCATTATCTGGTTTTATTTTAATTTATTGGATATTTTATTATTTACATTTCAGATGTTATCCCCTTCCCCCATCCCCCCCAGAAACCCTTGATCCTGTCCCCCATCATGCTACTTCTATGAGGAAGCCCCCACCCATCCACCCACTCCTCCCTCCTTGCCCTTGCAATCCCTCACACTGGGGCATCTACCCTTCATGGGACCAAGAACCTCCTCTCCTACCAATGCCTGATAAGGCATCCTCCCCTACATATACAGCTGGAGCCAAGGGTCCCTCCAAGCACGTTCTCTGGTATTAAAAACATCTTCCAGGGAGAATATTTTTAAGAATATAGAGAAGGAGAGTGTTGAGAACTCACAGATTTCTTAGGATTGACTTTCAGAAAACCTCATTCAGAAAGGCCTATAGGAGCATTACAAAAGGACCCCATTTGTCTGCAACTTGGAGTATGGTTACTTAAGAGAGGAAAGGGTTACTTGGGTGATGCTTCAGTTTGCAAAGGACATAAATTAAAAGGGTTCTATTTGCTATGAGTCATTCCTAAAGAGTCATCACCCAGAAGGATCTATGGATTCCCCTTCTTACCTTTGCATATCTGAACCCCAGTGCTTTTCCAAGTGCATCATTTTCTCCTATTGCAGGAGAATGAATGACTTTCCAGAGTTATTTTATACCTGTATCTTGTCTATTGTCTGATTTTTTTTTCTGTTCTACAAACCCTGCATGTTTTGGTTGAAACTGTGAAATCTGAAAGAGACTGAGGTTTGTACCATCAGGAACACAACCTAATGTTATCCATTTGGATACATTGTATCTCCTGCACTGACCATTGTAAAACCCCTTAACCATATTGTTACCTTCTTCTTTCTATAGTTTTGACTCATCGTTTTTCTGTGACCCAGATTGTCAATGCACAAAACATCTTGATTTTATACAGATGAAGGGACAAGAAAATGTGCTCTAAGTTGAGGAGTAGGCAAAGTTCAACTTGGTTTCCACTGCTCTTTTCCCCATTTATTCAGCTGTCTTTTCTTTTCTTTTCTTTTCTTTTCTTTTCTTTCTCTTTTCTTTTCTTTTCTTTTCTTTTCTTTTCTATTCCTTTCTTTATTTTCTCCCCTCCCCTCCCCTCCCCTCCCCTCCCTCCTCTTCTCTTCTCTTTTCTTTGGAATCATCACCAAATACTTCTAATTATATCCTTCATGTGACACAGGGTTTTCTTTACCAACAGCACAGAAAAATGAAAAGGAAAAAAATTATCTATCATTGCCTTACTAAATCGTAACCAAATACATTTGAAACTATCATATTTAATCATGCAATAAAAGACAAAAAATAAGAAGGACAGAGAACAAATGTGGACTTTAGTACTTGTTCTACAGGAAAAGCCATGTTATGAAATCAACAACCATGATCACAGTGAATACTTGTGACAACCATGGACAGTAGCTATGGTGATTTTCATTGAAGGAAGTTCCCTTCAGTGGGCTTGGGATTATTCTGCTAGAGGCTGGTAGCATGTGGTAGAATGTGATGAAAATTTTTGCAGTATTCTTCAAAGTCTGCATTTTAGTCACTGGTTCATGTTAAACACATCAAATGGAGAAAGAAAACCCTTGTTGCTTATTTAGAATTCTATTTTCAACTCAAATCTCTTCTAAAGGTCCAAATGCTGTCTTCTGGTAGGGCATAATAGAGGCAATGAGACTCTCGTAGAAGTTATAGCTGTGTGCACGGGTCTGTTCAAGACTGATCTCTTCAACACAAAGGCATTGATTGGGGATGGGTTCAGGAAGGCCTCTATTCCTCACTGCTGAGATAATGACTACTTATAGATTCTGTGAGAGTTGCAGTCATTGACTTCAATTGTGTATCCCCTGATAAACCCAACAGGTGCCAATGGATAGTTCAAACCACTAGTCACATGGATGGCCATGGTTAAATTCAGTGAGTCACAAGACAAAACAAAAAAGATTTGAATCTGGGAGCAAAACTTAGTAGGGAGGAAGGGGGTTGATGGGGAAGAAAGGGATAGCGTGAGAAAACATGAGTAATCTCAATGCATCATAGAAATACTTGAAGTTGACAAACATAATACAAAACAAAACAAAATCAATCATGATTGTGAAGGTCTGTCCCATACTGGTCCAAGACAAATGAAGTTCTAGGTCAAGAGATGGAGACTAAGGAAGCTGTAGGGTCCAAAAATGGATTTGTTTCTGGGCCTAGACAACTTAATTCTTAGGATTGTAACCAGACTGCAGCCAACACAATTGAGAAACTGTCACTATTACTTACCCTTGATAGTGAAAAATTTGGAAAATGAGACTTTTTTTTTTAAATGAGATTGAAAAGGAAACAAATATCTTTGCGTTTTCAAACACTATTTTCATAGCTTGTTTCTCAGTTTGCCGAAACATGATCTTAATTCAGATTCTAGTACTAATGACAGGATAGTTTGTGGACAGCATGAAGAAGAGTCCTAATTACCAGGATGTGCAGGGGTCAAACTCAGTTCAAATTCATCTTTCTTCAATTTTAAAGCCTACATTAAAGTGGTTAGACATGAAAAAATATGCAGAAGAGGTATATTGGAAGCTTGGCAGGATATTGATGTAATGTGCCTGTTTTTGCTGTCAAAACAGAATGATAGTGGCTGTTAAAGAGAATAAAAACATATTAAATAAGTACCTGGGTGAAATAGTGATTGTATGTCAGTTGAAAAATGTCACTGGCAGTTCTCCTGGTTCTTCTTGAGCATAGGCATTATAAAATGATTGGAGTTTTTATTTAGGAGGGTGAAATATATTTGTAATTTTGTAGGAGAAATAATATCAAGGTGATTAAGAAATAAGTTGAAGAAGAGGTAGTTTTATGATTGTATTGATATAGATCAATTGGGATTGGGATGTCCCATTCAATTGGGGTAACAAGAATAAAACTGGATCTACAAATGGAACACTAGAATTGTGGGATTGTTGGGCTGTGGCTATGTTGCAGGGCATGGGTGTGATCTGGATAGCACTAGGGGATGTTGTCTATACTCCTTCATTTCATCATGAGTGTTGAATAAGAGAGGGTTGTAAAGTGTCTAAATAACCTAAAGAACATTAAGAAAACCCAGATAAGCAGAGTACTGCATGTGAGGACTCAGCTGTTTCCTATGGGATTCTAGCTTTGTATGAAACTTTTAAATTGGTTTAGAACAATACATTTAAACAAGACTTGAAATAACTGGGAAACCTCAAGAAGTGGAAAAGTATATTGATGAGAAACAATACTGTTAAGGAAATTTTAAAAAACAAGTTCTGTAGCTGGAAGAGAAGGAAACTTCATAGGAATATACAACCTGTCTTCTTGTGACCTGATGAGGTATCAAATACCAGAGGAATCAGTGAAGAACTAGGAAGCTGTGTGGATATGATATGGAGTTAAACAGAGAGATAAAGGGTGTGCTGATGGTATGGAGCCCAGACCTACCAGACAATTTTATCTGCTCTGTTGTTGTACCAGAAGGTTGGAAGAAGCCCAAACTCTGCCAAGAGAAATTCTTGGGTCTAACGGAGGAGTCCCATTATGTAGGTTTTAGAACAGGCAGGATTTAAACCCAAAGATAGAATAGGAATTGTTTAAATGTTCTTCAATGGGAGCACTATTTATTTCTGAAAGAACAAGTCTTTGTTTTAAGATACAGTCCTATACTTCATACTTTGGACTAACTCTTTACTAGTTTATTAATTTATTATGTATTAAGTACTTTAAATAAAGATATGCATATCTGTGTATTCAAGATAGAAGGAGGAAAAAGCATCAAAAGGTACAAAAACAATCATGCTAGAAATTTTTAGTTAAATGATCATTGTTAAACTCTAAATTTAGTTCTATTGACTGTCTCTCAGCATTGGTAATAAAAATAAAGATAATAGAGATGCTAGATGATTTTTTTGTTGCTTTTCATGTTGGTGTTATGTATCTCTGAAATAGATGATTATGAAAGCAAGAGAGTTGTCTTTTATTAAGTACATCTAATAGCAGTTCAACATTTGCAAACATTTTATGACATATTTCCAGAATTACTCAAACCTAATCATTCTACACAGGATTTCAAATTAAACCATCATATTTAGATATTATTTTTTTTGTTTTTGTTTTTTTTTGTTTTTTGTTTTTTTGGTTTTTTTTTGCTTAGTGTTAGATGCTTTATTTTGCATTTTACAGTATCTGCTTCCCCCATATTGATCATCAAGGCCTTATGGTGACACAATGAAAACTTACCGGCGAGTTAGGTATAATGAAAAACAATGGATAATTTACAAACATGTCTCTATAGAATCAATGGTGAGGCAATGAAAACTAATCACAACGAGTTAGGTATAATGAAAAACAATGGATAATTTACAAACATGTCTCTATAGAATAAAAAACATTTTTATAAAATACATATTCTAGTACACATGAATTTTAGATGTTAAAAGACATGTTATAAGACAAAGATAAACAAAATTATTTAATATACTGCCTTTTTTACTGTAAAGTTTATAGTGATTGTTTTTTTATTTAAAATTCTTGATTTAGAGCTCAAAGCTTATCACTGACTTGCCAGTTCTTTGCTACCTATCAACTTGATCTCTGAACTGTCATGGGTACTTCTAAGTTTTATTTATTGTTATTGTTAAGTACAGTATACACAGCTTGCATCAATTGTTTTTGTCTCTAAAATAATATTATAGTTTCTCTCCCTTATTAGGCTTATTTTTGAATTTTCAAGAGTAGAATTTTCTAGAGAATTCATTATTATTATTTTAAGTCTTTCATCTGACACTGGGCTCAAAGCTATCTCTTCATGCTAGCTTCCTTAGTACACAACTCATTTAACTTCCCAACTGTTTACCCTGTATGTCCTTATCCTCAGTAAAGCTAGTGTTGTGGGTTTGTTAAATAAGTCAGTTCCTAAATATGCAGGTCATACTACATCTCTTTTGAACTTTATTTCCTAATACTCTCCTACCTTCAGACATGCAATAAATGTCAAGTGACTAATTCAAATGTATACTAAGAAGTATCTCACAGTAGAATAACATAGTTCACATTTATATTCAATAAATTCTCCAATAATAATTGTAATATCACTTTATCAGGAAGATAATTTTTTGTTTATAAATCTATAGAGAAATAATTCTAAGTGAATGAACAAATTATATTGGCAAAAAGGCAAAATTAATTCTAGATGAGACCCATATCTTACAAGCAACAAATTATCATGACATGAGGCTGAGAAAAATAATAATGAAGTAACTGTACATATAATTTCCAAATTGGCTCAAAATTTTAAGTAATCAATATTCCTTTCATGTCACCTCTAGAGTTTCTGTTTTCAATATCTAACAGGTATTAAGCATCAATTCTTACTCCAAGCCATTACCATTCTCATGATCTGAAGAACTGATCTCGAGTTTCTCTTTTATGACAATGGAAAATAATAAGTATTTGAGCAGGAATTTAATTTTGGAAGTTCATATTAAATGTTGAAGCTAACCCTGTGCTAAACGTAATTGTAATTTAGGAGAATTATGCAATGGTACTAAGTTTATAAGCCCCTCAGAGGAGTAAGATGTGTATAAGTAATTACACAAAAACTGATAGGACATTTTGACAAATATGATACAAGCCATATTTGACAAAAATCTAAGCACTGTGACACAAAGCAGCCACGAAGGGAGTTAGTCACACTCATAGTAGAAGTGAAGTCCCTTACAGCCAGTTCTCTGAGTTTCTATACTTTTGGAAGATCAATAAACATAGCAGTAGTGCTATAAGGCAGGAAAATTCAGGCAAGTCCTGAATGACATCAAAATGGTTGAAAAGAGATATAAGTCTGGGAGAATGGAGATCCACTGGGTATAGCAGACCTTTCAGGGTAGATGGGGTGCTCCAGATGACTCATCAAGCAGGTAATATGAATGGGAGAGGTAAGGTAACCTGTGTGGTCCAGGATCAACAGGTCTGATGAAGGTGGGCAGAGAGGTGACATAAAAATGGAGGTTAACCAGGCATAGCAGACTGCTCACAGCAGCTAGGGGTGCCCCAGAGAACTCGCAAGCAGAAAAGAATGGAATACTATTCAGCTATAAAATACAAAGACATCCTGAATTTTACAGACAAATGGATGGAACTTGAGAATATCACCTGAGTGAGGTAACCCAGGCCCAAAAGGGCATGCATGGTATGAATATTAGTTATAAAATCTGGATATCCATGATACACTCCACAAACATCAAAAAGTTAAACAAGAAGGAAGGCCCAAGTGAGGATGCTTGAATCTCACTTGGAAAGGGGAATAAAATAGTCATAGGAGGCAGATAGAGGGAGGGAAGTTGGTGGAGGGGAGATGGAAAAAGGTTATGGGGGTTGGTTCAGGATCAGATATGGGGAGAGACAAGAGAGATGGTCAGAGGGCCATGATAATGAATGGAAATCTGCAACTGATGGTGGTAAGGAGATGTGGTGAGGGTTTGTCAGTGTCAGGAAGATCAGCAGCAGAATGCAAGCTGGGGACACCATGGCTGGACCAAAAAGCCTGCAGGGATGTGATTTAACTAGAAAGCGTAATCAGTCTGTATCCTATCTCACTTATAGAAGACTTGCACAGTGTTTACAAAAGGTGTTTTCAATACTTTATCAAGAGATTTAGTAGCAGAAGAAGACCCATAAATAGACTTATGATTCTGGGCACTTTTATTCTCATACACTTAAAGGAAGCAGATGAGTTAAGAACTTGAGGATAAGAGAAGGAAATTAACTACTTTGGGGCAATAAAAATTTATGTACACACTATTTTTTTTAAAGATATAGTGTTCAGACAATCAAAAGGAGGTGTGAAAAGATTTCTATTCCTTACTGAAAAGTTCTATATTACACACTCATCATGCTCTGTGTATGCATCCATGTGTGCATTTGTGTGTGTGTGTGTGCAGAAAGATGGAGAATAGAAAGGAATTTTAGAAACTTAGGTATGGATTAAGAAAGACTCTATGAAAAGTTTCTTCTGTTTGTCTGGGATGAGGCTGGCTCCTTATGTGGCAAATCATCTTTTTCCAATGGCATCATAGTACAGAATAAAATTTGCCATGGTAGGATTATTCATTTTGCAAATACTGGTACATTATGCAAATTGTAGTTCCTTTGTTTAGAAGCTGCTGTGAACAATGTAAACTCTAACACTGTTTCTTGGGTCCTTTTGCCTCATAGTAGACACAGAGAGCTCATGCTTTCAATTTTCTCTCGGCTTTATTTTTATTTTCTGTGTGGGTATTTTTTGCTGTGTGTGTTTCTGTGCACCAAATACTTGCTGTGTCCTTGGAGGAGAAGACAGACAAATCAAATAATGAATTACAATAGAAAACGTAGAACAGACTGATTCTAGGCAATGTGTCAAAACTATTCATTAGAAAAAAAGCCACCCTGTCTAATTAGTATTTTTAGCAAAACTGGATGAATGAAACCAGATCTCTATGTTTCACCTCTAATGAAATCAATTCAGAATATATAGACCTTAGTGGAGGACCTGAATTTTAGAAGCGACTAGAAAAAAACATAGAAGAAATCTTTCAAGGCATAGACAGGGACAAAAGCTTTTTGGACTAGAGTCTCATAATGCAGCAATGAATAGGAGGAACTGACAATATTTTAAAAGTTTCCATACAGAAAAGGAAATGGCAGTGGAAACACAGGTAATCCAGTGGTCAGAAACCTTTGCCTGCTACTCATATCATATGGAGTCAATATCCAGAAAATATAACAAGCTCAAAATTAAACACCATAAAAAAAAACATGCAATAAAAAACTGGGCAATGTAACTGAAGGTATTTTTCAACTATTAAGTACAATAGGCCAGTAAATTTATGAGGAAACATCCAGCATCTTTAGACATCAGGGAAATGCAAAGCAAAAGCAAAATTACATTGAAATCAGAGTTTTCTGTGCTGAACTGTAATACTACATACCAGAGACTCAGTCAGGAGGATCACAAATCTAAGGCCAGTCTGGACATATCATTGAGATTTTGTATAACCCAAAATGGATTATACAAAAGAGTGTGGAGATTAGAGTGCTTACCAGATACATATGAAGTCTTATTTTCAATTCTCAGAAACACACACACACACACACACACAGAGGAGAGAGAGAGAGAGGAGGAGAGAGAGAGGAGAGAGAGGAGAGAGAGAGAAACTACATTAAAACTCTACTTCAGTCCAGTCAGAATGATTATCATCAAGAAAACAAAAAAAACAAGTGTTGACAGGGATGTGTGAGAAGGAAGTGCCCTTATCCAGCTGTTGGTAGGAATATAAAATTAGTTCAGCCACTATGTAAGCAGTATGGAGTGTCCTCAAAAATTAAAACAAAGCTACCATTCAGCAATATCACTTCTGTGTATACAACCAAAAAGAATAAAAGTCAACTTACTTGGTATACAGGGAGCTACACACATATCTATGTTTACCATAGCACTGTTCAATTAGTCTGATGTGGAATCAGCAGGGAATAAAAGGAATAAATTGATACAGAAAACACACATAAGGGAGTTTTGATAGTCATATATATATAAACATATACAACACACAACACACACCACCATATATTTTTTATATATATATATATATATATATATATATGAAGAGAGATGGACCTGGAGGTCACGGTGTTAAGTAAAATAAGCCAGATTTACAAAGGCAAATGTATTTTTTGACACTTGTAGTAGAGAGAGGACAAAAAGCTCAAAATGGGACTATTAGGGATGAAGAAACATGCCTGTATGGGATGTGAAAATGAAGCCTAGTATGTTATACAAGTAATACATACTATCAGAAAGAATGGAAAATGGGCAACTACCACAAGTAGAGCAATTCTGAGAACTCTAAAAGTGTGATGTGACAACAGATTTGTGAAAATCAGAAGTGAGGTACAGAGAGACAACTAACAGTCAAATGACAACAAAGTCTCTGCGATTAATTGCAGTTGGCTACCAGAAGTACATTGCATGTTGTTTTGATCCATTGAACATACTCAGGATACAAGCTCAAATCAACAGCTGCCAGCATTTTATTTAACATCAATAATAAAAGAATGAAGAAAAATGTTTATGTATCATATTCACTGTGCTGTCTCATCTAAGCACCTCAATGCCAGCATAACTAAGTAAACCCTTAGGCAATGCACACATAGTTCATTCCTCAAATGCTGCCTCTCCCACCTGCTGTCAGTGTCTGCTACTTCCTTGGGGGCACAAAAGGAAAAGACATATATGGAACAGATAAAACTTATGTTTTTTTTTCTGTTCCTTGGCATGCCTGTTGTTGTATAGGTCACTTTCTCTAATTCCCCAGAGTCTCTATATTTTCCTGTCCCTGTGGAATTCGGAGTAGACCACAGGACTGATGTGCTGTGTCCAGTCTCTGAGGGATAAACAGAACTTTCATGTTTTACTATTATCTCAATGTACTTAGCTGCTTGCGTGAGACTTTCTGTAGATCTCCCCATCTCACTATATTCAAGATGGCTGACTCCCGGGTGCCCTGAATCTGAGGATGCTGTGGTAAGTAGAGTCCTGCTCTGAGCTGCAGTGGTTATGAATGAAGTCCAGCTCGAAAGTGAAGCCTTAAGTTACTGAGAATTTTAAATAATTCATTATTGCCTGGGAATCCGTTTTGATCATTTATTGTTATTTATTTGATGTTTAAAGATGTCAGGTTCACGTACTGTTTTCTCGGGTCCTGCTAGAGAAAGCGTGTTCACTCGATGGGGAGAACAATTACCAGAAACCTCGCCGTGTTAGATGTAATCTGCCTCTTATTCATGTATTACATTTCAAATATCTTTTATAGGAACTCAGTATTTTATTATATAAATTTCCTTAGCTGTTAAAATGTTTAAATTTTCTGATATTTTGTATGGAGAACGTAATGTATCATTTTGCGATAGAAAATTAAATATGCATAAGTGTCTTTGGGCGAAAAAGAGGGAAAAAGCAGAGCTCCAACAATTCCCCTCACCAAACAAATGTAGGGAGTGAAATTTTAGTTTCAATTTCACTCCCAGCGCTCTGATTATTCCACTTAATAAAAGCAAATACGAAGTAATAATATAGAAAAACTGGAACCATGTTAGCAAAAGAGCGTCAGTGTTGAGGAAAGGAAGGAAATGGAAATCAGTTTTCACCATAAAATCCAGCATTGTTGCAGGCTTAGTAATTTTATGACATCATATATTGCTTCTATTGCTTGGTAATAGATGGCCCCAGTCATATAATGCTGAAGAAATCTTGAAAGAACCAGTATTTTAAATATAATCTATGGACGATAATTATCAATTTGTTAAATATAAAATATTTAAAACCAGACATTTTTCCAAAAGTGAAAATATTTGGTTTGGGACAAAAAGTAACAAGTATATTCTGATTTTCTTTAATAAAAATCAAGGCTTAGAAATTTCATTGAGCACAATCTATTTTAAAGGGACAAATTATTTTCTAAGTACATAATAAAATATCAAAGCTATTCAGTTATCTGTAGATCTCACTACTCTAAACAAATTCAAGATGGCTGACTCCCAGGTGCTCTGAATCTAAGGATATGACACACGGAGTCACAGTTTATAGTTGATATTTAAAATTCCACATAGAAGTTTTGCTAGTAAAACTTGTTCTGTTAGTGTCAAAAAAACAAAAACAATAACAAAACAAGCAAAAACCTCACAGGATGACTGCCAAGGAACAAGTTAGTTTTTTTTAAAAAAGGTGAGTAGAATGTGTGGAAGGGGTATAGATTAAGGGTTTCTAGCTCTAAATGTCAATTTAGCAAAACATAATTTAAAAATTTAAATAATTAGGAAACTTCTGCATTTCTAAGGGTCACCAAGTTCAGGGAGGCCCCAAAATTAGACGTATTTCATTTCTTTATTTTTTTTCCAGAAACCACTGTGAA
Organism: Mastomys natalensis; assembly: GCA_021653895.1. Classification (NCBI taxonomy): domain Eukaryota; kingdom Metazoa; phylum Chordata; class Mammalia; order Rodentia; family Muridae; genus Mastomys; species Mastomys natalensis. The sequence continues at coordinate 102,633 of JAJTUV010002593.1, read as the reverse complement.
TATAACAGAGGACAAAATTACTTTGTATATTTTTAATTAAATTATATTTTTAAAATGATTGTCACCAAGCCTGATGACCCCAGTTTAATCCCTAGAACCCACAAGTTCTCCTCTTATCTCCACACATGCACTGTGGCATATACATACATGAATACATAAATTTAATTTTGTTTTTTCAAAACAGAATTTCTTTGTGTAGTCCTGGCTATTCTAAAACATCAAATTTAAATTTAATTTTGTTCAGTTGTATAGTGACGTGGCATTAAATACATTCACAGTGTTGTTCAACCAGCCCCTACTGTCTGTCTTCAGCCTCTTTCCATACTGAGATGCTCTCTACCCAAGACCGAGGCCAGGCTGGTCCTCATAGGTACTGCCATGCCTGGCTACTTTTTCTTGTTTAAATGAATTGATGTGGTTGATAAAAGTACACATGGGCATGTGTATATGTAATTATACTGTGCCTATACATAGAGATAAAGAAATAATCGATTCTCGCATGGCTGCTAACTATAAATAGCAGATAAGTTACTATTATTCTTATTTTACATGAAATAAAGTAATGACAAAGAAATAATAATTGCCTTAAATGGAAGTTGGATCAGGGAGCAGATGTGCAATGCTCTCGCAGTAGAATGAGGGTTTCCACGAAGTGACATGGAGGGAGGTTAGTAACTGTCGAATGGTAGAAAATGTTGAATGGTTACTATACATCTGAACGAAGTTAAATTTCAATTCTATGTTCTATTATATTGGCTAAAATAAAATAAACAGACTTGCATGCACATGCGCATACTCATATATATCCTCTGTCTTCCAGCCCAGTGATTTTTTTTTCCACATTATGTTTTGTAGAGAATTGTAAGAATTTTAGTTTGTATGTGATTCCATGAACTACCAGTAGAAAGATAAATACAGTCTAGAAAATGTCCCTTAATCAGAGGTTGACACTTTGCTATTACAGTTGTGGAGAACAACCAATTTTTGTCATTAAAATGAAATGATTGTTCATCAGTGTAGGACCATGAAAGGCAACCTGGTTTCTGGTCGAGCAGGGGGTGGAGGGTGGGGGCTGGAAACTGCTGGAGACCCCAGGTGATCCTGAGAGGCCCCAGGTGGGATGCAGGTGACCCTAAGGGACAGCATGTGTTTCCCCACTCTCCCAGACCCCGGTTCCTGACACAAGGTCGCAGTCCTCCATAGATCTATGCCTTCAGTCATATAGGACAACGCCCCCTAGCCCCTCCATAGGTAGATAGTGTGATTACAGGCCACAGAGCCTCAAGACAGATCTCCATATTAATTGGATTCCTAAAGGCCAGAGGGGTGTAGCCAATTAAACATTTCTTCCCAGACCCTCCTCCTTGAAAAAGGTATTTTACCACAGACTCACCCTGAGGGAACTGGGGTATAGTTTTCATCTACTTTCTGCCATAGCAATTAACATCTTAAGACCATAGACTATTTCCTTCTTCAGGGTTCACTGTGGGGAACAGTGGAGCAGGTCTTCATCTACAGAGCTGCTGCCTAATCTCCCACAGAAGAACTCTCTGCATTCCCAGCTATGGAAACCACGAGCCACACAAGCCAAATGAGACTCTCATCCCTGTGGGACATAGCCAGAGGTTCACCCCCTCTTCCCTTTGGCTGCAAGCCAATCCACTTTGTTCTCAGCCTTTCCGTGGCCCCCCAGCAATCCCTGGGGGGGGGGGTCCAAGAGCCTGAGAACCAACTGGTCTCTGGCAGCTTTTGGCCCTGGGACCCCCAAACCAAGAGATCCTGCTCCGTGTGGGAACTCAGACTGTGATCCTCCACCCTGAGGGGGTCCTACGACTTCAATAACCCTGATCTAACATAAGGAGAACACAGTCAACTTTCTGCATTCCTGCCTTTCCGACCAGTGGCCTTAGCCCCATGGGGTGCAGACGCAAGACCCACAATACAACCCAACGAATCAACCAAACACATCAGAGTTCTTGCCTGCATGGCATATTCATAGTTTCTTTTTATTACACGAGTGTTAATCAACTTACCATAGCTATAATAAAATATTTGAGATAATCAACTTGAAAAGAGGAGGATTTGTTTCCACTCATGGTTTTAGGGGTTTCTGTCCATACTTGTTTGGGCTTATTACTTTGGGCTTCTGTCAGCCCAGCACATAAGAGATGGCACAATGACAGAAATGATCTTTTGATTTCATCCCTGGTGGAAAGTGGGGAGACAAAAGGGGCTTAGATCCAAACATCCCTTCAAGAGTCTTCTTAAGCCATACTTACAAAGTTAATCCCTCCCAATAGCACCACACAGGCTGGTGACTAAGACCTTGTAAATGACTTACAAAAGATATTTGAAATCTAAACCAACATAATATAGAATAAAATATACAGGCTTTGTATTGGTGTTTCTGTCATATATATTTAATGTATGATGTAGTGTACATATTCTAACAGTTGAATATGATCAATATTCATTATAGGAAGCCATGTATGAGTTGGTTATAATTTTTTAAAACTTTCAATTTTAATGGTTACTCACAGTGTTCTCAGTTTGTCAGTTAAGAAATGTCTAAAACATAGCTCTCCAGTTAGTCTTATCTGTGTGTGCACAACAGGCATGTACTTTTAGCTAGTAAAAGCTGTGGAGATCCCTGGAAGCAGACAAAAGTTTAATATGAGTGGGGAATAAAACAAAGAGCTGGTGGCTTAAGAAAAGAATAAAATTTCAAGCATGTAGTGATGATCTCTCAGGGTATCATCAAAGAGCACACTTACCAACTTATATATTATTCCAAGGGCAAAAAAACTTAAAGAAACAAACCTATAAAAGGCATAAATAATCTCCTGTACATTTTACAAAACTTTGGTATGTGCTATAGTTTAGATGTGACCATATCCCAACAGCCTGAGAATTGGAGTCTTCTGTGCTTTTGTGTCATTGGTTGGTGTGCACTAGAAAGGACTGTGAGACCTCTTCTCTAAGTTTATCATTTGGGGTTCTTGTTACAGCAATGGAATGCAGACTGGTATATAATGGCTCCAGTATAGAGAATGGATTTGCAAGGGGACAGGGGTATAAAATTAAAAAAAATACCTTAAGAATCTCTTTCACAGTCTAAGCCTGAGGTGAAGGCTGGGACTCAGGTAGTCTGGCAGTCCCAGCAAAGGCAGGAACATGTTGAACATATATGTCTTGAAGGCACAGCTTCCCATAATAGATCAAATGTGAAGGGCTAAGGAATGGGAAAGGTCAAGAGTTATTTTCAGATTTCTGATTGTGGCAATGGTTAGTGATGGCGCCATTTATTTTAAATATGGAAACAGTGATATAATTCTTCCGATGAAGAATCGATGGATCTTGTTTCCAGAATGCAAATTTCAGAAATTCCTCTGACACATTCAAATAAGCAAGTAGGATATATAAATTTGGAGCCGAGTAAAGAAAGCTGAGAAAGAAATATGAATGTGAGTCACCAGAATACAAATGATTTTGAAAGTCATAGGAATGAATGAGATCACCTAAGCAAAAGTAGAGTAAGAAAAGGCAGCTGAGGGCTGAACCCAGAGCAAGTTTGACAGAAATAGTCCATAGAGAAGATACAAAGGAACCAAAGAGCAGTGCCATGCTAGGAATTAAAAGTGAGAGCTTGTTGTCCCTTAAGTGGAGAGACAAGGACATCTGTCAGGAACTGCTCATCTCTGCAGGTACTGCTAAAACCCTAGGAAGGAGCTGTAAGAAAATGAATCGGGCTTGAAAAATCACATAGTGATTATGAGCATGGATGTTTTTGCAGAGATCCTGCCTCAATATCCAGCACCTGCATGGTGGCTCATAACCATCTATAACTCCAGTCTCAGAATTTCCAGTGCCCTCTTCTGGCCTTCATGGATACCAGGCAGGCATATGGTACAGACATATATACAAGTAAAACACACATACATATAAAATATAAGTTGTTTTTTAAAAATGAAAATTATCCAGGAAACTCACAGTCGTAAAGAGCATTCAAAAAGAAAAACTGTAAGAGTTTATAAATTGGCTTTATTGTTACTGCCACGAATGTATATGCTGGGATAGCATACTGCATTCTGAACTTCCATTATTAACCAGTGACTAAGCATCAGTTTGATTTCTCTCTATTTTTAGCCATGAGTTTCAATCTGTGGAGTTTTTTGTTAATTTACTGAAGATGGGGTTGCATTTAGAGGGTTTCAGGGGGCAAGAGTAGATTGTTTTCCAAAGCAGGAAGTATATCCATGCACATACTTAAAATGTTAAAAATGGAATGGTAAAGGGGGAAGGGATGACGTGCAAGGAGGATTGCCTTGTGATGTGTCTTCACGGTAAGGTTCCATTTCTTCTTGCTGAATTGACTTTATTACAACAATTTCCTCAATTCCCAAACACATTCTGAATAGTCACCCTTCTCTCTCACATACAGGAAGATAATAAAGAAAATGTTGTAACAGAAGATGATGGTAAGAAGATAAAAACTCCCCACTGAGTAATAAATAACAAAAGCTGAATTTAAAATCCAATTTCCCAATCTATACAACTCTGTGGACTATATGGACTCACATTTAAAATAAAAGAAAAAGAAACAAAAAGAAAAGAAAGAAAAGCAAAACAGTATATGCCTGATAAGTTTCTCCACTCAAGTTTGAGTAAGTAACAAGTTTATTACTGGCTGAATGTTTGATTCTCAGAATATGAAGTGATGTGAGTACAGCCATCTCCAACCCATCAAAATTATATGTAACATCCATGTGAATACTGGGTCACTTCATGGAGTTCTACCCATATGACATTCCTTCAGCATTCACCTATAAGCTCCACGTTCCTGTGTGGGATATATGATACAGCTCTTTGGTTTAAGAAGCATCCTCTTTTCAGGCTGTTATTTCCATTTGCAAACATAACATTTTTTTTCCTTTTTTAATTTTATTTTTTTGCTTATTCACTTTATAACCCATCCCAGTCACCCCCCCCACAATCCTTCCCATCTCTTGTTTTCTGAGTACCCCCTCCTCCTGTATCCCCCACCCTGCCACTTTAAGTCTCTGAGAGGCTAGGTGCTTCCTCTCCCATTGAGGCCAGATGAGGCACCCAGCTAGAAGACCATACTCCATATACAGGCTGCATGTTTTGGGATAGCCCCCACTCCAGATGTTTGAGACCTACATGAAAACCAAGCTGCACATTTACAACATATGTGCAGGGAGGCCTAGGTCCAGCCCATGGAGGTAGATCTGTGTAGACTAGGTATGCTCCACGGTTGGTGATTCAGTCTCTGAGAGCTCCAGGGGTTCAGGTTGGTTTACTCTGTTGATCTTCCTGTGCAGTTCCTATCTCCTTAGGGCCCACAATCCTTCCACCTATTCTTCTATAAGAGTCCTCAAGCTCCATCCACTGTTTGGCTCTGGATGTCTGTATCTGTCTGAGTCAGCTGCTGGTTAGAGCCTCTCAGAGGACAGCTTGCCCCTGTCTGTTCTCAGGCTGGAGGTTTAGATCCTGGGAGCTCTGGTTGAATCTTTTGATACTCATTCTAAAAAGGTCAAAAGCACCCTCACTTTGGTCTTCCTCCTTCTTCTTGAGTTTCATGAGGTTTATGCGTTGCATCTTAGGTATTGTGTGTTTTGGGGCTAATATCCGCTTATCAGTGAGTGCATACCATGTGTGTTCTTTTGTGATTGGGTCATCTCACTCAGGATGATATTTTCTAGCTCCATCCATTTGCCTAAGAATTTCATGAGCTCATTATTTTTAATAGCTGAGTAGTACTCCATTGTGTAAATATACCACATTTTCTGTATCCATTCTTCTGTTGAAGGACACCTGGGTTCTTTCCAGCTTCTGGCTATTATAAATAAGGCCGCTATAAACATAGTGGAGCATGTGGCCCTGTTGCATGTTGAAATATCTTCGGGGTATATACCCAGGAGGGGTATAGCTGGGTCCTCAGGTAACACTATGTTCAATTTTCTGAGGTATCGCCAGACTGCTTTCCATAGTGGTTGTACCAGCTTGCAATCCCACCAACAATGGAGGAGTGTTCCTTTTTCTCCACATCCTCGCCAACATCTGCTGTCACCTGTGTTTTGGATCTTAGCCAATCTGACTGGTGTGAGGTGGAATCTCAGTGTTGTTTTCATTTGCAAATAGCATAAAATATCTTGGTGTGAATCTAACCAAGCAAGTAAAAGACCTGTATGACAAGAACTTCAACCCCCTGAAGAAAGAAATTGAAGGAGATCTCAGAAGATGGAAAGATCTCCCATGCTCATGGATTGGAAGGATTAATATAGTAAAAATGGCTATCTTGCCGAAAGCAATCTACAGATTTAATGCAATCCCTATCAAAATTCCCACTCAATTCTTTACAGAGATAGAAAGAGCAATCTTAAAATTCATTTGGAATAACAAAAAACCCAGGATAGCGAAAACTACACTCAAAAATAAAAGAAATTCTGGGGGAATCTCCATCCCCGATTTCAAGCTGTACTACAAAGCAATAGTGATAAAAACGTCATGGTATTGGAACAGAGACAGGCAGAAGGATCAATGGAATAGAATAGAAGACCCAGAAATGAACCCCCATACCTATGGTCACTTGATCTTCGACAAAGGAGCTCAAACTATCCAGTAGAAAAAAGACAGCATTTTCAACAAATGGTGCTGGTCCAACTGGAGGTCAACTTGTAGAAGAATGCAAATTGATCCATACTTATCTCCTTGTACAAAGCTCAATTCCAAGTGGATCAAGGACCTCCACATAAAATCAGCTACACTGAAACTAATAGAAGAGAAAATAGGGAAAAGCCTTGATCACATGGGCACAGGGGAAAAGTTCCTGAACAGAACACCAATGGCGTATGCTCTAAGATCAAGAATTGACAAATGGGATCTCATAAAACTGCAAAGCTTCTGTAAAGCAAAGGATATGGTCAACAGGACAAAGCAGGAACCAACAGATTGGGAAAAGGTCTTCACCAACCTTACATCTGATAGAGGGCTAATATCCAAGGTATACAAAGAACTGAAGAAACTAGATTCCAGACCATCAAATAACCCTATTAAAAAATGGGGTAGAGAGTTGAACAAAGAACTCTCAACTGAGGAAACTCGAATGATTGAGAAACATCTAAAGAAGTGTTCAGCATCCCTAGTCATCAGGGAAATGCAAATCAAAAATAACATTTAAACTACAGTGACAATTGGGAAAGGTAGAATTTCAAAAGTACAAACAAAGCTACCAGTTGTAGATTACAGACAAAAAGAAAGATAAGAGAAATTATCACGATTTGCTTATCTATTGCTATGAAACAAAACCACCCAAAGTCTAGTAGAGTATAATAACTTCAAGTTTCTCTTACTTCTGAGGGAAGAATCAAGTAGGTCCCACTATTGGTTTCTGATGCATTAGCTGTTAAACAGCAGCCAGGACTGCTATGAGCTGAAGACTTGACTGGGAAGCATGTCTAGAATGGCTCACTTCATGTGCCAGTTAAAAATTTATTTACTGACTGTCTTACCTCCAGCTTTTACCTGCTCTGTAAAATTGCAGAGATACATTTGTACCCAGTCTTAACCTTAGTGATAATGATTACTGTGCATAATACTATGTAATATTTATTTTTGTAATATATATTATCTCTTAAATTTATATTCCTGTGCTGGCTAGTTTTATTCAACATGACACAAGCTAGACTTACCTGAAAAGAGGGAACCTCAACTGAGAAAATATTTCCATGAGATATGGCTATAAAGCAGTTTATTAATTGATGAGTGGTGTGGGAAGAATCAGCCTATTGTAGGTGGTAATATCTCTGGGCTGGTAGTCTTGGGTTATGAAAGAAAGCAGAATGAGGAAGCCATACTGAGCAAGCCAGTATGTTCTCCTTTACAGCCTATGTATCAGCTCCTTCCTCCAAATTTCCTGCTTCAGCTCTTGTGACATCCTTCAATGATGGGCTAAGGTATAGCAGGAAGATCAGTGGAATAGAGTTGAAGACCCAGAAATGAACCCACACACCTATGGTCATTTGATCTTTGACAAAGGAGCTAAGACCATCCAGTGGAACAAGGACAGTATTTTCAACAAATGGTGCTGGTTCAACTGGAGGACAACATGCAGAAGAATGCAAATCGATCCATTCTTATCTCCTTGTACAAAGCTCAAGTCCAAGTGGATAAAAGACCTTCACATAAAACCAGACATACTGAAACTAATAGAAGAGAAGGTGGGGAAGACCCTCAAATACCTAGGCACAGGGGAAATGTTCCTGAACAGAACACCAATGGCTTATGCTCTAAGATCAAGAATTGACAAATGGGACTTCTTAAAATTGCAAAGTTTCTGTAAGGCAAAGGACACTGTCAATAGGACAAAATGGCAACCAACAGATTGGGAAAAGATCTTTACCAATCCCACATCAGATAGAGGACTAATATCCAATATATACAAAGAACTCAAGAAATTAGACTCTAGACAACCAAATAACCCGATTAAAAAATGGGGTACCGAGCTAAACAAAGAATTCTCAACTGAGGAAATGCAAATGACCGAGAAGCACCTAAAGAAATGTTCAGCATCCTTAGTCATCAGGGAAATGCAAATCAAAACAACCCTGAGATTCCACCTCACACCAGTCAGAATGGCTAAGATCAAAAACTCAGGTGATAGTAGATGCTGGTGAGGATGTGGAGAAAGAGGAACACTCCTCCATTGTTGGTGGATTGCAAGATGGTGCAACCACTATGGAAAACAGTCTGGTGGTTCCTCAGAAAATTAGACGTATCACTACTTGAGGACCCAGCTATACCACTCCTGGGCATATACCCAGAAGATGCTCTAACATATAACAAGGACATATGCTCCACTATGTTCATAGCAGCTTTATTTATAATAGCCAGAAACTGGAAAGAACCCAGATGCCCTTCAACAGAGGAATGGATACAAAAAATGTGGTACATTTACACAATGGAATATTACTCAGCTATTAAAAACAATGAATTCGATAAATTCTTATATAAATGGATAGAACTAGAAAATATCATCCTGAGTGAGGTAACCCAATCACAAAAGAACATACATGGTATTCACTCACTGATTATTGGATTTTAGCCCAGAAGCTTGAAATACCCAAGATTCAACTCACAGACCACATAAAGCTCATGAAGAATGATGATCAAGTTGGGGGGGGGGGGCTTCAGTCCTTCTTAGAAGGAGTAACAGAATACTCAAGGGAGCAAATATGGAGAAAAAGTACATGACAGAAACTGAAGGAGGGGCTGTCTGCAGACCATTCCACCGGGGTATCCATCCCATGTGCAGTCACCAAAGGTAGACTTTGATGTGGATGTCAGGAAGTACATGCTGACAGGAGCCTGATATAGCTGTCTCCTTAGAGGAGACATGCAAGAGTCTGACATATTCAAAAGCAGATGCTCACAGCTAACCATTAAACTGATCATGGGGTTCCCAACAGAGAAGATAGAGTGAAGACTGAAGGAGTTGTGAGGATTCATGACACCCTGAGGAAAGCAACAATATCAACCAACCAGAGCCCCCAGGGTCTAAACCACCAGCCTGGGAGCGCTCAGGGAGAGACCCATGGCTCCAGCTATATATGCAAGGGAGCTATATATAAGTGGAGAAGAGATCCTTGGTCCCATGAAGGCTGGACGTCATGGGGGGTGGTATTAGAGGGTGGGGAGATGAGGTACGGGGGAGGGTGGGTGGGGGTACACCATCATAGAGGCAAGAGGAGGGGGAAAGGGATAGGGAGTTCCTGGGAGGGAGGGGGACAGGGGGTAAGAGGAAAACATCTGAAATGTAAGTAACGTTTCCAATATAAAAAAAAAAAAAAACAACCAAAAAAACAAAAAAACCAGAAGTATATACCAAATACCCACTCCTCTTCTTCCTTTTGGTCATGGTGTCTCATCACAGCAATAGTAACCCTAAGACTATTTTTCTTTAGTCTTAATCAATTAAGTTAACAAATTACAATTTCTGTTATAGTTAACAATTCCTTTTGCTAACCTTTCCACTCTCTGACACTTGGACAACACTATATTTGAAGCTACAATAACATGTATGATTACCCACACTAGATTTTTAAAATTTGCTCCTTTATCGGTTATGTTTCTGTAATTCTACAATTTATACATTTAGTCATTGAATCATCTTAACTGACTATCTTCCTTGTGCACAGAACTGTATGGGATTCCTTCCGAGTACATAAATGTATTAAAGGGCATATTCAGCTATTGGTGAACACACATCGTTGGGACTTGCACATTCAGGAATGAAAACAGGAAAAATGTGTTAAATTGAATATAATTGGATAAACTAAGATTCTAAATATGTAAAATTTCATGGACTTCAAGAGAAATATCCCAAGAGAGTTGGTTTATAGTTCAGATTTTTGACTTACCAAAAGCTACAGTTTCTGGTTCCTGAACAATTTCAGAATGGGCATCTATCATTTTTTTCATATAAAAAATCCTTAAGAGATGTTATCACTGTAAAAATACCAATTTCCACTTCTTTGTTAAAAAATTTTGCCCTATCTCAATCAACAATTAGAAGATAGACTGTGAGGAGCTATATACATATATATCCTGTATATAGCTAGCATCCAATCTGTATCTATTTGGGCCTTGGCTGTATTTTACTGGTTTTAGTATCTCCAGTTCAAAGCCCAAAGGGACTAATGTTAGCATGGTAGATATAAGCAATCTTTGAGATAAGGACAAGTAAACGGTAATGCAGGCCCAACGGCAGAATGCCAAGCCCCAACAGGCATAATTTAACAACAGGGTAGGACTAAAACCGACAAAAAGGCTATTTGGCTTGCACAAGCCATTATTTCTTTACACATATTCTAGAGAGTAATTAAATTCTGAACAGCATTAGAGTTCTTTTTCATATCAGAAATAAAGAGGCTGGGGAAAATACCCTATCATATGATCTGCTTCTAAGTGAGGAGATAAAAGTAAATTGTAAAACGAGAGTCTCACCTGGGACTCCTGCTGAAGTAAGCCTTCCCTGAATGAAGATCAGGAAATCATCTTTGACTAAGAGGACAAACTGGATTCCACTCAGGGAATTGGCCTTAGGAAACAGTGGTAAGGAAGGTACATTAGCATTTTAAAAATCCCCTTTGAGTCAGAGTACAGAAAATTACCAGAGAATGATTAATTTTTCTGCTGTACAATTAATGTGAGTCTGTGAGCCTTTCCAAATAAAGGAAGGCAACACACTGAGGTCCAAGAATGTGCACACAAACACTAGCTAACCTCATATTGTCTTACAAAGCAGTTGCTTTTCTACCTCCTTTCATTCTAACCACTCCCTAATTCATGACTGTCTTAAAATATTAAATTCATTTTGCATCATTGTAATAGTCATTTTTTATGCATTTTCCTTCATCTGTAAAGATGGCACCACATCCAGAAATAAAGTTTGAGTTCTGGCTTCAAATAAGGATTCATTCAAATTCTAATTAAATTACTTTCCTGAAACCTATTTGAGACAATTAGTTATTGGATCTAGTAGTAACCAGAGACTATGTACACTGAATGCTCACAGGGCTCAGAATTCTGAATAGATTGTGCAAATTACAAGATAACCACTTAAAAGATATTAAAGAATATTTTCAGCCTAAAAGTGTCATTTCTAGAAAACGTTACTTTAAATGTCTTCAGAGAAGTGGGATCGGGATGTAGGATGTGCTTGAAACAAGTTTGGATAAGAAGGGTGACTAACATGCTTATGAGAAAATAAAACCCACATGCCATACAGAAAACAAGGATCTGCAAGAGGAAGTCCCTGGAGCATGAAAGTATTCCCATCACAATTAAAGCATGTAATTCTGCATTTGTGCTACATACATGCTACCCGTGGTGACATGTAGAACTTGTGATTCCAAAGTTGTAATTATAGAAATTAATCATTATTTCAACTTTATTTTGACGATGAACATGAAAAACTCATCTCCCTCCTGTGTTCTTTGCATCAATCCAGTTTTCTTTGCTTTTCAGTTAATACAGGCCAAAATGACTCTCTGTGTACTAAATGAATGAGAAGGGATTTTCTTAATAAGAATTTAAGCATGCAGTCTTCTTACAAGGACAAGTATTTGAGCTGTATTGTTGAAGATAAGATAAAAAAAAAGCAAAGATAAAAAACTGGGAATCCATTGGAGGAAGACGCCAACCACAGGTTGTTTGTCCAGCTGTTATGACATATTTAGTCCTTACATCAAAGATTTTATGGTCTTATTTTCCAATGAGTTCTTTCCTAAATCTAACCTGTTCATTAGTAGAATAGGCCTGCATCACTAACAGCTACAGTGCTTAATAACTACACCAGGAGACTTTCCTGTATTGTCCCTATTTATAGTGATTGCTCTCTTTATCTCCTACTAGACAATTTCCTACAGCATACTAAATTTCTGAAATTAGCTAGAAGGTTGTGCATCTAATTGGGATACAATCTGGGTCACTTATGGCTTTCGATGATATTCATATAACCATCAGTTATTATAGCATGGAATTTCTCTATGGAGTTTTCCTCCAGTGTTGTCTACATTTTTATTCACATAACATCAGAGAGCTAGTGGGTGTTTTATTCATTCTCTCTTTTGACACAGTGATAGACGAGAAAGAAAGGAGACAGAGGGAAGGAAGGAATTCTTTATATGAACATGCATTTCATATTTCTTAGAGTAATTTTTTTCATTATCTGTCAAGTTGTTACATACTCCTTTTCTCAACTAAATTCCTTTCTGTAAATGAGCCACACACACATGTGTGTGTTAAGGATCGACCTCAGTGCTGCACAAGCGAGTGTACTACTTCACTATGTCCCATACCTGTTAGACATTTTGAATATTCAATACAGTTTATTTATTTGCTTACTTATAGATTTGGGGATTTGCATACCTCATTTCTATAAATTATTCTTTAATTATAGAAATTCCTAGATGTTCTGATTATTGTTCTGTTCTAAACTTTTGAAACTAAAGTCTACAATGGAAATATTTGCCTGCAATATAAACTAATAAACAGAAAAAAGAAAATGTGCCAATGACTACTCCAAAACTCACAATGGATGTGTTATTAGAATAAGTTACATCATAAACTTTCAAATTTGATGATAACTTCAAAGATGAGGCAGTTGTTATCAGCTTGGAGAAGCACGTGCCTCTATTAGCACACTTTCAGAGTGAATTCTCCTCTTTTTAACAAAAAAAAATATTGATGAAAAGTAAGCATGCCCAGAAACATTTCTAGCCATCATTTTTAACTTTTGGGCAAGTGACTCATGACCTTGGCTAACCATGCCCCAAAATGTGTTTGTGAGCTTTCTTTCTTAAACTATGGCTCTACACTGGCATTCTCTCAAATATACCTCTTAACTGAGCATGCTTAGGAAAGTACCTGTCCCTAAAGTGTTTTTCTTTTTGAATATGTGTCCCACCTGAGGTGGTTACAATGAGAAAAGCCCCATACACTCCTGTATTTGAATGCTTAGTCAACAGTTCCTAAAACTGTAAAGGATTAGAAGGTGTGGCTTCCTTAGAGGAGGTGTGGTACTGGTGGGTGGTGTTTGGGACTTCAATACCCACACCATTTCCAGTTAGTTCTCTGTCTCTCTGCTTCTTACTGGTAAATCAGTATATAAGCTCTCAGCTACTGCTTAGGCACCATGCCTGCCAGATTGCTGCCATGATTTCTACTGGGATGTTTATAGATTCAACCCTTCTGAAACTGTAAACAAACCCCTAATAAGCTCCTTTTTGATAAGTTGTCTTCGTCATGGTGTCTCCTCACAGCAATGGAAAACTATCCAAGATCCATTCCAAATAAAATTCCTATTCTCCCTCTATTTGAGGAAGCTGCTGCAATGGAAATAGTGCACCTGCTCTCTCAATTGGTGTTAGATGATAAACTGATCCTCCCTTTTGTTTCTTGGTCTCACTTGTGATGGTTCTGTACTCACCAAGATGAGAATCCAGGGTGCTGAATTACACAGTTAGTTGGAGAACACTGAGACCCACAAAACAGCTCTTTCTATTGTAACTAATCAGTTAGCTTTTACCATGTTCTCCCTAGTTGGTTGGATGATTTCATTCCTTCAGGCTGCAGAACTTCAAGAGGAACGCTGACTCAAAAGCTAGACTTCCCAAGGCTCAATATTGAGAAACGGTGCTGAGTCAGTAATTAGTAAACAGATTATGTAAATAGAATTCCTGAATAAAGTGCTGACATGTAAGTATCAAAGCTTACCTAGCCTGGGGCTCTCCAATTAGTTGCAGCATACAGAAAGGTAGACTGCTAAATCATTTGTTTTCGGGGAGTATCATGGGTTTATGTAGTGACTGTATTAATTAGTCCATGAAAACACTTATGTTACCGTCATATTGCCAGCAGAGAATTTTTTTAAAAAGGGAAAAAAAATTTAAAAAAATAGAAAGGAAAATCTTTAATTCAAACATCAAAATCAAAGACTTTCTGTAGATGCTGAATTGTAGAGGTAGGCAGCGATTTGGAGGTGACCTGTAATTAAATCACTTGCTTTACACATTTCACCCACAATTAAGCTTTTGCTACCTCAGGAGTTACATTATCTGGGGTTAGAGTGTTCAGCTGTCATGTGTCACTTGGAGTATGACAATTCTTATTCTTAGAACTACTTTGGTCCATGAATAATAACAAATCACTGACTGAAGTCTGTGTGTAGAAATGAAAAGTATACCTGTGTACCTCTAAGACATTGCCCCACCCTTTCTCTCCTTAAAACCCAGGAAGTCCCTTAACAGTGGAGAGCTTGGTCTTGAGCTGCAGAAGTAGAAACTATGTCTTAACAAATGATACTTGATCATTTTAGAAGAGAAGCTGCAAATACATGCGAGTGGCTGAATGTATAAACACTCTGCCTGGCAATTATATGTGTGACAGATTCATTTATCTACATGTGGAGTCTTAATTTATATCTGCACTTCACAGTTAATTGTTGAAGTGTTCTTTTCTACAGTAACAGTGGGGTTCTTTTTAGGATATCTTGAAACAGAAATCATTTAAAAATAAACAGCTATGCCATTTATTATCCTATCAAAAAAGTACCGAAAAATGCCAAAGAGAAAAGATAACAGAGAAGAGAAGGTAAACATCATTTGTGTGAAGAAATTAAAACATCAATTACCAAAAGTCTGAATGATACATACCACCCTCTTATATCTAAGTCAATGGTTGATAGAGTTTACAAAGAGTCTTTGCAGGAAAGTTTAAAGAAAACACTTTTGTAGTGATGGTATTATTTTGACTGGCTTATACTGATTTAAACATGAAACATTCCTTTAGACTTATATTTCTCAATATAATTTTTCAAAGTACACCTTAATAAGTATATTTAAATGCTTTAATCTCTTTTCTATCACGACACCCACCAGATGTAGTAGAAAGTAAAGATTAATCGGACAAAGGAGGATGTGAACCTGTCTAGAAATAAGATTTTGGGGTGAATCCAATCTGCTTTGTCAGGATATCAGCAGTTAAGTTCACATGAATCAGCAGTGGTACTTGATCCACTTGCAAACACCATTCCCAAATCAGCAATGGCAGTTTAATCAAGAAGACACTTTGAGGCTCAGCCAATCAGCCCAAGTGATCAGAAGCAGCAAGAATTTGCTGGAACACCAGCACAAGTTCTTTGCTGTGTTTCTCTTTATGAAGTCATGACAAACAATGATCAGCAGAGAGTGATAAGGTGAACCAATGCCATGCAGTGTCACCCACTGTCTGATGGATTATATTTATACCCTTTCCAAACATCACATCTTCTATTATGCATCTACTCTAGCAAAACATTACATGCCTTTTTTTCAGGCAGCTTCCAGAAAAGCAGCACATGTCTGTTCTCAGCAAAACATCTTCCCACGTGTCTGCTTCAACAAAAACATCCTCTCATAAGAAAGTTTCTAGACAACATCACATGAGGCAACTGAGTCTCCAAGGAAACCAGAAATTTCTACTTCACATTCCTAATACTGTAACCAAATTACTACCAGTACATGAAATATCTCACAGTCTTCTTATCTTCAGTTACTCATCTATATAATTATTGTCATACCTTTCATTTAGTTTGTGTTGTCTCTTTAATTCCTCTACATACATTGAATTTGCTAATAAAAACTGAAATAACACAAGAAAAATTTTAATTGCAAAATTTTGAAGACCAGAATTATAATTATTTACCTCAATTTTATACCAATGTACTAACTTTATACTCTTCAAGATATTGTTTTTCATCTCACAGACTTAATGCTCTATATCACAGGGTATGTCTCAAGTTTTACTGGCACTTCTTTGGTCAAATTTAAAAAGCAGAAGTATATTGAGGTCGTTCAAACTATATAGATTCCTGATGAATTATCAGAGACAAGATAAGAAATAATCCTGGGAAGGGGGAGGATAAGAGGGAGACCACAAAATTCAAATGATTATCATGCATAGGTCATTCAAAGTTATTACTATACAGTCATCCTTCCTTAGCACATGGCAGCGCTTCCAAATTGCTGCATTAAATTAACAGCAGTAAAAAAGAGCAGTGTAAGGTTTATACTTGAACCCACTCTTTGCTATAATCATTCCCTATCCTAGCCTTCTGTGTGTATTATTGCCAGTAATACACACAGATTATATCTAGATTATACCAGCCCTCGCTCCATCCACATGTCCAGATTCCCTCTCCTCCTGTAGGCAAAACCAGTTCTGTTCTCCCATATCCTTTAGCTTCTATCTTCTGCTTGCTGTTAGTCTCCTGTTGTTGTGGATAGTAGCTAACTACTCCAGGAAACTCCTTACTGAATAAATTAGTAATAGCAATTATGATCAGAATACAGTTTACCAATATTAGTAATTCTAATATTGGGAGACTCATGAAGACAAGAATACAGGTCAACCATTAGGTCAATTTTTACCATTTATATACATGTTTAATAAGAAAAAATATGAATTTAGATAAGATAAATTCGTCTGTAGAAATTTTTCGTATTTAGGATATTTAATGAGTTTTGTGGATGTTGTACAAGACTAAGTTTTATATTATGGCCACATCCCTTCTCTTTAATAAATGTCTAGTGTTCTGCATTTCAAATGTCACATTGTGTAGTTACAGAGTAAAGAAAGGGAATAGGAAAGGTTGTCAAAACAAATCTATGACGAGATTGTCTGGGAAACTCAAGGGTGGAATATTTCAGCGTTGAGTGCTCACAGCAATTTGTTTTCTGCATTATCACAGGTGAACAGCTTAGCTTCTCTCCTGTTGCATCAGCATTAACACAAAGAACTTCCATGACAGGCTTCAGACCCATGTGCATCTGTGTGCACATACAAGCTGCCATTCATTATAGTCAATCAACACTCTCTTCTATCTCCAGATATCTCTCAAGACTCTCTCCTTCTATAACTTTCCAAATTCAACTATTGGAACTTTGGTGAGCTTGGGGTTTGTTAAGTTCTGTAAATGTAAATTAATTACCATCTCTAGTTCCGAAATACATTCACATTATCTTTCTATACCCATATTCTTCCCATTTTTCATCTTTTCACCTAAGAATATATTTTTGTGACCTTCCTAAAATACCAATCATGTCATCCTGCTTTACCCTGGGTAGGGAGTGGCTACTTGCCTTCCTCAAATGTTCTGGGAGACTTTCTCTTGATCAAGGGCTTTACAAATAGAGTTTTACTCTACTATTCTGTCTCTGGCCTTTGTGAGTCATGCTTTGCTTTGATCCTTCCTCCTTTAGGGACAGACAGATGTACCAAGTACCCCAAGGATCAGACATACATTTTCCTTGCCCAGAGCCATTAGATCAGAAGCAAAATCCAAAGTCATATCCACTGAAAATTGAGAAGCAGGCTATGAATGTTCACTCAGGGATTTAAAAAAGAAACATTTAATGTTTCTTCTATAGATGGTCTCTCTCCTTCTATAGACAACTATTACTGTAAGTCCCTCCATAAAGAAGATATTTCTAGAGCCAATTATCTTAGTTACCTTAACAATTTCATCTAAACTCCTCTTGATTGCAGACTGTATATTTACTAAATTATGCTTTCTTTTAATAATCATCATATTTGGATAAGATTGAAACTTACATATAACTCAGTTATATACTCATTTTACAGCGCTATTATACACAGAGATACACACAGAAATTTATGTCATATGTGTGTGTGTGTGTGTGTGTGTGTGTGTTTATCCACATAGTCAATGGGCTACTAAGAGGAAAAACTAGAATATGAACAGGATGAATTGGTCCTAACAATAAGTAATTGGGCAGCTGTAAGGACAGACTAAATTTTAAAATAAAATCTGACTATGTAGCCCTATCTGAACAGAAGGACCTCAAACATGGAGTGATTCTTCTGCCTCTGTGTCCTGAGTGCTAGGCTTATAGTTCTATCAAATCAAAATCTATGACAAAAATCGTAGGCTTTCTATATTTCTGGCTTCTACCCAGCTTGATATTTTTTATTACCTATTAAGGAAAAGTTGGGAGAGAAATAGACTAAAATATATTGTATAAAATTCTCAAATATTAAATATATTTTAGTAGAAAAATAAAAAGTAGTTCATGTTTAAACATATTTAAATGCAGTGCAAAAATGTTAAAAGGTGGTATGTGTTTCCTTACTGGTCCACATACAGATTTTGGTCTCTATTATAATACTGATGACCACATAACATTTATCCGAGGTATATTGTGTTAAATATATAGTTTAATTTTCCCAACTCCATCAGCTGTGTACATCATTATGTTATTAGTAAACTGAGTCAGAAACAGTTAATGATAATTTTCTGAAAAACACTTTTTAAAAATCACAGTCATCTCAAAACATTTTTTTCTAAGTAGTAAAGAAATGACCCCTTCACTTGCAGTGTATTCATAAAAGAGTACTGGCATTTTAATAAAACCTATCTTAATTCTGTCTAAAGTAATATTTAGTTGGTCCAATGGCATCAAAGATAAAAACTACCCTTGTTTGATTAGGCTTTACATGAGACTAAGTTCTGCAGATTTTAAGTTCCTTAAGAATTGGGATCTCCTAGGCTTCAGCCATATTTCTTTTTGCAGTGTACCCCTCTCTCATTTTGAATGTGGTATCCTAGAAGTGAGCCCTGAAAACTAAGAGGCATATTGTGCAGCTGTATGATGTATGTTCAGAAGGTAAAATACAGAAAGTCTGGTTCCCCAAATGTTTCATAAAATAGAGATGGCATACCAACTCTTACATTCACATGAAGGAAAAAGAAAACTCTTTTTCTGCATGTATTTTAATTTATGTGCATGCTTTACCTATTATTTGAAGTTAAATTAATTTTAATTAAATATTAAAGTCCACTGTACTACTTATAAGGAATTATATTGTCTTTGTTATTACCTTCAGTTAGAAGGTACATTACAGTGAATAGTCTTATTTCTTTCAATATAATATAGCACAGTATTACTTCAGCGTTCTTAGATTAGATCTTCAGAGATAGAACTGTCAGGACACACAGCATATGGTATCATAGAATGTGATATTTCTCACTTTAATGGAGGGCATCAAGTTCAATTAGTCAGTCAGATTAACCCTTTCTTACAGATTAAAAAAAATGATTTCTCTAATTCCCTGTGAAACTTAATATCTTTTTTGTGAACTGTCTGTTCTCCTCTTTTGTCTACCCACAGTTGATGGCCAGTGTTCTTTATGAATAATTATAGTTACATTTCCCCCCTCCCCCTCCCCGTCTGTCTCTCTCTGTCTCTTGTCTCCTGTCTCTCTCTGTCTCTCTCTTGTCTCTCTCTCTCTCTCTCCTCTCTCTTTTTGTGTGTGTGTGTGGTTGTGTTGTGTGTGTGTTGTTGTGTTATCTGTGAATGTGAGTGTGGGCATGCACTGTACATGGAGAGGTTAGAGGACAACACTTGGGAGTTGGTTCCTTCTTTCCGTCTTGTTGAGTCAGACTTTGTTTATGTCATGCTGTATGTACTCTTCAGGCTAGATGTCCCATAGGCTGTCTCCATCCCCTCCTCCACTGTAGACCTGATGAAGTTACAGATGCTCACCACCATATCCAGACTTTTTAAAACAATGACCTTCAGAAATTGATCTCCCATCATTAGCCTTGTGCAGCACTGCACCCACTATTCCATATTTTCAGTCCAAGAGCACTTTGGCAATAAAGCTATTAATTCTTTAATTTAATTCTTTAATCTTTTTCTATTAAATTGACATTTTCATCAGTTTGTAAACCTTCTGTATTTAGTGTGATCTAAATTTATTATTATATTTTTCTTTTCATAGTTTCTGTCTATATGTAGTAAGAAATTACAAGTAATATTGTATCCTATTTTTAGTTAATCAAGTTTATTTTCAAATGTGTGTGTGTAAGTATATAAGTATATGTAGACAATTTAAGACAATGAGATATATTTTACTCTTAGACATTGACTACATTTTTTCAGCACAATTGATTGTATCTAGCAGAAAATCACTATCATTATTATCACAGTTTAAAATATTTTCTGATATGCTAACAAAATAATGAAATTAGAATAAATTCAATACTTTACCTTTTTTCTAAGTCTGATGTTTTGTTAGACACACACTGAAACAAATCAAATTTATTAACTTTTTAAAGTACAGCATTATGAAATGAAGCACACATTTTTGCAATACCTATTGCATGTTAGTGGATTCTAATTAAAAATAAAATGAAAAACATCTTTGAGTTAGCCACCAGATACATTCTAAAAAGCACCCAGTTCACAGCATATGCAGGATCTAAACAGCTAACTTTTGTGTTTTAAACTGTTGAACTTGTAATTTCTCATATTGATGCCAAGGTACATTGTTTGGATATGCCAAAATCATCTGTGAGAGATTTCTTTTCAGTTTACCTCTTGATGTGACCATAGAAGGCCTATCAAGAGTAGAAGCCTAATAACGAAACACTGGAGAGATTTACTGCAGCTGTGCCCTTTTGCTCAGCATCCCACTGTATCACCCTTACTTACAGGCAATTTCTCTGAGAAAAATCACTGCTTTTCTTGAGTAATCCATATGGGCAGGGCATGTATCAGTCTGACCTGCTAAGGCTCCATGTCACTCAATAACAGTGAAGGTCATCTTTCATACTGTGTTGGAGTCATGTCTGGGATTCATTTCTTATTCTATAGTCTTTTCCTTGAATAAACTTAATTGAACTTGGCTTTCGATACAACAGGAATGCTAAAGTCTGCACTGTTGGTGCATTACCTCAAGTGAATAATATATGTGCCTACCATAGGGCCTCTTCTAGATAACACACCCACATAAAGGACATAACTTAGATGTCAATGGCTTCATTTTCCCCATCATAAGCTTTGACTAGAATTCCAGTACTAATCTCCCAAGTACAACTTACAGGAGTTGCTTCTCTTTCTGTAACATGTTCCATGTTCTGTGAAGGACCTGGCCACAGGAGACTTTTCCTGCTGAGCCATCTTGCTGGACTTAAACATGTCACATTTAGTAACTGTTCACATTGAACACAGGTCACCTACTTACATTCTTGAAACTACAATTATTTCATATTAAATACTTTAGATAAAAATATGCTTTTATTTTAATAGCATAATGTAGATTTTCTTAGAAATGCCTATTAAGGTAAAGACAGCATGAGATCCTAGAATAAAATTTTTTAGTTTCAGGTAAGACCAATGTGCAGGAAAGAAAATTAGGAAAAACTGAACCATTCAGGCATTTAAAAAAGAACATTGGAAAGATTTTTTTAAACAGGTCAATTATCCTCTATATATTTAGAAAACGTAACATGGAAACTTATACCCAACTATACACAAGGTATAAAAATCATTACAATTCTATTGTGCACATTAGGAACAACCAAGTAGACAATGCATCTCTAGGGAAGCTCATTTTAACTCCAGTCCCAGATCGAGCATTCCGGTATTTGTTAAAATGAGAAAAACACGGGAAAGACACTATAGAAACAGTAAAGAATGGGTTAAAACACACTTCCTGTTTAAAGACAGCAGAGGACACATGGTGGTACTGAAAATATGGGTTTTCAGATTTTTTTTCAGAAAAGGGAAACATAGCCAACAAACAAAATAACCTTGGGAGAAATCATCAAAGATTGTTCTTTTTTTTTTCTTTCAGCAACAGCAAAATATAAATAATTAGTGTATTCCTGAGGAAATAGGATTTTGTTTCTTCTTGCTTGTTTCACAGTGTGCAATTTTCTTAGCAGAGTAAAAACCCCTCAAAAATGCTTTCATTTTAACCACTTACAGAATAATCATCATCTACAATTTTTGTCCCTGTTCTTATAACAAGGTGAAGTTCAGTTCATACTACTTATACAAGAACAGTCAATATTTCATTGTCCAGCTTTTGCCTATAAAATCGACCTGTGTAAATCCCGTTTGTAATTCATGTTAGAAGAAACACACTGAACATCCCATGGATATCAAACCTAGTTTTCTGCTTTCCACTAGTAAACTGTGCAACAAACGTCATTTTGTTTTGCAAAACTTCAATTTATAGTGAGACCGTTTTAATGCAGAAGGAGAATTACATTATGAACATCTTATTTTATCCTTACGCCCTTCAATATTCTTTTTCTCTCTAGGCTTGCCCTCTCTTTTATTTTAGGTTTGCAATAGCTGTGCTCATGCTACATAAAAGCAGCAAAAGGCTCTCTGCATTACATGTTTCCCATTCCATTTGTCTTTCACCTACTCTGCCATCAATACTCTAAGACTTGTGTGTCACCTCTAGATGATGTTTCAAAAGCCCACTTCAAACCTCATTGTAGTGTACCTTACACACTCCTGATTTCTTCAATACACACCACATGCATCACCACCAAATGCTCTGCTATATCTGTGTGTGTGTGTGTGTGTGTGTGTGTGTGTGTGTGTGTGTGTGCGTGTGTGTGTGTGTCTTCTCTCTCCTTCACACACAGACAGGTATGCATGTGTGTACTCTCTGACATACATACACACACACACACACACACACACACAGAGAGAGAGAGAGAGAGAGAGAGAGAGAGAGCGCATATAGTAAAAACTTAGCATAGCAGAAAAGGGATTTTTCATCTTCTTTCTGAACCTTACCTTTGTGCTCTAATCAAGATGAGCTGTTCCTTTGTTTCCAAATTTGGTGTTATCACATCATCATTACCTGCTGTTCCCAAGTCCTGGAAGGTTCTTTTATTTTTATGAATATCACAATCTCCATGAAAACTTTGCAGCCTCTAACCAACAATAAAGTATTGCATTTATCCTATGCCACAGATGAATTCATGTAAAAAAATTTCCTGTGCTTCACATATGAGGTTGCTCCTGGATGACCTCCTGTTTCAGTGACAACAGGTCTAGACATGGCATGCTTAATCCAACAAGAAGAGACTGGCATAACACACAGCTTTTACAGACAAAACCTTAAGCAGAAAGAAAGCAGATTTATCAAATTCTCTATTTCCCTGTCAGTGGCACAAGCATATCAGAAATGATAATATAAAGCACTTAATACAGTCCTCAGAATCTTGTAGATGCTTAATAAACTTATAAATACCCTATTAGTGATGTTGTAAGAATAAAACTACTGTAGGGCTGTGAGAACACAGAGGAGTGCAGATTGTATACTCAGACAAAGATTGGTAAAGTAGGAGATATTTCTTTGTGAAAAAAAGTTTACATCTAATAGTTAGATAGCACCAGGTTTTGCAAATATTACTGGCCAGAGGAATAGTAGCCTGGCTGTTTAATAATTCTGATAGGTAGTAGAAGAGAAAGATTGGGTTATTTTCCAGCACTGCCTGTCTGAAGCAGGCATAAGAAAAATCCTCCTGGAATAACCACAAAACAGAGTCCAACTGACTGGTTCATGAATCCACTATTAAAGTTGTCTTAAACAAGATCTGAACAGGAGCTTAGAGAGTGACCTCACACATCCAGCGTCTCTTAGAGAGCATGCAATATCTCCTCTTCTTAGAGCAACACATGGAAGGGAAGAAGATAAAAGCAAAGTCATGTTCAGGTTCTGTACAAATTGAATTTGTATTCTGAACGAAGGTTGCACTTGAAAAGAACAGTTGTTCAGAGAACAATAAAGACAACTTGAGAAAAGTGTTTGCTCAAAACCTAGCAAAACCTTCCTAAAAAAATAAGTATTTATAAAGGACCCAGTTTATTGTGGTGTTCCACATGACAATAATAGTCAAACAGAAAAGATGGCTTGAGAGACTAATTCATTTTAAGAATAAGAGATGCATTTTTAAATGGAAGGGTCACTGACAGTTTTTATTCATGCTACTAATTTATAAGATGAATATACATATTTTTGCTTTTCATATGATAAATAGAATCTCTTTGTTGTACTCAAATGTGTTTGGAGCTGACTGGAATCTGGATTGAAAGATTATTTTTGGTTTAATTAGTTTTGTTTTTCCTCAAATAGGAAGTATTCTCTGGTTATAACAATAAAATTAATGAAATCTATTAATACTTTAAAGTCTGTGCAGCATGCCAAAATTATGGTAATATTCTCTTTAAATTCATTCTTCATAATCAGTAAACAATAAATGCTATTCTGTTTTCTATATTTTTGTATTAACAATATCTTTAATTTATTTGCTAAAATACTAAGGGCATGGATCAATATAATTAAAACCAATCCCTCCCTCTCAAATATTCAGTGGGCATGAGTGGAAAATTAGGTTAACTGAACAGAATAATTTAGGAAAAAATAAAACTGGGGTGGCTGCGTTTACAATAAGAGAATCTTTCTAACGATCTTACTCTGAGGATGCCATCAGAATATGATTATACTAGGCAGGATAACAAATATTAAGTCATCAGCATCCACTCTCTGCCCTCTTGTGGTGGGCATTGCCAGCTGGCAAATATGGGACTTAAGTCATGAATCAATCAGCAATATCGATCAGTTAAAATAACTTTCATGTTGTGTTTATTGTGATGAATATCTGTAGCAAAATACCATTTTTTCTTTTAGCGATGTTTTAATATAATTTTAAATATGCCGATTTTAATGCTGCAATTGTATTATTCAAATGACTAACATAAAAGTGCCTGATTGGAAATAAACCAGGGGATCTAATTACAGCCCCCAGATGCAGAAGCAGTTTCCCACTTTTTTATATTCTGTTCACTGTAATCAGGTGGCTTTGTTGTGCTTATTTAGAAATACAAAGAATTTTGGGGAAATCAGTGCATTGCATAATTGCTGCATTTATCTACATTTATCTGTTGTATTTGGGACTATGTAATGCTGGACAATTCTGCTTTGAAGCATTGATTTACTCTTCAGATGCTGCGTTTATTCAAACATTAATTGAATGCCTCCATTTCTTTGTATACCACACATGTCATTAACAGCATTTTGTCATTCCTTTGTAAGAAAGGCCTGATATTAAGGCTTTATGAAACCACTTGTATGATATAATTATAGGACCACTAGTGGCAGTATTATGCAAGCTCCTGTCATAAAACATCTTTCCTAGATGTTTGTTGAAATACCATATTTGCAGCTTATTAATTTCCCTAATATCCCTTCATCATTTTAATGTCATATTTCCTAGGAGTGTCTGGAATGTAGTTGAGAGCATGCATAACCACTCTTGTTTTCCCTCGTTCCCTCAGCCCATGTCCTTTTCCATTTTTTGCTCATTCCCTGTAAACAAGTAGGATTCGATTAGTATTTACCATGTATGAGATGACTTCTCTCTAGAATAGACAGGGCAGTTAGGCCTGTGAACACAGCTGCTTGTGGCCTTTCCTGCTTCAAGGGATAAAAAAGCACTCTTGAATAGTGCCAGGAAGAACTAATGATGCTTACAATATTTCTAATATGCATATGATTATAATGAGATTTACTAATTCTTACTATGATAAACTTTGCTGGCTTAAATGAAGTCTGTGATTCAGTTCATTTCTTTGTCTCTGTTGTTTTAAGTATTCATTATATACAGTTCCTACTCACTTGGCTTCAATCAGAAGAAACCATATTTGTGAGGTTCGTTATACAACAAACACAGCCAGAGAGTAATCATTTACTGCCTCTTGTTACACATATACATGTACATCTGCTAACCACAGTCACTCTGCTGATAAAAATCTTTTCCATTACCAGTGCTAGAATGAGTGAGGATTGCGGAGAATCTCTACCATGAAATTAAATGTCCTGCAAAAAGTGCCTTCAACAATTTTAATCACAAATTATTGGCTCGGTTCACAAGATGCTAGGAAGTATGTGTCTTTCACATGAGTGAGGAAGAACAGCTTAGATATATTTTGTAAACCATATTGATAACTACCACATCTACTTTAAAGCATCTCTGCTCTAGAATACAGTAGCTATGCTTTGCTGCATTCCTTGAGCACACTGTTGTCCTCTTTGTCCTGCTATTTGTTCCTTCTTCTAATTATCCAGTCTGCCATGAAGCTCAAAATATAAGTCAACTTTCCAGAAAAGAATATATGCATGCAATTAGATGTGACAGAGAACTAAACACAACGATGGTACAAACATAGTCTCTACCTCAAAGTGGTAGTGTAAAGGAAGCATGACCTGCCAAGAGAGTGGTATTTGAACTTAAGTAAGTACAGATGTCAAAGCTCAGTTCACTAAGAGTGAAAATAAAGAAGTTCAAATGCAGGGAGACCTGATGAATGTAAGGACATTCTGACGGTTTGACACAGCCATTTCAATTTCAAGTTCTTAGTGGAACTTGTTCTATCTTACAAAGTATATTTATTGCTTAGTTAGGGAAAACTCAATTTTCTTACTGTCAAGATCCTCAATACTATTACATTGAGTAAGTGTGGCTTTGAGGAGAAAGAAAGAGTCAAGTAGGAAGAAGGAGAAGAAAGAGGAGAGGGGAGGAAGAGAAGAGAGGAGGAAGTGGAGAAGATTGAGAGGGAAAGAAGAGAGATCAGGAGGAGATGGAGAAGGAGAAGAGGAGGAAGAGCAAGAAGAGAAGAGGAAAAAGAGGAATAATTGATGAATTAATATCGGACACATATAGTGCTGTCCTTTACAATGAAACTGTATAACATAAAGTTGAGATTAGGTAATCTGGGTATCTTAATTTTCATTCACAGTGTGATACAGAATCAGCTAAACAAACTTAAGAATTGAGTATTAGGTTACAAATATAGTTTGTTGAGACCTTTGTTCATCCCACACCACTGAAAAGGAGGGATACAATGGGAGTTGAAGCTGGATGACTTAGTGGAGGCTACTTCTATAATGTGATCTAGATAAGGCTGGGCTACAATGAGGAGTGACAATAGAAAAAACAAGAAGGAAAATGATTCAGGATATCTAGAGGCAAGCATGGTGGTTCATACAAATTGCTCTAACAGTAGAGAGGATGAGGCAGGAGGATTGATATAGATTCCAGACAAGATTATGGTTCAGGGAAAGATCTATTTAGAGAATATATAGCAAGCTGTGGGTAGAAATAAAGCTCAATAGGTGTATCAAAGAAAAATGCAGATAGTTACGTTCTTGTTGGATTGAGAAGCATGAGTGATTAATGCTGTCAATAGATACAAAAGAGAAAAAATGGGTCCCCCTTAGGTAACAGAAGTGATAACAAACTCCATGCATCCATGGTCCATTCTTTCTGCACTACCTTTAAAATGAAAACTAGTGAGCAACATCATTTTACTATTAAAAATGTTTATTTGAAAACAGAACACCTCCCAGGGTCACAGCACTTTTGGTAACAAAGCCACCATTTCACAATACTATGTGTTAGATTGTTTTTCAAAAAAAAGTATTTTGCATGCATTATAAAATTTAAGGGATGCTTTCAAGGATATGGTTCAAGATGATAAAATTATTGAATACTGGCATGTACAGAAATAATTGATACGTAACGTGTGTAAGTTTTAAAATTGTAAAGGAAACCATCCTTCCAGGTAGATACCTCCCTGAAGGCAGAGCTGGGATGCTGCTCTTATATTATTCATTCACTCATAGGGCTTTCAGCTTTCTCTACATTCAAATACTTTTATTCTTCCTTGTAACCTATTCCATAAATTAACATAAATCCCAAGTTATGGGGTTTCTGAGATTTCACAACTGATCATCACCTTTCTCTTTTACAGTCGTATTTTCTTTCATAGATACTCATTTTTATGCAACATGGACATTCATTTTTCTTCATTATAGTCCATTTAGAAATGTTAGACTATGTATCTTATATTCCCAGGTTCCTCAGCATGTATTTCTCAAAAGTAGGTATTTTGTTACCTAACTACAGTATAGTGATCAAAAACAGACTAAGGATGAGTACAATGATATTACCTGAACTTTTCCTCACGCTTACTTTCTAATGATTTCAATGATGTTCTAGGCTTCTATTTTTCCTAATCAAGAACAGAAGACTCTTGAGTTGAATTAATGTCATATTTCTGTACTGTGTTTACTATAGAGCATTTTGGGGAAGGGAAGCTAGCCTTAATATAGTTAAACATTTATTTCACTTGTATTTATATGTATAGATGTAGATCAGTGTGTACATGCATACACACGTGTGTGTTTGTGTGTGTGTGTGTTGGTCCACATATGTGTAGTTGCTTATGAAAGTCAGAAATGGATGTTAGATTCTCAGGACATATAGGCAATTGGACTTCCACTAACACAACAACACTCTTAACTGCTGATCCATCCATCCAGCCTCTGCCCTTGACATATTTGAAGTACAGTGAGTACAATAAGACAGTATTTTGGAGATTGTACAACATTCCACACAAGTGAAAGTGTGATTCCTTGTTTGTTACATCAAGAGTCCTTATTGTCAACTTGTTTCAGTACTGATACTGAATCCATTTGTATGATTAAAGTAACTTCTACCAGATTTTCTCTCCAGTCATCTTCATGTTGTTTTATATACTAATCCCATGAATTTAGCCTAATAATTTGTAGACCATTGATTCTGATATTTTCAGAAATTTACGTAATGTTTTAAATTTTTATTTTGTTACGGAAGCCTACATATTGCCACTGACAGCAGCTCTCTTCATTATAACAAAATTTAAAGCAGCCATGCTATTCTTCAGCAGCTGAGTGAATTGTGGTACATCCAAACACTGAAATATTGCTGAATGTTTTAAAAATGTGATTTCAGACTATCAGAATAATAAAGGAATCTTGAATGAATATTTCTAAGTGAAAGGTGATCTATGAAGACCATTTACTCCAATACTGCATGCATTTCCGCATACATACTACATTCTGGAAAAGGAAAAAAATGATTAAGACTGTGAAACCGCCAGTGATTGAAGGGATTGGGGGTAAGAAAGAGCAGATTAGGAAAAGCACAAAGGATTGCTAAGTGATGAAAATAATTTCTATAGGATGTAATATGATGTGCCCGTATGTGACTATACAGTTACCTAGGTTCATAAGAGTGAGAGTATCTGGAATAAATTCTTATGTACACTATTGATATGTGTGACTATGATGTATTAATTAAGCTTCTCACTAATAGGAAGTGTTGGGGAAAGGAGTATAAAACTGTCCCCACATATTGTTCTCAATTTTGCTGTAAACCCAAAACTTCTACCAAACAATTTTGCCTATGCAATAAGGAAACTCTATATTGTTAACCCAAACTGTGCATATCCCAAACTTAGTAAACAGCAGACCACTTCATGAGAGTGCAGCTCCATGATGTCTCTGCTGCTTGTAAGAATGCCACAACCAGCTTCCAATATGATAGGGCACCATATAGTTGCATGAGTATCTCTTTTGTTTCATGAGATACGGAATGCCTTCAAGATAAGGAAGAGATATTTTGTCAGGATGGAATGAAATCAAGGCATTAAAAAATATGAGGCATTGGAAAAAACTTTTTCCAATGGAGTAAAATGGAAAAGTAGAAAGACAGAAAGAAAGGAAGGAAGAAAAGGAAGGAAGGAAGGAGGGAAGGGAGAACAAATATAAATAGACAGAAAATAGATAATACATAGATATATGGATTTAAAAGATTTCGAGTATTCAGAAATGAGACAATCTTGTGTGAAAAGCATGTTTGACATTCACAGTAGTAAATGCATTGAGTAAGTTGGGCAAACATGTGTAGAGAACCCTGGGTAATGAATAAGAGAAATTCGTCATTTCCTCTAGGAAGGAAGAGCCATTGAAAGAAGACTTTGAACAGGTCAGAGATGTAAGTGCATTTAGAGTTAGGGATGGGAGATTCAGGAACTGTGAAGATAAATTTTATTAACCATGTGAGAGTAAGTCTAGAGAGCTGTTTCACAAATTTCCATCAAGGAGGGCAGTGAAGGGTCCCTCCAGGAAGTTCCAAACTGTAAAATTTTCTTTCATTTTCTCATAGTCTACTCTTTGACTCTTTTTCCTGTAATCAAATAAACTGTCTTAGTTATAGCTATAACTAAGTTATAAAATATAAAAATTAAGTCTCTCATAAATAATCAAAGGTATTTCTCAGATTTGTGGAGGCTCTACAGTCCTAGATCAAGGCAGAGGTCAAAGTACATGCTCTAAGAAGCCTGTGTTATAGGGACACCAATCTTACTTGCATGGGCTTCACTCTCATGACCCAATCGCTATTCTGAGCTCTCACTTCTCCACCCTCTCATTAGGAATTATATTCTGATATATGATTCTGGGAAACAAAAGCTTCTGTTTTCTGTCTGTGGGACAAATTTAAATGGAAACAGTATATGTAAATGTAAAGGCCATGTCCTAGATTCCTCATGATTTCAAATATCCTCATTTTTTTCTCTTCAAAATCCCTACCAATCTCTCTAATTTAAGATTAACTGAGCACACATGTTTCACTTTAAAGGAAATTGGAGCATTAAAACTTAATCTACTCAAAGCACTAACTATTACATACTAGAATAATTTTTAAAGGTCAAAACCACAACATGAAATATTAAACTTCAGCAATAAGACAAAGGCTTTCCTAGGTGGACACTTTGGAGAACCAATACTCAAAACATTTCTTCACCAAAATGACTGTGCCATATATTTCTGTGTTGAAATGCTCATCTTCCTTTGTCTCC
Source organism: Mastomys natalensis (assembly GCA_021653895.1). Classification (NCBI taxonomy): domain Eukaryota; kingdom Metazoa; phylum Chordata; class Mammalia; order Rodentia; family Muridae; genus Mastomys; species Mastomys natalensis. Next base: position 71,497 of record JAJTUV010002593.1, on the reverse strand, counting down.
TACATTGCTATCTCTGATACGTTTGTAACTCAGGATTTTTAGCAGCTTTAGCATGACTCTTAAGTAGATATTTAGTACATTTTAAACTGTTGACATCTTCATCCATACCAGTTTCTTTGTCAGAAAATGTATGGTGGTAATACAAGTCAAACAGCAACTTCTTAAATTGAAAATGACTAAATTATTATTTGAATATTACTGGACTAACAGAAGCTAGGTTTACCAGGACACTTCACATATTTCTGTGGGTATGTACCAGACAAAAAGCATAAGGTAATCCTGAAGAACTAAGTGTATTCACCTTTATAAACTGACGATAATGGTTAAAAATGCCTCATTCACTCTATAAAGAGAGCAGTTAGTTTTATTTCCCAAAGGATCAATAATACATCATGCTATATAAGTAACCCAAAGAACTTGGTGAGAAACAGAGATGGTAAAACAAACTGCATTTTTGTAAGAGAGCTACAGATCAATATGTTCTAAAGACAAATTCTTGAAAAAATAATTTTTAGCCAAAATTATAACAAGCAGGCACATATCACTTTTGATATTGATGCACAGGTATTGTACAAATCATGTAATACTTATCACTGCTTAGTAGAGCATGTTTTTCATTCAGGAGTTATCACGATCTGGTATATTATTTTAAAATGTATTGCCTTTCCATGTGGGGAAGTAAGTGTTGGAGTTTTGAGAGGTTAAAGGGCTGTAAGATTTCTGAGTGGAAACAGCAAGGTCACATGTAGTTGGCAAGTGCAGTTTAGAGAAAAGTAGGAAAATGTTGGTGGGTGGAAGAAATAGAACACAACATAGTGAGGCAGGCCTAGCACAGGAGAGCAAAGGGTGAACGCCAAATTGATTTTGCAGAGGAGCACAGGTCAGCTCCCACTGTACTCTTCCAGCATCAATGGACTTGGTATTTATTGCTTTCCTTCCCCGATGGAATGTAGGAAGACACACTCATTAAACTGCATGAGACTTTAGGAGAATTTTAGCCATATAGCCTCAGACAGCAGACATTGAGTACTGGTGCAGCCTGCAAAAAATTATTTTCTGTCCTATTAGTCGTTAAACAGTGTGTTGTTTTAAATATATAAACAGTATTCAAACTTTTACTACCAACTTAATAAATCCTTTTACATTTTTACTCTATTTTTAATATTTCTTAAATGCTTAAGCATTGATGTCATTTTGTTCTTGTATTTTAGTAAGTGATCACTGGCCAGGTGTATGATTATACAGAATCAATGGGGGAGATAAATATCTTTCAGATCAATTGGAAACAATCATACAACAGATTCTCAGAGCACTTAGATGAAGAACAAACTTTAATCACTTTCTCAGAGCTGCTTCAGCACCAGATATACCACCCTTGATGCTAGCTTCAACCTGACCTTTGCTAATTTGCCTCAAAATAGTAATAAACATAAAATTTTAGTAGCAGAGTATTAGTCAGCTCCCTGTGGTTACATCAAAATACCTGAGGTGGGATAATTAAAAAGCAGAGTCTTTGCTTTTGTTCACCATTTTTGGTCGCGTGATCAAGTATCCTATCAGGTTGGGGCAGGTTGTGAAGGCTGTTAAGCTAACACACTGTCTTTTTTCAAGACTATGCCTCCAGTCTCCTAAGGATTCAAACCAGACCTGACCCCTCAAGGTTTCACCATATAAAACAGAACTCCCTTGTATACTTTTAATATTGAGGCTTCTATTGGATATTTATCATCTAACTTATAGAACAGTGTAAATGAAAAGCTGGGGCGTAAAGAGAAATGCACTATGGAAAAAGAGAAAACAGAGAGAGGCTGGAAGGAAGATGTGTGGCTACTCTTGAAACATTGCCATCATTCATAAATATCGTGAAACACATGCCACTGACATGCTTTGCAAGGTATAGCATATTGTGTTGTATACATTAACAACTCTTTTTTTAATTACATTCCACAGATTTAAGAAAAATTATCTTCACTATGCTCATAGTTACAAGTGATAGATATGAAGCCACTGAAGGTATCACTTTTCTGAAAAATTGACCCTACTCTTTTGCTAGAAGAGTCTCAAAAAACTAGGAGTAATGTATCTATTCACTCAGAATTGCAATCTTGGTTGAATTCACATACCTCTCAAATCCCTACCCCACATTTGTACCCCACCATATCACAATGAAAAATAGAAATAGATTGCGTTCATTCAACTCCATTCACTGAGATAAGTAGGTAGACGCATCCATTCCCTGAGGGTGCCAACAATAGAAAAGGGAATAAAAAGAGGGGTTTGATTTGCACTGATCTAACTAGCAAATAAGCTAAATCACAGCACCTGTTACATGAGCATCACAGTTAACCTGGTGCTTCAATGACTGCAGCGTGGAGATTAGAGCCACCGATGGCAGCAATATCAGAAGCTGTGATAGATCTTGAAGATTTATGCTCATTCTCGGGGTAAGGTATAAAAATCAGCGGGCTCACTTTTGAATCATAAAATATTTTTCCCATTATACAATAAAATTCATTTTTGTTGCAGAAATATACAAATGGCAAGAAGTACAACATCCAGACTGAAACATCCCTTCCAAAGATCACCGGTGACCAATAATCATTTACAGGTACAATTAGCAATACTCAAGTGAGTTTTTATTAATTAACTTTATTCTTTAAGAATTTGGTGCACATATATGATGCATTTTGATTACTCCTATCTTCCATACTCTTTTATCTTCCTTTCATTCACATCAACCCCCCACTCAACAAATGTACAAGCCTTTCCATGTTCACATCTTTTTTTTGTTTTGTTTGTGAACTGCTGAGTCTAGCTAGGATGTCTGCATGCTCATGGTGAACTCACCAGTGGGTTCAGGAGGAAAGAGAGAGAGAGAGAGAGAGAGAGAGAGAGATCTTTTCACCCACCATTCATCAGTAGTCAATAGTTTGCCATAAAAAGTTGGAACACCATGAGGCCCTCCACTCTCCATGGCTAACTGCTAACAGGACCCACCTTGTGCAGTCCCACTGCAAGTACCCCAATGAAGTCTCTGTAAATTTTTATTAATAAATTTATTTATTCACTCTATATCCTAATATCAGCTCCTCTCTCTTCCCAGTACCCCCTCACAAAGATTCCCATTCCTACTTTCTCTTCTATGATGAGACGGAAAGGGAACAACCCCCTGGGTATCAGCCATACTACCCCATCTCCCCTTGCAGGTTAGACACCTCAAATCACTACAGGACTAGGTGCATCCTCTACCATTGGAGCCAGACTAGGCACCCCAGTTAGGAAAACAGAATCCACAGCACACACACCTCACTCCCATTGTTGAGTGACCATCATGAATACCAAGATGCCTTCTGCTACATGTGTGTGGGGCATGGGGAGATACTAAGTCCAGCCCATCTATTCTTTTTGGTTGTTGGTTTAGTGTCTCAGGAGCTCCGTGGGTACAGGTTAGTTGACTCTGTTGGTCTTCTTATGGAGTCTCTTTCTCCTTTGGTTTTCTCAATTCTTCCTGCAACTCTTCCACAAGTCTCTTGAGTTCCATTTAATGTTTGGATGTGGGTCTCTGCATCTGTTTCAATTGGCTGCTGACTAGAACTCTCAGAGGACATTTATGGTAGGCTCCTATCTGCAAACAAAGAGAGCATCATTAATAGTTTTTAGGATTGGTTTTTGCCCATGTTATGGGTATCAAGTTGGACCAGTCATTGGTGAGCCATTTTGTCCATCTCTGCTCCAACTTTGTCCATGCACATCTTGTAGGTAGGACACATTTTGAGGTGAAAGTTTTGTGGGTGGATTGCTGTCATTATCCCTCCACTTGAAGACTTTTCTGGCAACAGGAAGTGGCCACTTCAGGATACATATCCTCCATTGCTAGGGGATTCTGCTAGAGTCATCCCCATAGACACCCTGGGCCTCTCAGCCCACCTGTTGCAGGTCTCTGGCATGTCCTAGAGATGTCCCCTCTATAGTTCTTAAATTGAGGCTCTGCAAATATGTGTTACCTTGTTCGCTCTGTAGTTGCCATAGTATCAATTTATAGATGTGATCTGCCTCCAAGGCTCCAATATGAGTTTCTGATCAGCACTTCATAAATGAAGAAGCAGTGTCCATGTTGGAACTCACTTGACAATCCTTCCAGCCTCTCTCTGCTCTCCAGCACAATTCCTTGCCACCTTTCTTATTACTCATGCACATGTCTTTCTCATTCTCATCCCATCTCTACAAAGATTTATTAAACTACTATCTCCAACCTCTATTTAAATTTCATTTTTCTTCTCTTCTAGGCTTTATATTGCTGCTATAGCAATTATCCAAACTTTGCTGTTTTCAATAGCACACAGTCATTATCTCATAGCTCTGCAAATCAGATGTTCATGGAAAACTCAAGTGGATTCTTTGATTATTTGAAATAAAGGTGTCAGCCATCTGGAGACTTTTCAGGAAAAAAAAAAATCTCCATCCTCTTCCAAATTGCTGTAAATGATCAGCAGAATCGAATATCTTTCTATTGTCCTTTCCATTTCTCTATTTGTTTGTTTGTTTGTCTATTTGTTTTCTGACTGTCATCCAAAAGGAACTCTTGGCTACAGAGACTCTATCCTTTGCTTATACCCCTTTCCATTTTCCAAGCCTATAAGGAACTCCGCTATAGATATTAGAGGGACCAAGTGCTCACCTTGAATCCTCATAATGATTATTCAAAGGACCACCAGAAACATGTGACATTCTGTAATTTCTAGAAACTGTACAGTATCACTGTTTTTAAGGTTCATATGTGCAAGGACAGTCACATGGTAGAGTCCTATTCCACCCACAGGAAGAGGAATTAGTTATTAAACAGTGAACTAACACAGTGAATTCTGATCCTGAAGGTTTGCTGTGCATGAATCACGGAAGCATGAGGCTTATATTAATCAAGAAAGTTACAAAATGAGAAGCAAACAGAGACAGTTGTCTTCTGAGATTTTATCCTTTAGCTTGTGGACCTAAAATAAGATCCTTAAATCTCACTAGATGATGTCAGGAAGCTAGACATTTGTAACTAGTGAGTTTAGAACACAGATCTCATAAATAAAGAAAAGCACATAGGAGACAAAGAAACAGTTGAAGACTGTCCTTTGGTGATGCTGGTGGTTTTGTAACATATGTAATGGCTCCGAATAATGTCAGGGTTCATCAGAAAGAAGAGATGATGTTACTGGTACATCCACCCTATGATCAGTTAATTTAGGTGAATTAAGTCACACACTGTCACCTGAGGAGAAGAGATAAAAGAACAGAATGAGCAGTTATTCCTGTACATGGATGTTTGGCTTTCTGTGAGTATAAGGGTAGCTTAAAAGCTAGCTCTTTCCTGAACAGCGTTATTCAAATATTTCAAAATACACATTTTTTTAAATGAAGTATGACCCTTAATTTAAAATGAAACTGGAAGATACACAAATCAAGAAGCAGTTATCTTACATAACACTGGTTAGGAGTGTAGGACTGGGGATTTCTTTGTTCTGGAAGCTGAGAAGCTGTAGAAAACATTGGTCTCTGTAAGGCTCCTTCCTAAGCAGTTCTTAGAAGTATATGGAAGCACTGCAATCTTCCCTTTATGTGCTAGTTATACAGCCCATATAAAATGCAAGTCTTGATTTTTGGGTTTTTTTCCAGTAAAGACACCAATGGCATATAACTTGTCACCCTGTGTTTTTTAAGCACTGGAAACATTGCTGGGTTGTTGTGCTCACTGGATATACTATTTGACTAAGTCTGTTAATTGTCTGGATCAAATCCTAGATATTCTCATTGATGTTTTTGTATTTGCTTGGTCCCTCTATGATTAAGAAATGGGTTAAAATCAATTTGTTTAGAGTCTCCTATTTACTTCAAATTTACTTGTGTTTTAAAGCTATATAGTGGGATACATAGAACATTTGGATTAGAATATCATCTTAATAAATTGAAATTTTATCAAAACATAGTAGACCTATTTATCTCCATTAACGTCATTCCTCATCAACAAACCAGCTAGTCTGATAATAATATAGAAAAAATAACATGAATTTTTGGCTGATTCCTTTAAGCATTCTGCTTTCTTTCTTTGATTGTGCCTATTGTGAAAAATATTTAGAATTGTCTTCAATCCTATCCTTTTACCAGTATAACTTAATATTTAATTAAAGTATGGATTTCATTGAGATTACTTTGTTAAAGAAGATATCGTATGGGATCCTACACCTTTGTCATTTTCTCACTGGGCACTCCCAGAGTAACACCTGAGACAAAATAAGGGTTCGAGACATATTTCTTGAATGAACAAGTGATCTGCTTTGATTTCTACAGTGTCTCTTTTTCACATGATCGTGTTCAATGGCTAAGCATCTCTAGTGCATTGGCTAGAATTACATCTCAGCAGTTGCAATAACTCACTGCCGTTGAAGAAGACTTGAGTTTGTGTCCTAGCATGCTTATTAGGCAGCTTGCAACTGCCTGTAATTCCATCTTCAGGTAATTTGGTGACCTCTGGCCTCTGAGCATCAAATACAAATGTTGTATATCTGCACACATGCAGACAAAGCACTCATGCACAAAAAAAAAATGAAAAAATAAATCTAAAGAGTTTACATTTGCATGACAGACAGAAGTATTCACATTCCAGCATCAGCACCTGCCAGTTCTATGACCCTGAGCAACTTCTTTTATGCATTCTATACCTGGGTTACTTCTGTGAGAACACAGATGACAGAGACGTCTCTTATTATTGTTGTGAAAATTAAACAAGTAGAATCGTATATATAGTTCGTGCCACATCGGGACTAGCTGGTATTCCTTCCATCATTAAATTTAAACATATACTCTTCTTACTTTTTAAACATTATCTTGCTCAGCTAACTTCACAAAGTGTAAAATTAATTAATGCCAATTGAAATCTGGTTATATCTAACATATCTGGAGTTTAACGTAAGATTACACTTATAAGTATGTTAACACTTAGCATAGACTGAAGCTCATTTATACCACTAGTACTTGTTGACATAATAATTCATCTTTATTAATATATAGGCAGTCATTCCTCTTCTCCTTCTCTCCAACTCCTTTCAATTACTTTGATACTACATGTTTTGTTTGATGTTTCTAAGTGTGAACTATTTTTTTGTAATTCTTGCTAGGCTTTCTTGTGAAATTTTCTATCTTTAATCTGATTTGAAAAATTCTAAGTCATTATCACTTTAAATATTCATGATCCTTCTCTTTATTCCTTTTCTTTCAGAACTACAATTAATTGTATGTTTTACTTTTACACTCAGGATTCCAACATTACCCATGCTACTCCTTTGGTGCATTCAACCTTCCTAGATCAATCTCCAGGTTCAATAATACAGCAACTGCTTGCTGCAGATGTGCACAATACAATTTTCATATTTATTTCTATGTACAAAATCTTTTGTTTAAAAGATAGAGATAGAGATAGAGATAGAAATAGAGAGATATCACATATATGAATATATGACATATATATGTATATTTGTATATTCTATCATAATCTGTTATTGGTTTCTTCTACATGCATGTGTGTCTTTGAAAATGGTGTGCAAGTAGTGTACATGCATGTGTGTACTGTGGGGGCCTGAGGAGCACATACGGTTCCTCGTATGTTCCTCTCTACCTTATTCCCTTGAGACAAAGTCTCTCCCTGAACCAAGAGGTAGGTAGTTTGATGGCCAGAAAGCAATCCTCTTGACCCCTTGCAATCCAGAACTGGAATTATAGGTATATGCTTTTCCAGTCCAGTTTTTTAAGTGGGTCCTTGGATTTGATCTTAGGTGCTTATGATTGCACAGCATGTTATATTACCCAATGAGACATCTGTCCTGTTCCCTCATGCTTTTGTATCATTTTTTCACATCTGTAATAACATAAACAAGCACCCTCTCCTTCCACTACAACTTCTTCCTCTGGTTCATTGCATGCATGCTGTCCTATAATATGTAGCCTATTTCTAATTATGCTTCCTACAATTTATCTCCTGTATCATGCATATGGTCGAGCAATTCCAGGCTCTCCAAGAGAAGGCCAGCTCCATATCTTTTATACTGCTCTGTATCTGACCTGACATACACAAAAAAATTTTAAGATACATTTTTTGTTTAATTTTAGTTGTTTAAGACTGTAGCATTTCCTTAGGTTGTTTGTTCACATGCTTTCAGAAATATATATATAATATTTAATATATATATATACATATATTAAATATTGTGTCCTTGGAGCTCTGACTTTCTACTCTAGGCCTTTGGCTCTGTTTCTCGATGAAGTATTTGGGGTGTTAGCAACCACATTACCCTCTAGTCTATAAAGCCACCTGCATCTGCCTCTGCCTCTGTCTGTACCTCAAACCTCTGCCTTGGGCTAATTGCCTTGGCCTCTGCAGCAAAAGGTCTGCTCTTAGAGTAATTTCATTCTTTCCTTGGAAGTTACACACATCTGCCATGTAACAGCCCTGTCAGCCTAATGCTGGAAGTCTGACAACTTCCCTTTATTTCTTCCAGTCTCCACTCTGCTCAGTCTATGCTTATAGTAGTTCTGCTAGTATAAAATCCCAAACATGTGAGGATGCCATGTATGCCACTGTATTCTGCGTCATGAGATTGTACGTTCTTCACAAGTCTTTCTTTTATAGGCCATGGTTTTTGCTGAGAGGACCCAGCAAATTCATGGGTACCCAAACTCTCATTTCTTCAGCAAAAAGAAGTTGTCCAACAATGATTTCAATACTCTCTCTGTATCATATTTTCCCAAAACTCAATCTCTTAATTTGGGAATCTTTTGAACTCTAGATAGATTAGAAGGCTTGCTAACCATCATATCCTGGTTCCCCTTTGCAGGAGAGTTCTTCCCTCAATACCTCATTTCATTACAAGCAGCAAAGAGAAGATATGCTCACAACAGCTTGATGGAAAGGTGCTCTGATGAACAGTCTAGTGCACTACCTATGCCCTTTGCCTTCCACCCTGCCACAGAATGACATTCAGCCCAATGGTATTATAAACCAGGCTGTTTTCCCCACAGTTTTCTGTAATACATTTTCTATTTCCAAGACCTCACCAGGGCAGATTATGAGCCTTTCATATTCCCCCTTCCATCAGCAGCATTCTGTCAACAGTAGCTCGCATATTCTCTAATGCAACAGAACCTGTGTTTGCTGCATCTTTTCCAGAGTGAACTTTAACCCTGTATTCCCTGTTGTCACTGCACTCAATCCCTAGTATCCAAATCTAAGCTTCCATCCTGTGTCTACCAAACCAGATACCTGACAGCCACAAACAGAACACATAACTACAAAACTGTACATCCCTTAGAGTTCTGGAATCAAAAGTCAAACACTGAGGTATTAGCTGAACCATTCTCCCTCCAAAGGCTCTAGAGAAGAAGCATGTCTGTCTGTTGGTGGTTCTGGGTATTTGTGGGTATGTTACCATAACTCTATCACCAACTCTTATCTATGCATGGGCATTTCATTTTTTTCTGAGTCTATATTCTTCTCTTCTTTCATGGATTTTGGACATTACCTTTTGGATTTGGGGCCCAACTTAATCCAAACTAATCTTCAAAAGCCTTTCTTCCATTTAAGATAATAGTCTGCATTTCTAGGTAGACATGTATTTTGGGTGATTTCAAAGATTGTTAAACAAAGATGTTTTTGATAGATATAAAACTTGAATTTATAAGAATAAAAATTGAAACTACCTTTGCTTCTTATCTTTTCCTCTAACATGAAAAAGACCAAGGATTAAAATTTAATAACAACCAATACATGAAAATTGAGATTTAAAAACGGAAGCTAGATAAAAGGAAATGTCAGGGAATTGTTATGATTTCTGCCTTCTTTCCTATGTTGCAATAACAATTTTAATTATACACCTCAGGGCAAAGATAGAAAATATTCTAACAATATGACAAGGCACAATAAATACAATAATTAAGGTCTAACAGTGTGACCCCTGGAAGACATCAACAACAACAATCCCTATGTCACCTCTTCATACTGAGATAAAAACATTCTTGAAAATAATATCATTTTTTAAAACACAACTGCTACTTTTTCAAGATACTCAAAAGATGACACAGCAGGATAAAAAGTATGTTCCCATTTATTTTTTCCTTAAAAATTAAGAAAAGTTTAATGGAGTTCTATTTACTTTATCTCCAGGGCCCACATCACATGATTGCAAATTGACTGTAATTATGTCACAGAATGAATACTTCAAGCTTAGCATGTGTCCATGGAATTTCCATATCATTCACTGAAAGCACATATTGGGAATTAACTATGAGGTAGCTGATTCAGTGGGTTGACAGGACAGAAGACCTCATCCAGACATTGATCGTTTTCATCCTGGTACCAGCTCTAAAACAGCAAAAGAGTTGTATTGAGAGTAAATCCTGATAGATGATGCTCAGTGGGAATAGTTATCAGCTATAGTGATTATGAAAATGCATAGGGATAAAGTCAGAGTTAGTCTTTGGGAAACGAGAAGCTTCTTCTTGATGGTGAGTCCTAACTGATGATGTCCTGCCTGTACCACATCTATTTTACATCAACCTCTCACCATAGCAATCTTCTCATGCTATACTCCAGCAATCCATGATGCTAAGACTGTACATACCATCTAATACATGTTCTCACTGCTTCCTGTGTTCAGTATTCTCTCTGCTATGCACTTATCTTTCACTTACAATAAAGAAAGCTCAGGTATGTCAATACTCAGTAGTTAATTCTCCCTATGAACATATAAAACCTAGTAATATAATTTATTAGTGAACATTTTTTTCTATGTTGGAAGGAGACAGGAAGGAAGGAGTTTCCAGAGAAAAGGAAGTTAGATGAAATGATAACATGTTGATTATCATGATCAAACTCAGGGTAAACCAAAGGGAGACACATGGCCAAACTTACCTAATTTCAAACATAATACATATTTACACTTTAATAAACATCATAATCAAAAACTAGAAAAATAAAATATTACTAATAAATATTTGTATAAAGGAAACTAAAAATGTGTATCCTCAATCCCACAAGCAAATTTGCCTGTCTGACAGTAGGCATCCAATCCTAGCCTTAAGCTCTGTCCTCTGGCTGCTGGAGGTAACTATGGTTTTACTGCCAAGAACGCCACTTGACTCTCAACCTTTCAAACAAATTCTGTTAGTAGATCTGAGTGTATGCTTTTCTCTCTTTAACAGTGCTTACCAACAGTCATTCAGTATCACAATCCTACAGTAAATGCTCCTCCCTGGCTCTGAGATGCCAGTGACATCAAACTAGCTACCAGTTTTCTGTCCTGTGTCCTATCCCACTGCATCATGAAGACAAGTCTCCTATATAGCTGAGATGTAGCATACTTCCAAAAGCACTGTTTTAGTGACTGATTCCTAAGTTGTGTTCAGCATCAACTTTATTAGGTCCAGTTTCCTGCGAATACAGTCTTAAGAAAAGAAAAATGACATCAAAGGACAAAGGAATAAAACTAAAAGACATAGTTCTGTATAGAAATTAGAGCTATGAACTTCAACCTGATACTGGGAACTTGGAAGCAAAATTTGTTCCACATTGATAGTGAAAGCTTGAAAGAAGTATCCAAGTGGCAATGGCAACTGGCTGTCCTGATAGGGATGTAAGTTTTAATTCCAGGAGGCTTTGGTACTGTGTTCATATAAACAATGATACAGGCTCCATTTCTACAGTGAGGAGTGACCAATATAGCTCCTTCTGTCTCAGAATTTATCTAGCTCTCCTTCAATTTTTGTTAATTTCCTCTTGTTTTTTGAGTATATATCAGTAATTGAAAGCATATTTGGAATTATTTCAGTTTTCAAAAAAATTGACATATTAGTCATTATAAAATATTTTATTCTGTTGATTCAATAATTTAGCTTATATTTATATCTGTCTGTAGTCCATACACATATAAGCATTCTTTAGTTAGGTTAGTGTGTGTGTTGTGTGTGTTGTGTGTGTATTTTTTTATTTACCCACTCTGTTTATTTAGAGTTACATGGTTACATGCATTGAGGTTTAATGATAAGTATCCAATCAGAAAATCTTTATTTTATCCTGATACACAATATGTCTAATTCTAAGATTCATGAGAATGTTACTAGAAAAAAAATCACAAAGTAGAAATTATCCTAATAACACTTGTAGAAATGAGTTTTCCTTAAAGTACTTGTATGAGGACTTTGAAAAAACATCTTTAAGTATTTTAAGATTAAAGTTATTTGAACAAGCCTTTCAGAGAATTATAGCTGCTTTCTTATGTTAATCCTCTAGTGATTGTCCCTGAAATGTTATTCACACACATAAAAATACAACAAAGCCCACATAAAGTAATTCACAGATGTAGCCCGAGAGGCTAGAATAGGGTATAGGATCCCAGGGACTGGGATTTTAGGTGATAGTAAATCTCTGGTCATTGGTGCTGGGAACTGAACTTGAGAAAGAAATTTGAGTGATTATATATCTATGTAATTCATCCATTGTTACAAATGGAGCACTCTGGTGAATGATGTTGATAGTAGTGGAAGCTGTGTGAGGGGACATATATGAAAATTATAGTTTCTACTCAATATTCCTTTGACTCTAACTGTTCTACATATAAATTCTATATAAAAAGAGTAAAAAAGGTAGAGACCCCATAGAAGAAATGAAGTGAGTACTAGTTCAAACAAGATACAAAGCATCTCAGATCATCTTCCACTCCTATAACTAATGCCCTAAAATAAGTAGTTTGTGAACCATATAACTTTATTTTCCTGGAGTTGGAGAAGCCCATAACTGTGGTACCAGTATTTGGAGAGGTCCACCATATTGCATCACAGCATGGCAAAAGGGAAACACAGGGCAAGGCATAGAAAAGAGAGACAAGCTCATATTTTGACTGAAAAATGATCCCATTAAGAGTTGTACTAATCCGTTCATGAAGCAGTGCTCGTAGGACCAAGTTTGTCTTAAAGGTCTCACCTTCAACCTTGTTACAATGATGATGAAATTTCAACTTGCATTATGGATGAGAAATTCCAACTCTACCAAAGTTAGTATGTGAAGCAAGGAAGTGGGAGAATGCTTCATCTACCAGTATGTGTGCTCCAGGGACACAAGGAAAGTTAGATGTCCAAAGATCACCTTTGAAAAACATCATATGCTGAGATGTAAGGGGATTCAGGCTCCCACTCTTAACCAAGAAGCTATCTGCAATTGATGTCTTGCTAAGAAAAATTGATAATCTCAAACAGTGTATCACTGGGTATATTAAACATAGAGGTATGAGTGATCTCAAACAGTACATAGCCAATATAAAATGAAATTAATGATATTTTCAAGACTTTTTGTCTCATGTTGCTTTGTTTGGGCAGTTTTTTAATCTGACCACTCTTCTGCTTGTAATCATGCCTTCCTTTTTGTGTTTTTATGGTGAGTGAGGGTGTGTGTGTGTGTGTGTGTGTGTGTGCACATGTGTGTGCATACACTCTTTCCTGTGGGTTTGTTTTATTTTTCAAAATTCTGCTTTGTTTGATTTTTTAGTTTGTGTGGTGGTTTGAGTATGCTTGTCCCATAAGCTATGGTACTGTTAGGAAGTGAGGACTTGTTGGAAGAAGTTTGTTACTGAGAGGTTGTGTTGGCTTTGAAGTTCTGCGCAGTGGGGAGGAGTCAGTCTTCTCCCGGCCAGGACTCTTAGCTCCTTCTCCAGCACCACATCTGCCTGGCTGCTGCCATTCTTCCTGCCATGATGATAATGGACTGAACCTTTGAACCTGTAAGCCATCCCAATTAAATGTTGTTCCTTATACAAGTTGACTTGGTCATGGTGTCTCTTCTCAGTAATGAAACCCTAAGACAGTTTGTCTGTTTTCTAAATAAGGAGAGAAAGAAAGAGCGATTATGGAATTAGGGAGGATCTGGGAGAAGTTAAGGAGGGAGAAACCATGATCAAATATATTGTACAAAAATTTTAATAATACAGAAAAAACTTCGTACATATCTGTATATGAAGCACTGATACAAGTAAAATTCTAGCAACTTTGGAGGAACTCACAAACAATGAATAATTGTCACCTTACCAAGAAATAAAAATTTAGGTGACATAGGGCGATATTTCTAAAACGTTCCATGAAAATATGTGTATTAAAATTTTTTAAGTCAGACCTAGTGAAACAAATAACAAATTTTCTCCATTTATGTGTGTGTGTGTGTGTGTGTGTGTGTGTGTGTGTTTAAGAGAAAGAGAGAGAGAGAGGAGAGAGAGAGAGAGAGAGAGAGAGAGAGAGAGAGAGAGAGCAAGAGTTGAAAATATAAAGGGGAGAATTAGATCTATCTAAAGAGAAGGAGGGAGATGGGACAAGAAGAAATGGCAATGGAATACATGTGACATGAAAATAGAAGAAGGAACTATTAGGAAGAGAACTCATAAGAAGGGTTGGGGACATGGGGGAGCAATGGGGGGCAAATAAGGGCAAAATGTGATAATATGTATACTTGAAAATGTCATAGTGAAACTCATTTCTTTTTTTTTTTTAATTTTTATTTTTAATTTTTTTTCAGCAAATCAAAAAAATTTAAAAAGCATTCAAACAGAATAAAATGAAAAGAAACAAACAAGCAAAATACCAAGGGTCAGATATACTTATACAAGAATTCTATAGAGCCTTTAAACAAGCAATACTTTTTGAGTTATGTTTAAAAAAATTCAGAACCACAATAAGCTCCTTCACAAAGCAAAAAATAGTGAAATCAAGTGTAAACCCAACAAAAATATATAAATTATAGTCCAGTATCCCTCATGAATATACATACAAAAATTCTCAATGAAGTAGTTGCAAACTGAATACAAGAGATATAAAAAAATAATATTCCATGAATAACTGAATAACTGTTTTTTTTTTTTTTTTTTTTTTAGAAGACCATACTCCATATACAGGCTGCATGTTTAAAAAGAATGAATTTAAAATGTTAAGTATAAGCGTATCACAAGACAGCAAGTAATTATTACAAAAGTTATCATGGAGAAGTTTATACTATAATATCTTAAAATAAAAGCAATATTTAACTATGCACCCCCTTTACGAAACTCAATTGCTGGTCTTTCTTTCACCATCAACTTCACATACTTCAATATGTGAACCACAAGAAAGCTAACCAGAACAGAGCTGAAATCCTGGATTAGTATTGTATCTCATTGCAACACAATACTTTTTACAACAGAAGAAACAGTGATGCCACCTTCTTTTCCAGGTGGATTTTTATTAACCTGTAGAAGATAAAAGTTCCAGAGTCCAAGTTTAAAGATTAAACTTTAATAAGAAAAAAAACTGAAGTGGAGACCCGATGTCATAAAAGAAAACAGTGGTATCCTAATAACCTATGGTGTGAAAAGTTTAGAAATCTTTATCAGGGATATAGATATTTAAGATAAAAATTTATAATTTTATGACAGCTACATAATCAGCATTGCAATCGAAAGTATCAAGCTTGAGATCAATGAATGAGGAAATCCTCAAAGATCATCCTCAGTTTCTTAGTAACCATTCCGTTGGAATTCAATAGTCTCCACACTGTAATTTCAACAATGTTTACCAACAAGGTAACCATGAGCAGATTAAATAAGAGTTTTGATTTCCATGACATTTATATGCACATAACTGTCACATATGCATTCTTACTTTCTTAGACAAAAATAGTTTGTCTAGTCCATTTTTTCTTTTCTGCTCCTGCTTGCGCTCTCGCTGTCTCTCTGTCTCTGTCTGTCTCTCTGTCTGTCTCTCTGTCTCTCTGTCTCTCTCTCTCTCTCTCTCTCTCTCTCTCTTCTGTCTCTCTCTCTCTCTCTCTCTCTCCACACACACACACACACACACACACACATGCACACACACACTTGTGCACTTTTACAAGCTCATCCACAGACATATACATATAATTCACAGATTGGACATACAGGCTCATGTAGCAACTTCACCTGTGGTTTTCTCTCTGTTTATGTGTTATAGTAACTGTGTTATTTATAGTTGTGATGTGTCTGTTTACTGTGGAAAACTAGTGATCTATTATGTTTTCTGGAATATTTCAGTTTACAAAATGTTTACAATAAAGTGTAACAGGAAACAAGACATGTTTGGCTGTTTACTCATTTCTTTATAAATAATTCAGTTCTCATTTATCATTGAGCAAGAAAGGGAGACAGATGTACTTTGATCTAAAAAAAAATCAATAAATGTATCAAAGCAGACATACTATTATACCTATTCAGTGATAGCGTGTTTATGGCTGATCTCAAATTACTAACTATATACTATAACTAAAATATTCATGTTGATAAGCATAAATTTTTCTATTAAATGTATTTAAATGACAATAGTTTTATGTAAACAATAATATAGTTTGGAGTTCTTATAAGCCAAGGAGTAAAATATTCACTAACTATATCAGAAAAATATGAAAAGTGTTGGTATATTATTGTAAAGATTTATGTTACATGTGAAGTTGTTGTATATTATGTGGAGGGATGCTATGATAAAGTGGCAATGTACACTGCAAATTACGCAAAATAACTGAATGATAAGCCTTCTAAATAATGAGAACAATGTATAGAAATCAATAACTATATGCATGAGATAAAACTGAGTTCTAAAAGCATTCAAGCAAAAGTTGGAAGTAACGGAAAATGTATGCAAAATCTCAATGAAAACAGAAAAAAAATGGAAATGTGGTTGATCCAAACCTAACATATCATAGAACATAAATCTCAATTCATTAATTGAAGTGTTTCATGTGTCATTACTTCCTTCAGATGTCCATGTTTATTTTGATTATTTATTATGAATAAAAGATACCCAAGAGATGAGTCTCGGGGCACTTTAATTTTAGATGTTAGGAAAACAGAAAAACATAAAAGGAAAATGAGAAGAAATGACCAGAAGAACACCACACAAAATTAGTTATGTGGAAGCAAATAGAAGAGAGTGTTCACCAGAGAAAATGATTAACCTACATCAAATGTAACTGACAGATCAAATAAGCTGATGGCTGGAAATTGACCATCGTGTTTAATGCACAGATATCACTGGTGTCTTTGATAGGAACCTTCCTGAGAGAGTAGCTGCAATGAAAGGGTGTGTGCATCAGTGGTAGAGAATTAGCATGTGAAGAATAAAATTTCCATCAACTCTGTTTTTAAAACAAACGCCATCTTTACATGATGCCTGAACAGGAATGTGGCATCAAGTGAGGAGGCTAAACTTACCTTTGTACTGAGACAGAGGAGTTTTCCTGGGATGGAGGGTGTTCACAAAGTTGTTAGCTGGTCATAGATTGTTTAATATGGCAGAAAGAAGGCAAGAGAAATAGAAAGAAGATAATATTTAACGCACAATAAATATCAAGACATTTAAAACAAAAGGAAAGTCATATGATCAGGGCCATAGATACAAATATGCCTGTAACAACACATCCTAGTTTTCTGAATATGTATAGTACTTATTTAGATTCTGTATTCCCAACACAGAAATATATATCTGTATACATACATTTCTGATTAAGTTGGAAGTGCCTCATAGAGGAGGGACTTCTACTTTTCTTAGTGTCATAACTTCACCAATTATTAATTCAAAGAACAAATTAGAACATGACCCTGAATCAAAGTATGGCTTGCTTCTATTAGATTATCTGATGCAATATATTTTGCTAATAAATTTGTATAAATTTGAGGATCCCATGAAGAAAACTATTTAAAATTACCAACTAACATTGCACTGCATTCTATTCTGACAAGAATTCATATGTTTTGAAGACTCTAGTATACAATGTTACTTAACCATAGTGCTGTCAGTACTGAGAACTAATTTTCTCAGCATAAAATTCCATAGCAGCCTCTGCTCTCTGACTGAGTAAGCATATGAAACTGAACTGATTTGCTATCTCAATAACAAAGGGATTTACACTGATGATCAAATACAAGAAAAAGATCATTGTAAATAATTAATATTCATCTGCAATTCTGTTTATTGCAATACAACTCAAGTAAGAAGCAGATAAATCAGAAAAATTTAAGATAAATGCATTGAACATAGACATTGCTGTCTAAAAGTAGAAGAAAATTAAATTAAAATTTTAGAACATATAAGTTTTGCACAGAAGTCAGATATGATTATCTATATGCATATTCTCACAGGTTTCTTATAATAGAAGCAATAAGAAATTATAATAAAAGAGACAGCATTTTACAAAAGTAATATGCATCTAGATATTCCAGTATCAAATTTAACAGCAATTGCAAGTGCAAAGAACTTTTTTTTAAAATAGTAAAATTTTTACACAAAAGCTACAATGAGACTCATGTAAAGATAGAGAAATGCCATAATTTGTATAAGAATGCACAGGATTATAAATTGGTCTCTACAGTTTATCACAGATGTAACTAAACTCAAACAAAATCTTAACAGTATCATTGAGATAATATAAACATATTGTAAAATCACCTTGGAAAAATGGACAAGAGAATTCAATTTTTGAAAACACCAATAAAAGGGCAAATGTTAAATTATGAGCTGAAGAGATATATTAAAATGAAAATGGTTTTATGATTGGGCTATTTTAAAGGTACATCACACTACAAATTAGAAATATATTGGTATGAATATATGTATAATCATGCTATTGATCATACGATCATGTACTTTACAATCTATCTAGCCCTCCTATGGTTAGAGTATAAAGTGTTGTTGCAATTCTACAAATACAGGACTTATTGTCAGGTTCATGGCCAAGACTCCTGTAATGAAAGATAGGGAAAAGAAACATGAATTCATCAAATACGTTTTTCAAAGTATGGAAAATTTTATAAATGAAGATCCACAGACACAGGTAAACTGTTTTTGTGCACAGTTTGAAGAACTATGATTAGAGATAAGTGTAATGAACATAGGGAACTTAGGAAAGCTAGGTTGATGCTATTCCTTTGTGTCCTCTAATATCTTTCTCTTTCTCTGAGTATCATAAGACCCTCTAAAAATATGGATTAATAACCTATATTAGAAGAAGTTAGGAGAACTCTTTTATAGACTGCTTCTGGGGTGGGATTATGGAGAGTCAAAGAGAAATGTCTTCTTTTACTATATTTTCTCATGTCTAGGTGATATATGTTTGGTGAACTCTACTTAGCCCCATTGCTCTACAATCTGAAACTCTCTCAAGTCCACAAACTGAACTAGTACATGATCTGCTAATTCAGTGAACTAGTCTTTCTAGGTCTATCCTATTATGTCAGCCCAACTGAACATAAGGATAAGACTGCAGATGGGCATCCCCTAACATTGGCCCTCTGTGTGGAGTGATTGGCCATGTATTTAATAAGAGAAGTTTGAACTAAAGTAATTAAAAAATATTAATGCTCACAGCAAACAGCCTTGGAGTCTAAGGAAAGTCAATCAAAAAAAAAAATCTGTGGATCCAATTCTGTAACAGCTTTGAGTAAGGTGGACGGGAGACCTGTCAGTTTTACCGATAGTCCTTGTTTGCACTGGTGATCTGACGTTTCTAGCAAGTTTTCTGAGTTCCTCATGTGGCAGAAGATCACAGAAGCTGCTGTCATTTCTTTAAAATCATTATATAGGCTTAATTTTTAAAATTACTGTGCACAGGCACTGACAGGTCATTTATACCATTGTATTTATGTGCATTTACTGTGTGTGAACTTTTGGTCTCCTTGGAGTTGTCCTCAGTGATAAGACAATTATTCATCTTAATTTCATAGGTAAGAACCCTGACACACAGACTTGCTGAGGTCAATGGTGGTAACGTTTGGTGATATGTGACCATGAAAACACCTGGAGGAAAAAATAAATGTTTTGATAGATTGTCTTTCAATATCTCCCATGTTATTAACAACTACTTAAGGTGTTCGTGCTCATATTCTGCAATTCATTCGAAAATATCAGGTAACATTGTAAGAAAATATTATAATTTTATGTAAATATAATAATTCCAATGAAAAGTTAAAAGAAAGAGAAAGCTGGTTAGTGGTCCTCTATAAACATATATATTCAAAAATACTAAATATAAACTAAATTTAAAAACTAAATTTGAGCTTATATGACAACTCTGGTTTTTATTTGGACAGAACCAAGCTGTGAGTGAAGGATACAACATCTAAGTTTACCTGGCCTGACATACATACATATATCTATATCTATATATAGATAGATAGATAGATATATGTATGAAAAATTTTAAAGAAGTATTTATTTAAAACAATAAGGCAGAGAGCAATTACAGAAGACTTTATTACACTGAACACTGAACTTTGACTTATATTTTTAAAATTCCTTTTCATGCCATGAAACTTAGTAAAGTTGAGTGAGCTAGAAGCCCCTGAATCTTACCAGAGGATGGTAGGGAGCTCCATCTTCTCCGACCAGGCCCCTGTCACGTGACTACACTCCCCCCATAGAGATCCTTAGATCAGAACAGAGTTCGCTATGCTAATGAGGTATCTAGATGGCCCTGAGAGTTTAGCCAATGAATTTCCCTTCTTGGATATCCCTCCCTGGAAAATGTACTTAATCTCTGGCCCACACTGAGGAGGTGGTATGTACCAATTCTGTACAATGAACAATCAATAAACAGTTAGGAACCAAAGAGTGTCTCTTTCATCAAGAACTGCTGTGGGGAGCATGGAGAAAGCCTTCATCTACAGAGCCACTGTCTAAGCCTCCCATAGGAGGCCCCTCTGTGCTCCCAGACAATCACTGCTAAGCTAAGGAAAATCACCAATGAACTAAACCAGAGTTCCCCATTCCCCCTCCTACATCCTGGGCTTATCCTCAGCTTGAAGACACCCTCTGTTCCAGACTCTTCCTGGACTTCCAGAGGTATCTGGGTCCCAGGAGTTTGGGAACATCAAAAGCCCGTGCCCCGCCCCCTCCTCTGTTCTGGACTCTATGCCATTTGCAGAGGCACCCGGGACTGGACACCCGGGGTCAGAAAACCCCAGCTTTGACCTCAGTCTATGTAGTTTCCCATTCAGGCTGAGGCCCCCACCTCAGACTGCATTCTCCCACTCACTGACCATTGCATCTACGCTTCTCAGGAGCCCAGCACCCAATGACAGCAGAGGGTAAATGCAGTCTAGCATCTCCCATTTTGCCTGCCCAAGTGGCGTTCCCACACCCTAGTGGTGAGGTGTAATGAGGACCACAGTTCCCTTATCTCTTTCTCCTCCTGTTGTGATATTTAGAGTAAATGTTTTGGTTTTTTTTTTTGTTTTGTTTTCTGAATAAAGATGTGAAAAGAGAATAATGATCCCATAGGATCTTGTGAGAATTCTGGGTTTGATCCAAACTCTAATAAACTTAGATAATTATATTTATCTAGGTTCATGATGAAATGACTTTTTATTGTGTTTAGTCTATATTATTTATATTATTAGGTATAATAATTAAACTAATTTATAAGTGATTTGCACAAGTTTTACTATTCCCTTGTGTGCTATGTATCTTCTGAAAAATTATCTCAAAGTAACTCAGGTGTGGTGACACATGCATGTATTTTCAGAATTCCAGAGTTAGAGACAGGGGTATTGAATGAAGGTCATCTTTGGCTACAAACCGACTTGAGGCAATCCTAAGGCTCAATCCATGAGGCTATATCTCAAACAACAACAACAACAAAAATGAAAAATAAAAGGAAGTGCTTGTGGAAATAACTTGTTTTATACAGTGATTTCAGGTGACAGTCATGGAATACAGAGAAGAGAAATAAACAGTTGAACTGGCCATTTTCCAAGAGATGGCTCTATGGGAACCTCAGGTACCACCCAATTTGAACTTTTCACATATAGTATAGGCAGTATTTCAGACTTGTTCACTTAAGGAATTAAAAAAAGAAGAAAGGCCATGCCTACTTATTAACTAGACTTCATAGCTCCTTCATAGCTCCATGACTGTCCTAGAGGAAATTAATGCCTTTTACAAAAAAATAAAAAAAAAAAAGAAAGAAACAAACAAACAAAACAAAACAAACAAAAAAAATCACATAGATAAGCATTAGGTATGGTCCATATTGAAATGCGTGAAAATCTCCAGAGAAGGAAATAGACAGAGATGTGTATAAAATTGACTGCCATTCATGGCTGGAATAAAAGATAGGTCAAGATTACGTAGTCCATATTTTGAATAGTGATCCTTCTGGTATTATTTCTCTTTTTAGTTCTGCATATTTTCATATAGAAAATAATTATTACAGTAAATTTTAACTTATTCAACAGGCACTGTGATAGATGATGAAATACAACGGTGGCTAAACTACAGTTTCTACATGTGAATAATTTATAGCTGATTATGGACAGCAGACAAGCAAAAACAAAATTATAGTACAATGGGATAAACACTGCAGTGATTATGGAGGTCTGGGTGCTAGGTGCAGGAGACGGGATACACAGAGATGATTAACTAGACTGGTAGACAAGTCTTTTCATCAGATTAACTGTGTGCTAATATTTCACATCTTAGCATAGTTATCATTTTGTCCACAATTTTTGAGTCTTTGAAAATGTAGATTAACATGACACCTATTTTCAGTCATTTTAAAGAGCATAAAACTCTACAAGAATCACCTTTACCTGACACATCTCATCTTTAATGTATAGAAAATTATAGATTTTATAATTTTCACATTAAATTCCTTTTTAAGTATAATGATGTTCATTTTCCAATTGTGGGAATTTCAAGGGAGAGAAAATGTTCTTGTCTGCTTCACATTTTAGTGATGTTAACTAATCAATATCACCTTTCAAAATCACCTTGTGAGTACTACCTATGAGTCCAGGCTGTAGCTTTTAAATTTTTGGTATGCTATAAATATTTCAAACCTACAATAATGGTCCTATTGAAAGTCAAATCTGAAAATAGCATAAGAATTTCAAAATAGCATATTGGTTATCAAAATGAATTCCCATGAGTACACAATATAGATTGCAAAAATAATACAAAGAGAATTGGTGTTGAAACTATCCATTAATAACTAGGTATTAAAATTGTAAAATCAGGACTGAAGAGATGGCTCCATAATTTATTGCTCTTGCTAAGAAACCTAGTTTTGTTCCCAATACTCACACTGGGCAGCTGACAACTGCCTGTAACTCCAGATCCACAAACTCTTCTGGACTCAATGAACACTTGCAATCATATGCATAGCACATGGATATAGACCCAAAGAACTTATACAAATATTGTCTTCAAAAAATGAAATGTCATTATATTATCAGCTGTGAAACATTTTCTTCCTTGTAAATATCTACTTTATAGTACAATACATTTACGTCACTTCCAAACTCCTAGTAAGTCTTAAAGTACGAAAAGAATCACAGGCATATATATATATATATATATATATATATATATATATATATATATATATTGTGTGTGTGTGTGTGTGTGTGTGTGTGTGTGTGTGTGTGTGTGTGTACATATATATATACACACATACATATATACATATAATGTATATTAAATCAAGACATTAAACAGAATCAGATATAGGCATTCTGAAAATTTGTTGAAGGTTTTATAGAATAATAACACAGATATTAGTGGTTCTTGCAAAATACCAAATGATATACTTCCTAGCTCTTCAACTGGATTGACATTTAGATGATTCCATCGTTCATTTGGCTTTGTAACCACCTAGGGTCACAGTGGTCTCCTGGCATAAGCATCTATGATACTACACTAAGTAGGATGTCTTAAGGAAGGGTGACAGACAGAGCTCAAAAGCCAGGTCTGCCAGATTCTCAACTAAAACCCATGGAAATACATTTGACTATTAGACATAGGTACACCCAGAGTTTGAGATTCTATTTCTGCTACTTTTGTACTTCAAACCATGTGTTCACAAAGGAAAGATCAAAGAGACGGAGTCTTGAAACTTGTTTCTTTCAGAAGGAGAAGCAGGAACTTGGAGTTTGCACATCTTCTCTGTATTAGTGCAGAAATAGTTCCCAAGTCTTGACTGATATCAGCCTGCTTTCCTTGATTATGCTCATCCTCTCCACACAGAAAAGTCACTTTTAAAAGAGTAGATTCATGTGTTGACATTTTACTACTTCTTCCTATTGTTGTTGGGGAAATCTGTAGTGAGTAAGATCTGGGCTCCCTAAGCTTGCTACGTATCACTCCTCTTCACTCACAAGTACACTTCGAAAGTCAAACACAAAAGGCAGTGTTTGCATTCTTGTTGTCTCTTCTCCGTTTAAATAAACTGCATACTCTCCCTTCATGCATTTAGACTGCTTTTAGCACAGTGCCTTTTGGGAAACATCATTAAATAACAGCCTCACTTCCACCTGCTCTGCTTTTTCCTGTTTAGCATTGTACATCACTTATACAGTACAGCCAATGTGCGGTTACTTCGAGGGTGTCCTCTTTGGTCTTATGGAATTGAGCATGACTTGGCAGTATTAACCTCATCTGTTTTATCCAAAGCTAACATTACTGTTAATATGTATAATGCTTCTAAAGTGTTAACATTCAATAGTTGATCAATTACTGGAAGAGAGAAGGAGGGAGAAAGGGAGGGAGGGAGGAAGAGAGGGAGAGAAGGAGAGGAGAGGGCAAGCAGGAAGGCATACATAGGGCAGACTGACAAAGTTGTCCATTTTTTTTTCAGACTGTGAATAAGCCATAGCTCCACTTTTCATTAATAATGCCAAAAGTCCCACAAAAACTCCACCAACAGAAAATGTGTTTCACCAAATTCCAATATGGGTTCTATTTGTCAGAACTATTAAAATTTTACAAGAAATGCCAGATTTTATGGAAGGATAACTAAAGAATTCTCCCAATATGTTTAGAAACAGCCATACACAGGACTTCAGAATGTATTGAACCTCTTGCTGGACCACTGAATGTTTGATGTTAAGTGGAACATGGTACAATTCAACTTTATAGAGTTTTCTAGACTCACAGAGTTGTATCCAACTGGAACAATGCTGGTGATTAGAAATCCATTCATCACACTATGTGGGGCACTGACAGGAAAATGCCCTTGATTGCAACAGCTTTTGCATTTCCTCCCAGAATGCTGTAGTGCAGAAGGCTCAGGTTTCCACATCAGTAAACATTCTGTCAGGAAGACAAAAATGGAATTCCTTATTCTGGACTCAGTACTTTATGCTCTGAAAGAAAAACTATTTTTTAATACTATAACAGCATGTACCCAAAATAACTCTGAAGAGGAAATGTTGAAATTAAAAGGATGCTTGGTGTGTATATACGACTCAGTGCAATATTAAAGCCTTTATCTAACTCCCTAGAGGATGAATTGGCTATTACAGAATAATGATAGGAAAATTTGGGTCTGTTTCATTATCAATATAATCACTAATAACAAACTGACAACAAAGACCCGGTCTCTAGTCATTATGTAAAATCTATGTTCTAGAGTCAGCTAAATAAATAGTCCCTAGAGTAAGGGATCAGACACTTGAATTTTTGTGGTATACATTGGGGGGGGATGTCTATCTGTGATTCCGAATCCACTGCTTTCTCCCTCTCAGAGTGTCCAGATGCCATTGCACACCTGGCTGGAAGAATGAAAGCTATCACAGTTCAGCTGGGAGTGAGTTGGTTGAGGGAGGCAATACAGTTCATTATCTTTATTGCAAAAATAATTAATTTCTACAATATAATATCCTCTCTTACCTCTTCTCTTGTTTTGGGAATGCTTCAAGATAGTGTGAAGCTGTGAAGCGCTCATAGTCCCCTTTTACAATTTTGCTTTGCAGTAATCAAATAGAATGGTTGAAGAATTATGAATTAGCACTCATAAGTATACACGGCTAATAAGAACTCTGAACTCTTTTGTCTTCTTTTCAGAAGTCTTCTTAGATTTGTTTAGATCACTTGCAGTATAGTATGTCTTCTTCATATAAGCATAACAGACTTTGAACAACTGCCTTATGGTGAGGCCAGCAGCTACTCTTCTACATATATTCTTAGAAAGTCATATTCCTCATTCCTCATTTTCTCCTTGAAGGAGAGTTGTACTAGGTATGACAAAAATAATTTCAAATTTGAGTCTCTGTTCCATTTTGCATAAACTCTAAATATGAGAACTTCAACTGCCCTGACTCATTTTCATCTGAGCCTCAGTTCATTTTCCCCCATGTAGAGGTTCATGTACTTTCCCTGCCCAAAGAATCGGTTACCTTTGACATCTCTATCCTGAATATTCACAGTGACTGTTGTAAATGGCTGCTCATACTTATATTATCCATTTTATGTATAATATTATGTATATTTTTAAAACATAGTTTAAAGGCATTTATACATTATATACATTTATATTCTATCCAATAAAATGTTGAAGTACAATTCTGAGGTTCCATCTTATGCCCATCAGAATGGATAAGATTAAAAACTCAAGAGGTAGCACATGCTGGTAAGGATGTGGAGCAAGGAAAGCATTTCTTCATTGCTGAGGGAGTGCAAACTTGTACAACCACTTTGGAATTCAAATTGCTATTTTCTTAGAGAATCTGGAATAGTTCTACATCAAGACCCAAGTACACTACTCCTGGGCATATACCCAAAAGATGCTCCAACATCCACAAAGACACTTGCTCAACTATGTTCATAGCAGCTTTATTCATAATAGCCAGAGACTGGAAACAACCTAGATATTCCTCAACTGATGAATGGATAAAGAAAATGTGGTACATCTGCACAATAGAATACTATTCAACTATTAAAAACAAGGACATCATGAATTTTGTAGGCAAATGGATGGAACTTAGCATAACATCCTGAGTGAAGTAATCCATTCCAAAAAGGACATGCATGGTATGTGCTCACTTATAAGAAGATATTAGCCATAAAATACAGGTACCATGCTACGCTCCACTGACCCAAAGAAGCTAAACAAGAAGGAAGGCACAGGCAAAGATGCTTGAACCTCACTTAGAAGGGGGAAAGAAATAGTCATAATAGTCAAATGAGAGGGAAGAAACTGGGAAGTAGAAGGGATGGAGGGGGTAATGGGCAGGATTCAGGATCAGGTGTGGAGAAGGACAGGAGAAATGGCCAATGGCCACAAAAATTAATGGAAATCAGCAACTAACAGGAATGAGGAGGTATAGAAAATCCCCAGGACAAGATAGAGACCTGGGTTAAGGAAGGTGTCCAAGAATCAATGGGGATGACCTTAGCTGTGACTCACAACATTGGAGATATGGAACATGAAGAGGCTACTTCCAATAGCCCGGCAGGAACCTCAGTGGAGTGCTAGAGATACCACTCCACACTTAAAACTTTCAGCCCCAAATTTATCCTGTCTACAAGAAATATAGACACAGAGAATAGAGCAGACTGAGAGAATGGCCAACCAATAAGAGGACAACTTGAGACACATCTCACAAGCAAGCACCAATCCCTGACACTATTAATGATACTCTGTTACTCTTGCAGACAGGGGTATGTACTCTGAAAGACTCCATTCAGCATCTGACTCAGACAGATTCAGATACCCACAATGTCAGACAGATACAGACAGATAAACAGTGGATAGAGCTGGGGACTCTAATGTAAGAATATGATGAAGTATTAAAGCCTTGAAGGAAAAAGGAACTGTACAGGAAGACCAACAGAGTTAACTAACCAGGACCCTTGGGGCTCTCAGAGTCTGAACCACCAACCAAAGAACATACAGTAGCTGGACCTAGGCCTCCCTGAATATATGTAGCAGATGTGCACGTTGGTGTTCATGTGTATTCTGAACAAATTGAGTGTAGGAGATCCCAAAAGCTGTTGCCTGTATGTAGGATATGTTGTTCTAGCAGGGCTGCCTTGTCTGGCCTCAGTGGGAGAGGAAGCGCCTTGCCTCACAGAGACTTGAAGTGCCAGGGTGGAGAGATACCCAGGGTGACCTTTATTGTATCAGAGGAGGATTGTGGGCTCAGGGATGACCAGGAGTGGGACAGTGAGTGGGATGTAAAGTGAATAAGTTAAAAAATAAATTTAAATTTAAAAAATGATAAATTACAACCAATGAATCAATATATGAGCTAAAATCCAGTTCCACATGATCAGCCCTGAGAACATTCACACCAGTAAAATTATACAGACTGAGTGTATGTGTGTGTGTGTGTGTGTGTGTGTGTGTGTGTGTACATGTAATAATAGTGATAAAGAGGCTACAAATTCAAAGGTGAGTGCAGAGGGTTAGGTTTATATGGGAAGATTTTGAGAAAGAAAAAACAAGGGAGAATGTTGTAATTATGCAGTAGGCATGATTTGACAGCTTGGAAGATAGAGCTCTTGCAAACACCTCTTAGGAACATCACGTAGTGTAGATGGAGAAGTGGGACATTATTAGTGGAGCTCAGTGGTTTTGCACATATATGGATTTTATATTATATATTTATTAATATTATATATAATTAATATTATATATATATAATATATATATATAAAACAAAGTATATAAACACTAACAAAATCTCTTATATCCACATATTTTTTTTCTCCCTCCCTTTTGCCCCCCCCTCTCAGTGTGTGTGTGTGTGTGTGTGTGTGTGTGTGTATTTCCCTAAGTCCCTGTAGTTGTATGCACAATTACTCTACCTTTTACTATTTCCTGGAAATTCCAGACATTTATTGGCATACTGTTTAAAGTAAAGTTCAGTCAGTCATCTACTTCCATTGCTCAATGAAACCCTCCATGAAAGAAAAATTGAGTGCTAGACATATTTTGGCAGCTTGGAAAATGGAGCTCTTGCAAACACCTATTAGTAACATATGCCACCTCTGAACAGCAAAAACTCTCGTGTCATCTGGAGTCTACAATGAGAGAGATTGATTGCTATCTGGCTGCTTTCAAACTGGGTAACTAAGAATGGAGAGTTTCTTTTTATTCTTTTCCCTAGTCAAAATTATCCATCATACTTCTTTGTTTGATATAATCCAATATTAAGCTGTGAGTCACCAGCAAGGCTTTGGAAGTCTATGTATACTCTCTAGTACAAGAATCTCAATTGATTGCCAAACGATGTCTGTGTGCTGAAATTTTAGCTAGAGGTACATTCCAGTTAAAACTGATTGTCCAGGAACCACATTGACATAAGGATAACTTGATGAGATCACAGTTTCTATTCATCTACACAGTTTTTCTTCTGCATCTGATCAACAAGGAGATTGTATCTAACTAAGACACTGCGGCACAGCTTCCATTCACAATTGAATTAGAAGTCCTAAGTAATACACTAAAAGTTAAATAAATACAACAAGGCTGGGAATACCATTTACAACAAGATTCAAAATATAAATAATGTGTGTGTGTGTGTATGTATATGACATAAAATATGACATTAATTTTGACTAGTATGAATTATATTTCATTAAGAAGTATTATTTTATTTTAAATATCTAATATTAGAAATTACCTAATTTTTAAAGGTCTGACAGCTGGACACTTGAACATATTGGAAACAGACCAAACATAAATATAACTTATGACAGTTTTATCACTGCAGATAAGCAGATAACAGAAAAAATATTATTAAGACACTTGGTTTTCCATTTAGAAATCAAGAATGGAAAACTGTACCTCACAGTTAACGTAAAAACAGATTCCAGCTCCACTAAAGGATAATAGTGAAAGACAAGTCTTCAACAGAATATTTAGAGAAACATTTCATAATGAAAAATAGTTAGCTTACTAAAATTGAACATATAAAGAATAAAAGTACAAGCTGAAAGAAAGTGTCCATAATACAAAGAGTCTGAAAAGGTTCTCATCTTTTCAGTCAATGGTAAAAAGGTGAGATTCTAAAGTCAGGCAGAAGTCTGAGTATTTCACAGAAGCTTCAAGAGATAACCCCTAAAAGCTTCTCAGACTTATAACTGAGTAGAGAAATGTAAACAAAGTGAAACTACCTGAATACATCTTTACACAGAGAATTCAAATATCCACAATATTTAACATGGATGAGGAACAAGACTCTTCAAATATACATCCAAGAGAAGTACAAATTGACAACCTCAAGAAGGCAGTTTGGCATAACAAAGAAAAACTCAGATTATACTTCTTCTAGGACTCCTCTTTATATTTACTTACCTTATGCAACCACATTCGTTCTAATAGCCAAACCCAGGTCTTGTGATAGGGCATCAATTGCTCTTAACCATTGAGTCAACTCTCCAACCTCATCCTGTTCTCCTTGTTATTCTTCCTCTGTGTCAGAAGTTATAATGATCTATCTGAAAGCAAATTTAGTGCCTTTCTGTTCTTTTTTCCCTTGGATAAGTGATTTACCTTGTGGATCACATGAATAAATTACATCAATTGCCATAGGGTCCAAGAACATTACTTTTCTTTTAAAAATTATTCACTATAAACATGTTTAGAGACAATGTATTCTACTCAATTTATATCTTGCCCTCATTGTAGTTTTCCATTACCCTGAATAAATCTAACAAAGAAAAGGGCTTCTTTTCACTTAAATCAAATTAAGGTATGAATTTCAGAGAAATAAAGCCATATCTTTCAGAGAAGTTCATTGGTACCAAAAATATTAATAATATATGGTCATTACAGACAGTTTTCCAGAAGACAAGAAGAAATCATCTTCTAAATGAGCACAGCAAAAGACACTGTTGGCAAAAATTCACCACATGTTATTTCACTCAAACTTCAAATCACTACCATAAACTGTAATCCATAATAATTTAGGTTGTGTTAGTCTAGAGTCAGTCAATAGCAAACAGCTTGAAAGGAAACCGTGACCAAATTCTAGAGCATCTCTCTCTTGGAAAATGTGATTTTAAAAAAGAGAGGTTTTGCCAGATGTGGTGGCTATTACCTTTAATCTCAGCACTCAGAATGCAGGGGTTGGTGGATCTCTGTGAGTTTGTGGCCAGTCCATTCTACAATGTAAGTTCTAGGACTACAGAGTGAGGCTTTGTCAGATAGACAGACAGACAGACAGACAACACACACACAAAGAGAGAGAGAGAGAGAGAGAGAGAGAGAGAGAGAGAGAGAGAGAGAGAGAGATATTTCCAGTGAAGGAACAGAGAAAGGAGTGGTATGTTTGGAGTAAACACAAACATGTAAATTCTGTAGAATGGCAAATCAAACTTGCTTTGATCTATTGATCTGAGCATGACACAAAAATCTTGCCATTCTCAGTCCATAGGATTGCTGACCCAGATGACTTTCCTGCTTAGGCAAGCAACTCCCCAAATGTTCTGCAGAGACAGCAGGCAATTCTATTGCAGATAGGATCATTCCAATCTGAAGTTTCTGTTATGATTTTTGTTTTCTTTTTTCCCTCTGAGATTAGGATGTGACATTTACCTATTTACCTGCTTAGTCATCTTGATGAAGTGGGAAGGAAGATGTGTGTGTATTTGTGTGTGTGCATGTATATGTGTGCACTCACATGCGTGTGTGCATGTGTGTGAGCACACGTGCACTTGGCTGCTTTTACAGAATATCAGAAGTATTCAATGCTTTCTTACATAAAAATCACAAAAGCATCAGAGTATATATCTTCTCTACATTCTCTTTGATGTCAGAACTTAAAAAGCATATTTATCAAACATATTTTTAGCTTTTAAACACATATTTCACTTTTACTAATAAAATACTATCTTCATAACCTATGTTCTTAGACCAATCTATTTTGGAGCCCAGGAAAAAATAATTACAACTTTCTCTCCACTATTCTTTATTTTAAAGAGACACCGCATCTTAGGGCATACACAAGGGAAGAGGATGATCTATGTGCTTACACTAAAGTGGCAGCTACTTAACTTCTTTACATCCTGCTTCCAAGTAATTTTTCAAATACCTCTGAAGCCTGATGCTCTATATAGGCAGCAAGTCGCAACATCATGTATGATCCTTGAGTGGTTTAAAATAGTAAGAATAAAACCAAGTTTTAAAAGTAAAAACTGGTTACATCAAAGCAGAGCAGAATAACACTGAAGACACAGGAACAACATGACCAATTTAGAAGCTAAAAGCTCCTAGTCCTGTATCAATTTTCACTTATATACACTTCAATTTCTCCCCAAAAAAAAAAAAATGTTAAGAAGAAAATTTAGGTGTGGGGAAATGATTAGCTCACATGTGGCCATGGGTTCTTGAATCTTGTTGGGCTGTTGTGATTCCCATGGCTCCAAAGAGACTAGAGTGCGGGAGTCTTGACTGAGTTCACTCCGAGCATGGCACTGGGCAGGCACTATGGGCCCCACCTGGCAGGGAGGAGTTCTCACTCAGTCTGAAGTTCCCTGGGGATGCAAGGCTCTTGGATTGCAGATCCGAGGGCCAGGAGGTGTCCAGGGACCAACTGGTCTCAAGCCCTTGGGCTCTCAGACACTGCTGAGAGGCCACAGAAGGACTGAGACTGGAGGCATGTGGGTGTGCGACTGGCCGACCCACAACTGAGAGAAACAAGGGGGGAAGAGAAGAAAGAAGCCCCAGCAGTGCCCTGCAGGAGAGATTTGGTTACTGCACTCTCTTAGCAGACTTGGTGGCCTGGTTAGCTTGCTTAAAGAGGCGGGTCCCCATGGTTGGAACACAGAGAGGTCCTCCAGGCAAGAAGTTAGGTGCAGCAGCTGTGGCTACCGCAGCTCATTAAAGGCCTTCTCCACATTTTCCCATGGCGGGCCCCAAAGAAAGTCCATGGTTCCAAAAGGGTTTATTTTTATGGCGGATGTAGATGGATCTGGATGTACCCCAGTGAAACTCAGGGCAGACCTGAGTTAAATAGGGAGGGATAAGGGGGAAGGGTCTGGGGAAGAATGCTTAATTGACTCCACCCTCTGGCCTTCAGACATTTCATTTACCTAGAGGTAAATCCCTCTAGGGTCTGAGTCCTGTAGTTATGCCCTCTACCTGTGCTCTTTGGGAGGGACTGCAACGGTCTATGTGACTGAGGTTAAATAGAGATCTTAGACTGTGTGTTAGCAACTTGGATTCTGAGAGCATGGCGGATGGATGCCCATCCTTTGCAGGGTCTCTGAGCTACTTCCAGCCAGTGCTCTACCAAAAACCAAGACCTCTTCACAGCCCAACATTTAGGGCCTTGATTGTGGCATCACCCATTGACAGAAAAATATCTGTCCTGTGAGCAATCAAACTCATGAAGAAATAATCTAATGAAACAGTAGACACTTTTTTAAATGTCTCAATGTCACCTATAGGAATTGAATAAATTTCTGAGTGAGTGTATATTATTGACATGGGTTTGACCATATCAAAAATTAAATGTTGCAGACTCATGGGAGATTGGCAAAGCCTTCCAACCCGGGTTGTGCAACCCAGGTTGTCCAAGTACAACTGCTGATAGTATATGCATAAAATGTCCACTATAGCTTTCTCCTTCACACCCATGCCACATACACAGCAAGCATGAAGACTGCCTCTCTGCCAAGATTAGCTAAACTTAGCTCCTTGTTCAGATGCATATAACTCCATTTCCTGCCTCGATGTTCAACTGTATATATAATATAATATAATGTAATGTAATAAAATAAACATTCTGACCTTCTGGGTTGTTGTGGCTTTTTTCCTCAGAGAGCTCAGTCCACCCAATCCCAGAATTTCTGTGTGTTCATGTGTCTGTTGTTTGTTGTTGTTTTATTCCCTCACCATCCCAACTAGGTCAAACCTGAGAGCTGTGCTAGATGAAGTATCACTCACTCTGAACAAACTTTCAGTTTTAAAATATAATTCTCATGTATAATTCTTAAGACATAATTTCCTGTCCCAGTATCTATTGAAAGAAAATATTTTTGTTCATATGCACTTATAATTCTGAATACTACAATACATAGCCATGCACAGAAAATGATAATTCTTAATTAAAGTGGCTTAGGTGCTACATTGTCTGAACAAAATGAATTAGATTAGATGACATTTCAAGGTCATTTGTATAGCTACCGACTACAAAGCGATCTAAAGTAAAATTTTCTGGTTTCTTCGGAAACTCAGTTGTGTTATGTGACATTTTTACTGGAAGCTGTCTTGTGAGAGAGCACATGATGTTTGGAAAGAATATAAGTAGAACCCCACAGACAGTGAAAGGACACTCTTGCATGGTCACATCATGCTTGCTTTGCTGGTCTTTACTAGCTATGCAGTGCTTCACTGGTCTTCACTGATCTTAACTTGTCTTCACTTCATAGAGAGAAATGCACCAAAGAACTTCCTGGGGATCCCAGCTGACTCTTGCTGCTTCAGCTTACTCGCACTGATTCAAAGGAGCTTTGCTTGTTCTGAATCTTGCCACTACTACTGATTCATGTTTGGTGTTTGTTATTGGACTGGACTGCTGGTATCCTGACAATGATAGTGGAATTACCCCAAGAAACTACTTCACAGGTTACAGGTTCACAACCCCCTTTTCTTTTTTTTTTTTTTCCTTTCTTTTTTTTTCTTCAGGCAGTTCTTTTTGTTGTTGTTGTTATTTAAATCACATCGTAAGTTACTTATTTACACAGAGGTTATAAACACAAAAAGGCAGGACGTGGGGAAGGGAATGGCACCAGAGCATAGGTGTTCAGGGGGAGTACAGATACCTTTCAGAACAGGGTATCAGCTGAGTGTAGGTTTAGGGGAGAAAGGGGGGGGGCTTTTCTTATTAATCTTCTTACTCTGTTATCTCTGGTGGGCTAGAAAGGAGATTGAAGTGTTGAAGAACCCTAAAATAAAAAAAAGTTTTTAAAAAAATCTAATCCTAGAGTGGCCCAAGCAGACTTTACTCGGATAGAAAGTTGACAGGTGTAAAGGCTGTGTACAGGAACTTTGTACAGGAAGACCTCCATGTTCATCACTTCTTCCTTATAAAGAGTATAACCCATAGCAAATAAACACAAGGCACTCATCTTTGTAGCAGATACCATAAGGAACACTTGGAATGAGTTCTCATAAAGGGAAAGGATTACAAATACTTTGCTAACCAAACTCCCCAACTAAAGCTTAACAGTGTAGAGGCTGACTCCTCTCACATGCACAGCTCATAGACTTAGGGAGCATTGCATGCATACGCCACTATGATACAGGTACTGCTTTCCAGGCACTGATGCCAAAATCTGCAGTGATTTATCTTGTCCTTCTGCTATCCCAATACAAAATCTCTCAATTGCAAGAACAAAAGAAGAAAGAATTCTCTACAGCCTAGCACAATCATCTTCAGAGAATGTTCATCCAGTACTGATGGGAGCAGATGCAGAGACCCATGACCAATTATTTCATGGAATTTGGAGAATCCTTTGGAAGAGGGGAAGGAAGGACTGTAGGAGCCAGAGGGTCAAGGACACCACAAGAAAATGGCCCACAGAATCAATAAACAAGGTCCATAGGGGCTCGCAGACTAAAGCTGTCATGAAGCCTCTATATGTCTGACCTACGTCTTCTGAATATATGTTAGGTTGTGTAGGTTGGTGTTATTGTGGGATTAGTAATAGTGGAAGCAGGAACTGTCTCTGACTCTTTTTCCTACTTTTGGAATCTTTTTAATCCTAGTAAGTTTACTCGTTCAGCCTTAACATAAGGGGATTGCCTAGTCTTATTATAACTCGATATGCCATGATTAGTTGATATCCCTGGGAGGCCCACAATATTCTGAAGGGAACAAAGAAGGAGTGAATCTGGGGAAAGGATGGAAGGGAAACTGCTATCAGGATGAGAGAAAAATAAATAGGAGAAAGGGAGAGAGAGGGGAGGGAGAGAGAGAGAGAGAGAGAGAGAGAGAGAGAGAGAGAGAGAGAAGAGAGAGAGAATCCTAAAACAGATGTGAGCTTTCCAATATCTTACCACTCAGAACTAAGGGCACAGACTTGCCATACTATATGATGACTCAGAGAGAAGGGAAACAAGACAGAGTTTTTATGCAGTACCATGGCCTTACTCCATTGTAAGAATATTGCTATTTCCCACCAACTCAGACTTGAGATAACACAGAGAATACTGATGACAGTGAGAAAAAAACTTCTGATTTCTTACATGTACTACATTTCACTTACATTGGGAATCAGTGACATACATCCAAGTCAAGAAGGAAGCCAAAGAGTTCTCTGACACCTGAAAAGGAAGCATTTTTCTCCATAGACTTTATGGTAGGATAGAAAAGAAACTGCTTAGGAGTGATGTACTGTGTGGTGTACACTATGAGCACCATGCATTGCACAGTGTTACTTCTGTGAGTGATCTCATGCCCAGGAATCTTCTGGGCTTCCTTTACACAGATAACCTTTTCACCCACTGAGGAAGACAGAGTAACTGCAGGCCAAATATCATATTAGATATCTGTTGTTCCCCAAATGGGAAATGGAAGATAGATTAACCAACCCCCTCAAGGGGAATAAAACAAAAGTTAAATGAAAGTACAAAGCAAACAGACAGAAAACTAAGCTAAATCATTTCAAACAAGTCCACAAGGTCATGTCTTAAAAATGGTTTATTATTGCCATGGTTATTGCTTGAGGACTGCTAAGACGAGAGCAAACTCTTCAAAGTAATCCAGTAAGAAGGTCAAAGAAGTCAGAAGCCTTTACATTCTTGTCACATTGAGGGATCATATTCATTATTGACAGTTCAATAATAAAACTGTAATTCCACATATTCTAGGGTTGATTCTTGTAGGTTATGGACAGCTTTTTCTAATGGCTTATAGATTATGAGATCATCAGGCTCTGCTGAAAGAGCCTATTAAATCAAGCATTGGAAACCAAAGTCATTGTCTATGTCCAGGTAAATAGATTTGCCTGAGTACACAGGGGAAACACTTCCCAATAAAATCCTTTGTTTCCTTACACCTGTCAAGGAAGATACAAATCTTAGTTCTTTTCTATCACAGAACCTCAGTGAATAAGGCAGTAAGTAGTATTACACCACTGGGGCTAGTGAGATACCTCATCAGGTAAGTGTATTTGATGCCAAGCTGAATGACCTGAGTTAGATTCCCTGGCTCCACATGGTAAGGAAAAATATATCATTCAAGTTGTCTTCTGACCTCCATCTGTGTGCTATGACAGATGTGATCCCACACACCACATACATGCACACACACACACACACACACACACACACATCACATACATACACACATGAAAACACACACATATACATACATTACACACATACGTAGATCACACACATACACAAACACACATATACATACATACCACAAGTAAATAAATGTAATTTCTTAAAGGTAGTAATACCAAAATACAACAGAATGCCAGTGTTTCTATTTGCGAATCAAAAATATTACCTGCTCTAGTGAGTCAGGGAAGCCTTGTATATGATTACAGAATAGAGTTTACAAAATTAGCCTAATACTTAGTACTTAATGTGTTTCTGTGGTTTACCTACCACCAACCATCAGAGCTCTCTCTCTGTCTCTGTCTCTGTCTGTCTCTCTCTCTCTGTCTCTGTCTGTCTCTCTCTCCTCTCTCTCTCTCTCTCTCTCTCTCTCTCTCTCTCTCTGTGTTGTGTGGTGTGTGTGTGTGTGTGTGTGTGTGTGTGTGTAGGGGGGCTTTGCCCTGAATGATTACATTAAAATAAATGAATAACAGTAAAAAATGTAAAATTTCTTTATTTGTGCTTCTCGAATATTAGCCTGCAGACTGTGAAACACTATATAATTATCATTACATGAAAGTGAATAATTTTGACTGCCTGTCTTAAAACAGAGAACATTATTTTTCTCAAAGACAACTTGATAATAGATATCAGATCCTTGGGTCAGGATTATATACATTATTTCATAAAACAGATCTGAAACAAAATTGTTCTTGTTGGAAGTTAGAAATGGAAAAGGTGATCCAAACAGTATAGAAAATTCTTCATTTCATTCGGGCACAACTGTACCAGTAAAGGCTTGAGAATACCATAAAATGCAGTCAAGCTTCCAAGATTTAACTGCTGCTATTGGATCTCTGTGTTTGAATTGCCTTCACAATAAAAGCTCCTAGTTTGATTAGGTCTTACCTGTCAAAAGAAAGAAAATCTGACATCAGACAGCTGCAGCCAGGAAAAGAGGTCCCTCTACTGTGTTAGATTTTATTGCCATGAAATTGTATGGCAGAACAACTTTGAAAAAATATTTTTGGTTTGGCTCATGGTTTCAGGGATTCCAATTATGGTTAGTTGGTGTGTCATTCCTTTGAGCCCCTTAAAATTTCCACTTTCTTTAAATAATAACTTAAAAATCCAGAGCCCTCCTGAGCCCATTTCCTTCCCACAAACCCATAAGCTGACAAGGAGGCCTTTAACATATGAGTCGTCAGGGAGCGTTTCTGACTCATACCATATCGTAGATCGATTGCATTCCCAGAGGAATGAATAAGGTGTGTAAAACCATGACTTAATAATGTAAAATTGGTCTCTAGGTGCCTAACATCTAAATTCCTTTTCCCTCGCCTGTGAAGTCCTGAATATAATTCTTGTCACCATTCTAAAATGAGAAGTAAAGTATAAGCCATACCTTTAACAAAAATAAATTTACAAAAAAAAAAAAAACTTATTTCTTGAAAACTTCTGGGTATTTACCTAATACACAAGGGACATAACAACCATGCAACATCATTTCAGACAAGTAATAATTTATTGAGTTGCCTAGTCATCATTTGAACACCTTGGTTATCTTATTACTTATCTGTCAGGACCCACAAGCCATATGCAAGTCTAAGTATGATGCTGGAAATAACATAAAGATATATAATGTTTTACATTTTAATGCTCTATTTCTTCACAGCTAACCATTCAGAGCAATGTATACACACACACACACACACACACACACACACACACACATATATATATTCCCCTTCTAGGGAAGCATAGTAGTAGAGATCCAGAGTGAAGGAAGCAGAGCTTCCTTACCTTAAGAGGAAGATGTGTGATGTAAATATCTTGTTTAGGGCTGAATATTCTACTAACATAAGGATCAAGACAAAATGATGTACTTACTAAGTATAATAGAGGAAATCTTAGTAAAATAAGATTAAGAAAAGAAAAAAAAAACCTGAGATACAAATAAGAAAAGGAAGTCAAAGTATCTCTATTTGCTGAGGATATGATTCTGCAAATTGCAAAGACTTTATTACAAATTTTCTAAACCTGTAAGTACATTCAGAAAAAGTTCAGGATACAAAATTAACAGACAAAAGTCAGCAGTCTTCTTATACGCAGTGACAAATGTGTGGACAAAAAATTATGGAAATGATTCCATTCACAACAGCATCATAAAATAAAATACCTTAACTCTGATGAAATGAAAGGCTTGTCCAATGAACTTAAAGGTCATGCTTATGTAAAGTATTTAGAACTTAGAAATATAATATATATATATATATATATTAGTTATTTGCTGAAACCCAGGAAACCCAACATCTCCCAGTGCAAGGACTCACTGGTCAACTATTTCACAGCATGTGAATTT
The DNA here is from genome assembly GCA_021653895.1 of Mastomys natalensis. Taxonomy (NCBI): domain Eukaryota; kingdom Metazoa; phylum Chordata; class Mammalia; order Rodentia; family Muridae; genus Mastomys; species Mastomys natalensis. The sequence continues at coordinate 32,009 of JAJTUV010002593.1, read as the reverse complement.
ACCTTTATTTCTTTCATGTCTGATATTGAATAGGCTGGCTTGTCCAAAGTAAAACTGATGTATAACAACAGAGAAGTATGTCCTATTAAATCATAAAACAGTGCCCTTATTTTTGCACAAAACATTGGAACAGCAGAAAAATTGTTGCTTAAAGAGATCAAGTTTGCAGAAACATTCTTGTGCTTGGTATATAGCTTTGAATGAAACTGAATAGACAGAGGGCCTGAGAAATATCAAGGAAAGGCAGCTATGAGCCCGGTAATTGGTGTGATCTCACTTTGTTGAACAATGCACAGGAGTGGCTGTCCGCTATACTTTGGCACCAAATCAGCAGGTGGTGCTTTAAACGGACACCTCTAGATTTCCATCTCAATATCAAATTATTGCATTGTGCATTCAATTTCATTCTGTCATAAAAAGCTGTAACCAGAGATGTACAAGTTATATAAAAATACTGAATGATAATACTTATAAGTCCTTTAACTTATAAATCCAGGTGTCATAAGCAGGCAAAAGATAGATACCTCTATAAAGTGGGTATACAAATGTTTCACACAAAATACTGGTTATTCTCAACTTCATCCAAGAAGTTGGTGAATATAAATTAACATAGGGTTACTGTATTTTTTAAGTCAACCTAATTATTTCATTTCCTCTAACAACTAAGTGAAAACTCTCCTATACTATACAACTTAAGAGAGGTACATATGAATTACAAAACTCTCTTTTATTTTGGAAACAACAATATATCCTATATTTCTAAGTTCTAAATACTTTACATAAGCATGACCTTTAAGTTCATTGGACAAGCCTTTCATTTCATCAGAGTTAAGGTATTTTATTTTATGATGCTGTTGTGAATGGAATCATTTCCATAATTTTTTGTCCACACATTTGTCACTGCGTATAAGAAGACTGCTGACTTTTGTCTGTTAATTTTGTATCCTGAACTTTTTCTGAATGTACTTACAGGTTTAGAATATTTGTAATAAGGTCTTTGCAATTTGCAGAATCATATCCTCAGCAAATAGAGATACTTTGACTTCCTTTTCTTATTTGTATCCCAGGTTTTTTTTCTTTTCTTAATCTTATTTTACTAAGATTTCCTCTATTATACTTAGTAAGTACATCATTTTGTCTTGATTCTTATGTTAGTAGAATATTCAGCCCTAAACAAGATATTTACATCACACATCTTCCTCTTAAGGTTCAAGAATCACTGTAAAAGAGAATGTGGAAAGACTGTAAGAGCCAGAGGCAGTGGAAAACTACAAGGAAATTCTGTTTTCAGGACACAGCAGGGTAAGTGAACCACATGAATCCACATCAGTTAAGACAAGGTACACAAAACTTGTGCAAGATCAAGCTAGACAAAATTCCAGAATGGAGAAGGGATGTGGGCATAAAGTTCTACTCCACCTGTAAAGCTAGTGGCAATTGATAGCTGCTGCGAGAGTCATTTTTGATAGCAAAGCTCCTGGTAGGCTGAACCCTCCAGCGAAGGCCACATATCCTAGAGTATATGGGTTACACAAATAGGACATCATTTTTTTTAAAGAGGCCACAGTTGTGTAAATTAGGAAGGGAGTGGGTCTGGGAGGAGTAGAGAGAGTGGGCACATATGATCCAAACACATTATAGGAAAAAAAAACTTCAAATATTTCAAACATTAAAAATTTTACATCTGGAAAATATGTTTCTTACATTTCAAAGTATTCAACAACACTTAACATTGTATAACAATCTCTACAAGTGAAAGATGAGGTCTCCAACATGTAAGGTAGGAGACAGGGTAATGCTAGTTCCAGTAAATGTAGAGTGTCAAGGTAGACAATCCCTTCTAGGGAAGCATAGTAGTAGAGATCCAGAGTGAAGGAAGCAGAGCAGTCAGAAGTTAGGACAACACAACTCGTAGTGTCCTTCAAACTTAAGCCTACTGAACTGTTGCCTCAAGGAAAGTATTGCACCAATAATACATTTAGAAAATGCTATACAATTGTCCCTCCTGGTTAGGATTTATTATCATATCAAACTTCTAAAAGTTACCACACTTATGATATAATATTTTCCTAGTTACATGATCACATTTTTTCCTGCATCTAATATCTCATTCATCTCTCAAGAGCTGCATTATGGCCCTTGGCTTGACAAATCTAGAAGGGAGATCTAATATGAGCTTGTCAATGATGACCCATATTCTCCTCTACACCACGTTTTATGCAAGTAATTTTCAGACTGTTTTACTAATTTGTACAACTTATATCACTAGGTTTAAAACTGCAGAAATGTCCTCTAGTTAGACAGAAGTAATGCTGTAGGCTGATCAAATAGTGAACATTTAAAAGCAGAATTATGCTTTAAAAATGTATGGTTCCAAGACTCTATATTCTAAGCCAACATTGTGAGCTACTAAAGATGCCCCCAGATGTCAATGTTCATAGAAGAGAAGAAGTCTGAGGACTGTTCTGAGGAAACATGAAATGTTACCTGAGAACCTACTTGCTCTAGTAGACAGGTAATAAGAAACTCAGTGTATACTCTTGAGTAGAAAATGAGATCATTTCAGGAAGATGAGTTCAGAGTTGATTGGAAACTGTCCAGCAATGTATAAAGTTTAAGAGAGGGAGGGTATGAGAATAGAGAAAGCTTTACCCAAGCCAAGGTATGAGAAATTCCTATTACAGGAAAACATGATATGAGCTAAAAATATGTGCTTATAAAAATTGGAGAAAACTATGAACATGGTCCTCATTTAAAAAAAAAACATTAAAAAAGGAAATAAATCCAGGAAATTCTTTAAAAATCTACAGTCACAGAAAAGCAATTTTGAAGAGAAAGAAGAGGAAGTTAAAACATAAGTAAAATTAAAATATACAAGGTATCTTTGTACTTTAACCTTCTTACTTTGGTAAGAAACATGGGTAAACTCACACTTAAATCTAAGATTACTTTCAAGAAGACAAATAGAATTTAATTTTAGTGTGTTAGATATTCTATCATTAATTATCAACTAAATACATTTTATTTAAGTGTAACTATGAAAGAAAAGAGTTAGTACTGCCATAGAAAACTAATGTTTTTATAATATTAAGAGGCATTGATATATTCTTAGCTACTGCCTCCAAGAATGAGTCAAATATATAATTTTACACCTGTCTCAACTTATTTTTTGTAACAGAATAGAGGTTTTTAAATTCCTGAAACTACAAAATGCAAAGTAAAAGATGACATCCCCAAGCCCTTTTTTTGAATTAGAATTCTGTGTATACTTTTTGCCCAGTTGTAATTTTCTTGTCTATCACTCCCTAGATCCCAAATTAGACTTATTTGGCTCCATGCCAGAGGATAGGGCTCTAAATTATAATGACACTCAACTTTTACACACAGCACTATTGAAAATAGGAGCTGCAAAGCTGGGCAGTGCTGCAATGAGACAGGCAACAGATGTAGTTCCAATTCTGGCAGGGCAACTTCAAAACTGCACACTCAATATTAAATACCATTTAAAAGAATCAGATGCACATGAACTACCAGTGGGTGGAGGGAACAGGTGTGAGATGAAGTAATTAAAATATTTGCAGGCAGGAACAGAGAATGGGGTGCCTTTTATAATTCCGGAAAATAAGTTTTAGTGATTTAAATACTCCAAGCTCTCTTCGTAAAGGAGCAGAAACAATTGACCTTATGGATGTGAACATATTTTATCAAATTGTAGGTTAGAGTTTCTCCACGAGTTTAGCAATAAAACCTCACAGAAATGTTCCAAAAACATAAAGCAGATGTCACGAGGATATAAAGCAATCTTAAAGGAATAACAGTGGTGTAATTTTGAGTTATCAGCAGCTATGGAAAGGGAATCCTGGAGACTGGCAAATTTATTTTTTAAGAAAAAAAATTATTTGGTGTAATGATTGTCTGCAAAAGACTTTATAAAAGTCTTCTAGAAAAAAATGTAAAGATGTTTAAAAAATATCCTTACTTTGGGACTATGGCCATAGTTCAATAAGAAAAGTGTTAGTGATGCAGTCGTGAGAGTCTGAGTTCGATCACCAGTGTGCCTACATCAAGGAGCTAGATGTAGTGCCAGGGTGTGTTTATTTCTTGTACTGAGGAAACAATGACAGTTAGGTCCCTGGGGTCACTATCCAAACAGCCTCCCCAATTTGCAATCTCTGGGTCCCAGTGACTCAAAATTTAAAACAACAACAAAAGTAGATGATATATGAGAAATAACTCTATTCTGACCTCTTGTACACATGCACAGATACACACATGCACACACACACATGCACACGCACATCACCACTACCAAAAGTGGCCATAATATTGATTAGTCTTATTGTATTTCTAGGCCTCAGAAATGAAAAACTAGTATGTCCAAGTGTACATGTTCATATAAACACGAAGCACTAAATTACTTAGTTTGGCAAATTTTCAGTGTTCTGATGTGCGTAACCAATTTATACTGTGACATAATTTTGGAGAAAGTGATGTATCTCTACAGGTCCTTCCTCATGTGCCTTGTTGACAACTGAAGTAAGCAGGTAAAAATGATTCTGAGGGCAGTCCTCAAATGATTATATTGGGGTAAAAGGCTAGTATGGTTATTTTCAAACTCAGGTAATGGAATCTTTACTACTATTTTCTTCCAGGAGACACCATTATCAAGACAAAGAACAAATACGTTTCTATGTGGAGGAAGTGTGGAACATTTTAGAAGGTGGCCTAGTTGGATGAAGCAGATCACTCAAATGCCTGAAGTGGGTTATCTTTTCTCTTGCCATCTCTGAGTCTGTTTCTTATCTGTGCCCCAACTGCCATGAGGTGATCAGCTTGATCACATGTCCCTTCTGTTATGATCTGCCTCATATCAATGGAGAGATCTGACCAGAGACTGAAACAAGATCACATGAACTCAGTGTTCCCTTATTTTGTTTATTCTAGGCAATGCTTCACAAAAATATGAAAACCTGAGTAATATAAAAGTGTGTGCCAGAGAAGCAAAGAAGTCACTATGACAACCTGACAGTGTGATTCAAAGAGTTTGACGTCATGGGCAAAAGAAACCCTTGCTGCTGTAGCAAAATTTAATGGGTGATTCTTGTTAAAGCATAGAAACTCAGAACCCTGAGAGAAATATCAAGTGTGCATATTGGGTCTCCAGTGGAAGTGGGGACTCACGTGAAAATTGAACTAGAAGTCATTTGTCACAGTCTGGACAAGAGTTTAGACACATTTTGCTCATTACTTGAGCCTATTGAAGGAGATTTAGTTTAAGAGTTACGTTCTAGTCAATCCTACAGAGGTCATGTCAAGGCAGCCCACGCTCAGGCCATGCCATAGCTATTACTAATGAGAATTAGAGCAAACAGAAGACCAGAAAAGTTAGGCTTGAAAAGGAGAGAGTTTAAAGTTGGGAAAAATAAAAGTAACATGTTTGATAAAACTGAACAGAATCCATGTATTTCATGTGTGAATATAGGAGAGATGCCGTGAGGATAGCTCTGCAGGTGGTTGTGTAGCGCAAGCTTCAGGATATTAAACTATGAACTCAAATAAAGATTGTTTTCCCTTGAGAAGACAGTGTCTCCAGAACACCATGCTCTTTTGAAGCTACCCAGGAAGTTGTTTCTCCAGGATTTATTCTACCTTGAGGCTCAGGTACCCAGGAACAAGCCATCTGCTAATCAAGATGACAACTTTTGGTGCCATCTCTGGGATGTTTGTTTCCTAAGTATGCAAAGGATGAGTTTAAAACTCATAGAGGATTATGCCCAGATTTCATAGGAAAACTTGAAAACCAGGCAGTGCATAATGGGATCAGAATTACTGCAAGCAGCTCCTGAGAGGGCGATATTGAGAAGCTTTGATAGTGAAACCTAGGTCTCAGTGGAGACAATTTGAGATACCAAGGAATGTGGAGCATCTGTCAAGGAATGTCACACCGGAGAAGTAGGGCAAACCTCCTGGAGGAGAAGACAAGTCTCTAACAACAACAAAGGCCAGTTAGGGATGGAAATGCCACAGCCCCTTGGGGTGCTGTACAGGGATCTACAGATTTGCCCTTACCTTAGAACCAACCCCCCTTTTTATACCCATTTTCTACTATTTCAAATGAGAATGTGAAATTTGTCTCTGATCTTTGTGGAGTTCACTCACCCAAAGGTTCACCTTGAGTGTCAGTAGAAAACCCCCAGAGCTGCAGTTTTACAACTGGGGTCTTACTCAGTGTTCTACTGCTGTGAAGAGACAATATGGCCACAGCAACTTTTATAAAGGGAAATATTTACCTGGGACTGGATTATAGTTTTGGAGGTTTATTCCATTATCAGCATGGTGAGAAGCATTGTGACATGCAAGCTGACATGGTGCTGGAGGAGGAGCTGAGAGTTCTACACCTGGATCCCTGTCACCTGGAAAAAAAGAGCCAGTGGACCTAATGTGGGCTTTTAAAATCTCAAAGCCCACCCCAAGGGACACACTTTTACCAACAGGGTCACATTCCCTAATTCTTTCAAATAGTGCCACTCCCTGGTAACCTAGGATTCATATAAATGAATCTATGAAGGTCACTTTTATTGAAAGTATCATAATTGCATTTGAAGCATGCTTCATGAGGTGGAACCCATACCTAACACTAACAATGAAGACAAGATCATGAGACAATATAAGCCACTGGCCCTAAAGGAAGAATCTTGCTAAAGGAACATAGCAATAAAATGACTCCTAATGACATATTGTTATACCCCTAGGACATTGCCTCTCCCAGCTATATTCAGAGAAGCTTCCTATTGCTGTAGATGGGAACTAACACAGAAACTCACAACTGTACAGTTTGCAGAGAGGGAAAGACCTTAGATCATTCAATCCTAAGTGGGCTGTCATCACTAAATTTCTTTTCAGAGATAGGAGAGCTCTGTGGAAGACAGGGTACAAGGAGATCCTAAAAGCTAGAAATCATGGACAACTTTAAGGAAACAGTTTCCCAGACACAACAGAGGAAATACACATAGGAAATAACAGAAACAGTGAATGCATGCACAAGACCTGTATATGCTAAAGCCAGGTGAAATCACAGTGCAGAGGGGAAGTGTATTCAAAATCCCACCAAGTAGCCAATAAACTATTTGTAATTGTTAGTTACTGAGAAAGGGCAAACCATCTTTCTTCAATGGGATGGCATTGCTACCTCAACCATATTCCAGGACAGGCCCCATGCTCAGGACTATTTAGTTGATCAAAACAAGTGATACATAATGTGTTTCAGTATGTTTCGTCATTGACATTTTGGCTTTTAAGAGAGAGAAAGAACTTGAAGTTGAGTTGGGAGGAAAGGGCTGGGATTTGGGAGCAGTTAAGGAGGGGAAAGAATAAGATCAAAGTATGTTATGTGAAGTTCCCAAAGAATAAACCAAAACATAAAATAGTCAGATTAATGCATAATTGTTCTAGACTGAGACGTTGACAGCTGGAGGTTTTTCTTTAAATTTGAAATTTTCCTACAGACTCTGGTGCTAAAGGTTGGGAGTCCGACAAGGGGTACTAAGCAGGAGGTTATGGAACTATTAGGAAGTGTTACCCTGAGGCTGTTGGCTCAACTTCTAATCTTCCTACCCAACAAGCTTATTTATCTTTGAGGATAGGATGCCTATCATTAGAAACTCCTCTTTTGATGATCAAGGAATCTGGACTGGATCTAAAATGGCTACCAGAGTAAGCATCCACCAGATAATCTCTGTTTTCATTTTATTCCCATCTGTTCCTTAAATGGCATATGCTTCAGTTCCATGAAATTTGGAAGCTGTCCTGAGGATAACAGGAAGACTGAAAATAAGTAGCACCTGAATCCCAGAAAGGGTACACCCATTCCAAGAGAATTCCAGAAACGGTACACCCATTCCAAGAGAAGACAGAATATTCACCCCCTCACAGGCCTATTGTTCCAACTCATTTCTTTTCCTGGTCTCCGTACACATCTATCCCCTAAAGCAGGAGAGCTGGCCTGAAAACACATCTCTTCTCCTATTCATCACCAACTTCTAACCTTGACTCCCAGGCTGCTCTGCCTTCCTTGCTGTTCCACAATTCATGAAGGAAAAATTTCTCAGTTTGGAGGCAAATATCAAACAAAACAAATAAACAATTAATAACAAGCAGACTGGGCCTGGTGGAAAGAAATATCTGACAGTCTGGGGGCCTATTTTTGAAAAGTGTTTCTTGTCCCAGTTCTTTGGTCTTCATGTGTCTCTTTTCTACTTATCTATAAAGAGATGTCATTACTCTGCCACATGCTTCTGCATGAACACTGTGCCTCACCTCAGGCTCTCAGCAAACAAGGAATGTCAGCAGAAAGAGATGTGCCAGCAGAAACCCTCCTTCCTAAGCTATGTGTTAGGTGTTTTGTAATAGTGTTTTAAACCTAACGCAAACTCTATGTCTTAAAGTCTCCTGTGATACTTAGTCATACCAATTCCCAAGTATTTTAGATTTTCCTGATTATTTTCTATTCTTTTAGTCCAGTCTGCTTTTATTTTTAAATTGTCCACTTAAATGGCACATAACTGGTTTTATTATTCATCCAATTTGATAAACTGCCTTTTAATTATAACCTTTGCCTATCTAATTTTAATGTGATGACAAACCTAATTGGACTTAAACTACTAGCTTGCTATTTGTTTTCCATTTGTCTCTTTTGCTATTTGACCCTTTGCTCTCCACTCCTTTCTCTCTTAAACTGGAGAATAATTGATGATATTTAGTATTCATCTTTGATAATCAATAGAACTTGCTATGTTAGTTTTTTTTATCTGAATTCTGGTTTATTTGAAAATGTTCTCATTATTAAGTAGAATATAATTATACATTATGTGAAATTTAGTCAAAAGAACTAGCTTTGAAATAAGCAATTAGGAAATCAGTATGGGAAATTATAAACATAAGGGAAGAATTTAATATCAAAAAGAAGAAAATATGAAATGATGAACTCAATGACTGAGAAATAGAAATTAGCCAAACAATAGCATAGTGTCTTTCTTGGGATTGCATACTTAGCAAAATGCAATTTAAATAAGTATTTGTTTTTGCTCCATTTAACAGCATAGTCCATCATGATGGGAAAGTAAGTCAAGGCTGCAGGAGCTTTGTGCCAGCACTGTTAGAGTTAGGTGAGATACTAGCAATTGTGGTTAATCACATCTAAGCTTCATCTCAGTGAAAATCTTCCCAAACATTTGATTTACCATTAGTTCTTTCATTATCTAGACTACTGTTTGTTTGCTCATTAGACATTTAGACATTTGATACTGTCCCTTATATAACTGAGTCTACTGATAATTTTTCTCTTTATTTGTGATACTTAATACTGATCATTGAATTCATAACACCTAGAATGACCTAGGAGACATAGTATCCATACATACTTGTAAGGGATCATTCTGATTATGTTAAATTGAGGTAGAAAGGCCAAGCCTGAAAGTGGGTGTCAACTTTCCATGAACTAGGGTCCTAGTCTGAATAAAGGAGAAGCAGCCTTTACTCTCAGTAGATGCAATGTCAAACTGCTTCACACTCCTGCGACCTTGACTTTCCCATCATGATGGACTATGCTGTCAACCTGAGCAAAAATAAATCCTTATTTAAGTCGCATTTTGCTGGATATGCAATCACAGGAAAGACACTATGCTATGGTTTAGCTAATTTCTATTTATTAGTCATTGAGTTCATGGCTTCATAGTTTTCTCTTTTTGATATTAAACTCTTCAGTTATGTTTCTAATTTGGCTCCAGCCGCTTATGTAGCAGAGGATGGCTTTGTCAGGCATCAATGGGAAGAGAGGCCCTTGGTCCTGTGAAGGATCGATGCCAGGGCAGGGGGTGGGAGTGGGTAGGTGGATGGGGGAACACCCTCGTAGAAGCAGGGCGAGGGAGGATAAGCTAGGGGGATTCCAGGGAGGAAACTGGGAAAGGGGATGACATTTGAAATGTAAATAAAGAAAATATCTAATAAGAAAAAATGTTTCCAATTTCCCATACTGAGCTCCTAATTGCTTATTTCCAAGCCAGTTCTTTTGAAAATTTTTCTAAAGTTTCTCCTTTATTTTCCTTTTTTATATATTTGATATATGCATATATGTGTAGATATATGGGTGTATAATGCATGTGCATATGGAGGTCAGAGAATGATACTGGGAATCTTGCTATCATTCTTCACCTTATTATTTGATATAGTGCCTCTTCACTGAACCTGCAGTCTGCCATTTCTGTTAGTCTGATGGCCTTGAAAAAAACACAATCCCCTCATTTCCACCCTTCTGTGTTGGGGATCCAGAAGTGTTCTCCTGTACCCAGAGTTTATTTGGGGGTTGAAATACACAGCAAGCTCTTCAGTCAGAACCATCTCTTCAACCCCAAACTGTCCATCTCTCAAAATTTCTTCACTGTATATCTGATTTTGCATTTACCATGACAATTTATTACTCTTGACTGACAACTCTAATATGAAGATAACTTGCCATTCTGATCTATTAATGCATTTTTTATCCTAGACCATTTTTTTCTTATTTTGGTGTACTAGAGTCTAGATTCTTTCATCTTTCTCCGACAATTTCTTGAGTTTCATTCTGCCAGCTAATAGATTCTCTTGACCTTGTCAAAAGCTGGTTTTAGACAGTGTAAAAAATGATCTGTTTTAATTTTTTGCTTAGTCTAAGAGTCTCTCCAACTTGATACAACCAATGCCAGATGCTCCTTCTCCTACAGAGAGCCCCTACATTTCTTCTCAGAAATTTCCTTTGCTCAGTCATAGCTCCCCTTCATCATTCCTCTGGACTATGTAGCGCATGCTCCCCTTGTGCACACATCAGAGGCCTGCCAAAGGCTTCAGGGGGCAGATGTAGATTCTCAAGCTCCCGATAATACTGTTCTCTTATTTCTAGTATAGCTTCTTGCAATTGCCAACTGCGTTTGAACTCCATGCTCCAGCATGGATTCCTCGGGTGATAAAGCTACATCTCTCTGTTTGAGCACTAACCACAGCACAATAAGAAACCGGCTTTCACGAAACATTCATTCTAACAAGAAATGAATTTCCTTCAGTGTCTTTCTTGCTTTTGGCTGCTCTTGGTACTTCTAAATAGCTCTATGTGCGCAAGTGTGTATACAACCTTTGCTATTTTCCTTCTCTTTTTTTCCTTTTGCTCATTTTTGCATGTATTTTATTTTGTATGTACTATCAATGTGTTTCAAAATTTCAGAACCCTAAAATGTAATGAATATTCTCTATGAAGTGTATAATTAAGCATATCCTTTTTAAGTCATATTTGTAGAATTACCAAGTTAGTTTTAAAAATATTCTGAGAATTTAATTTGTATACACAATGAAATATAATCAATATCTATTCCTATTTTCTCCAAATTTTTCTTATATCTCTCTTTACTTCATGGTTTGAGGGTTTTGTTTATTTGTTTGTTTGGGTAGTTTGTTTTGTTTTGTGTAATAACCCGTTAAGTCCTGTGAGTCCATAAATGCATGGGTATGGGCTTACTTATTGTAGCTTGGGAAATGTGCCTCTTGCCATATCCCCAAACAAGAGTGTTTTTCCCCCCATCAGTAACTATCACTGCCACTGTCTGGGTGGACAAGAAGATTATCTACCCCACCTTTGCCGGTGTCTTGTCTGGCCTGATTTGTGTAGGTTTTGTACAGGGAACCACAGCTGCTATAAGATTATGGTTGGGAAAGCCGTATAGTGTTTATATGATATTACCACAATAAACAATGTATGCATAAGTACTTTTGAAAGGAAATCCAGAAAATGAAAGCCTTCTACATAACAATAAACCTAAACATGTGTTTTCCATGCTTAGAACACACAGCAGTGCAACTGTGGAAGCCAGTAGAACTGACCAGACAAGACTATCATTGATTACAAAATTGCATCTGCTATAGTGAAATATACAAAGAAACAAACCAAGTAGGAAACTAACTATGATGTGTGGTCAGAAAAATAAATGTGCATTAAGAAATGTATGAGAGAAAAAACATAAATAAGGAAACTAAATCTATTATTGGCTTAGTGTCCAGGATCTTATAAATTAATATCTTCCTAAAACTTCCATCTAATTTTCAAGAGACAATGACCTAAAGAAGATTATACATCAAGCACATATAAATATATGTGTGTATAGTGTGATATATATATATATATATATATATATATATATATATATACTGTACATATATACATATATATGCACACACAGATATATAGATAGATGATTGATCAGATAAATAGATAGATGATAGATGATAGAAAGATGATGATAGATAGATAGATAGATAGATAGATAGATAGATAGATAGATAGATGGATGGGGTACTTGCAGGATCAACATACTATTAGATTATAGAGCTTTGAGGTCTTTTTTCATTACCAATGAAAGTTAAATCAAGTCACTCCTTTGTCAAAAGCATGGCTTGTGACTATATTTAACCCTTCTTCTACTCCTATTATAAGGACAAAACCTACAGGGGACAGGGCATATCATCATATCCTCTGATTGAGCTGGTCTTTTATCTCTTTCTTGCATGTAAAAAAAAAAAGTATTTCTTAAAACCTAGACAAAATTTTTCTGTTTTTTATTGGATATTTCATTTATTTAAATTTCAGATGTTATCCCCTTTCCTCATTTCCCACCCCCTAAATATCCCCTATCCCATCTCCTCTCCTTCTGCTTCTATGAGGATATGCCCCCACCCACCCACCCACTGCCACCTCGCTGCCCTCAAATTCCCCACATTGGGGCATCCAGCCTTCACTGGACCAAGGACTTCCTCTCCTACCTATGCCCTACAAGGCCATCCTCCATTACATATACAGCTGGAGCCATGAGTCTGTCCCTGTGTGCTTGCAGACTGGTGATTTAAACCCTGGGAACTCTGGTGGGTTGGTATTGTTGCTCTCCCCATGGGGCCATAAACCCTTTCAGTTCCTTCAGTCTTCTCTCTCACTCTTCCATTGGGAACTCTTTGATCAGTTCAATGGTTAGCTGTGAGCATCTGCCTCTGTATATGTCAGGCTCTGGCAGAGCCTCTAAGAAGACAACTATATCAGGCTCCTGTAGGCATGCACTTCCTGATATCCACAACAGCGTCTGCCTTTGGTGACTGCACAAGGGATGGATACCCAGGTGGAACAGTCTCCATATGGTCCCTCCTTCAGTTTCTGTTCCACACTTTGTCTCCATACTTGCTCCCTCGAGTATTTTGGAGGACCAAAGCACCCATATTTTGGTCTTCTATCTTGATGAGTTTCATGTGGTCTGTGAGTTATATCGTGGGTATTATGAGCTTTTGGGCTAATATCCACTTATCAGTGAATCCATACCATGTGTGTTATTTTGTGATTGGGTTACCTCATTCAGGATGATATTTTTTAGTTTCATCTATTTGACTAAGAATTTCATGAAATTATTGTTTTTAATAGCTGAGTAATATTCCATTATGTAAAAATACCACATTTTCTGTATCCATTCCTCTGTTGAGGGACATCTGGGTTCTTTCCAGCTTCTGGCTATTACAAATAAGGCTGCTATGATCATAGTGGAGCATGTGTCCTTGTTACATGTTGGAGAATCTTTTGGGTATATGCCGAGGAGTGGTATAGCTAGGTCCTTAGGTAATACTATATCCAATTTTCTGAGGAACCACCAGACTGATTTCCAGAGTGGTTGTACCAGCTTGCAATCCCACCAACAATGGAGGAGTGTTCCTCTTTCTCCACATCCTCACCAGCATCTGCTATCACCTGAGTTTTTGACCTTAGCCATTCTGACTGGTGTGAGGTGGAATCTCAGGGTTGTTTTGATTTGCATTTCCCTGATGACTGAGGATGCTGAACATTTTTTTAGGTGGTTCTCAACCATTTGTGTTTCCTCAGTTGAGAATTCTTTGTTTAGCTCCATACCCCATTTTTTAATAGGATTATTTGGTTTTCTGGAGTCTAATTTCTTGAGCCCTTTGTATATATTGGATATTAGTCCTCTATCGTATGTGGGATTGGTAAAGATCTTTTCCCAATCTGTTGGTTGTGGTTTTGTCCTATTGACAGTGTCCTTTGCTTTAAAGAAGCTTTGCAATTTTATGAGATCCTATTTGTCAATTCTTGATCTTAGAGCATAAGCCATTGGTGTTCTGTTCAGGAACTTTTCCCGTGTGCCCAAGTATTCAAGGCTCTTCCACACCTTCTCTTCTACTAGTTTCAGTGTATCTGGATTTATGTGAAGGTCCTTGATCCACTTGGACTTGAGCTTTGTACAAGAAGATAAGAATGGATTGATTTGCTTTCTTCTACATGCTGACCTCAAGTTGAACTAGCATCATTTGTTGAAAATGCTGTCCTTTTTCCACTGGACATTCGTAGCTCCTTGATCAACTCAAAGATCAAGTGACCATAAGTATGTGGGTTCACTTCTGGGTCTTCAATTCTATTCCATTGATCTTCCTTCCTGTCTCTGTACTTATACCATACAGTTTTTATTGCTTTTGCTCTGTAGTACAGCTTGAGGTCAGGGATGGTAATTCCTCCAGAAGTTCTTTTGTTGTTAAGATTACTTTTCACTATCCTGGGTTTTTTGTTATTCCAAATGAATTTGCAAGTTGATCTTTCTATCTCTATGAAGAATTGAGTTGGAATTTTGATGGAATTGCACTGAATCTGTAGAGTGCTTTTGGCAAGATAGCCATTTTTACTATATTAATCCTGCCAATCCATGAGCATGCGATAGCTATCCATCTTCTGAGATCTTCTTCGATTTCTTTCTTCAGAGACTTGAAGTTCTTGTCATACAGATCTTTCATTTGCTTGGTTAGATTCACAACAAGGTATTTTATATTATTTGTGACTATTGTAAAGGATGTCACTTCCCTGATTTCTTTCTCAGTCTGTTTATACTGTAAGTAGAGAAAGGCTACTGATTTGTTTGAGTTGATTTTATCTCCAGCCACTTTGCTGAAGTTGTTTATCAGCTGTAGATGTTCTCTGGTGGAAATTCTGGGGTCACTTAAGTATACTATCATATCATCTGCAAATACTGATATTTTGACTTCTTCCTTTCCAATTTGTATCCCTTTGACTTCCTTTTGTTGTCTAATTGCTCTGGCTAGGACTTCAAGTACTATATTGAATAGATAGGAAGAGAGTGGGCAACCTTGTCTAGTTCCTGATTTTACTGGGAATGCTTCAAGTTTCTCTCCATTTAGTTTGATGTTGGCTACTGGTTTGCTGTATATTTCTTTTACTATGTTTAGGTATGGGCCTTGAATTCCTGATCTTTCTAGGACTTATACCATGAAGGTGTGTTGAATTTTGTCAAATGCTTTCTCAGAAAGGTCCCCTTGCATTTGAGCATTGATATAAAGAAATGAGAGTTCATCTTGGTAGATTTTTCCTTTGACGAGTATTAAGTGTCCTTCCTTATCTTTTTTGATAACTTTTGGTTGAAAGTTGATTTTATTTGATATTATAATGGCTACTCCAGCTTGTTTCTTGGGACCATTTGTATGGAAAATTATTTTCCAGATTTTTACTCGGAGGTAGTGTCTGTTTTTTTCACTGAGGTGCATTTCCTGTATGCAGCAAAATGCTGGGTCCTGTTTACATATCCAGTCTGTTAGTCTATGTCTTTTTATTGGGGAATTGAGTCCATTGATATTAAGAGATATTAAGGAAACATGATTGTTGCTTCCTGTTATTTTTGTTATTACAGGTGGAATTATGTTTGTGGGGAAATCTTCTTTTGAGAAAATATTTTCTTTAAAATCTTACTACGACTGGAAGTTTTCATTCTCTCATTCTTCATTCATTCACTCTTTCAAAAGCATGGACTACTCCAAGAACCCAGTAATAGGCCCTATGTCTTCCTTTGACTTGAGCAGATTGGTGTCTTTTGCTTCATCAATACTGTGTTCTATGTCCTATCTCGCTTTCCTAGGCTCTTTCCCTTTGCCCTGTTCTTGAGCAGAATCATCCATTAGTACTTCAGTCTGGCATCTCAGGTTTTGTTTCTTGAGTTTATGTCTATTAACACTGAAATGAAAGTATCTTTGCATCTCATATCAATGAGACAAAAACATTAAATTCAGTTTCTACAGAATAAATATTCTGAATGGTTCATTTTGTCTAGTATTTAAAGTTAGTTCAAAAGTTACCCCATCACTGAAAAAAACAAAGTCACACTAAATTATATTATTCTCTAGCAACATAAGGAGAAAAAGAGTAGAAAATTTTGAATGGCAGGAATGGGGGTATCTATTAATTTTTAAAGTATATTTTTGAGACACCTCTTTCTTCCATCTATTATAAGCTCATTGATGGCAAATGAATATAAAATAAAATCCCCATGGATTCAATCAACATGAATTGAGCACACGGGTCTATGAGTAATTCCATTGATATTTCAAGATTCCTTTCTGAAAAGCCATTATTAACAAAGCTTTCATCAGGATACATTGCTTTTACTGCATTACTGCATTGTCAATTTAGATTCTAAGCATCAGCTATGTCATTAACATAAATTTGCATATAAGTAAGGATTACATAAATGTCACCTGCAAAGTTAGTACTCAGCAAATAAAGAAAAATAGAAGAAGTTTAGGTAAATTTTTTGTCTTGTCCTTTTAGACAATAGCAGCTTTTAATCTTCACTTCATTAATTAGACCTGGATAGATGAGTCACTCCCTGGAAAAGATGTCCTATAATTAGAGCTGAATGACTCCCCCAATGCTTTTAAATTCCAATGCCTTTTATTTTTTTTACTACTCCATTTAAATTCCAAGAATATGAAAGGGGTGCTACAGTTAATTTTATATAAAGCATTGGTCTAATTGCACAAATATATGCAAGGGAAATTTCTGATTACAAAAAATCAGGAAGACCATTATTGAAAAACTGAGATTCTGTAACAAGACTCATAAAGATCGCCCAATCAATGATATCCCTGATGCCAAATCGCCATAGAATACGCAATACTGAAACAGAGCAAGAATAACGACAATTCTGAAATACCTTTGATGCAAGCCAGATTATCTACTTAGTACATCTTGCTTTTAGAGTACTCTTGTAGTATGGCTTCTGCTTCTGATGTTTGTAAACTGTGTCCTACTATCTCATCATTGTATGAATGCTCCTTTCAATATGTAAGTTTTGCTTCTTGTATCGAATTTTGCTTAATCACAAGCCAATAGATCTATTCATTTCTCTAATTTTTTCTTTTGATTTGAGACATGTTTTCTGTCTGGTCGAATCAGCTTCTGTTTGCGTTGCCCCAATCAAACCCTCCCACTCCAATGCTATTAAAGCTTGCCTCCCCGTCCTAACACATTTTCTTATGCAAGTTCTTGTCCTCAAAGTCTTAGTTCCTCAATTTCTTGAACACCATGAATGGTACAATGACATAACCAATTATAGCTTTGCAAATCCACTGCCATTTCACCCTGTCTTCGCACTAAAACTAGTTTTGTCAAGATCTATTAAAAATACATAGTTGCTTCATTATATACGTGAAACCTATTTGACTGTTCTTTCTTTTGTAAATTTCTTTAACAAGTTGTGCCTTGTTATCGGTTATTTTCAACTCCCATAAGCCCTTTCCACAGTCAGAAATATTTTTTGCCCAAAGACCCAGTTTCCACGACTTTCTAATTTTTTGCCTTATATCCATGATACTATGACAGCTGCAAATTTTCTTTTAGGGGTCTTTACCTGCTTTCGGAACTCAAACCATCTGCTATTCAGTTTTCCTTTTCATACATTTATGCTCAGGAGATCTAGTAGTGACTATTTCTCAACCTTTCATGATTGATTGTTCAAGCCATTTCTAGAGTCCTTCATAAAGTGATTCTTTTGAACCTTTTCAGTAATGGAGTTATGCCCGATCACTTGAGATGTGAGGTCATATATTAAATAATATACGATTTTGTTACCTTCTTTGCCTTTGTAAAACAAAACATGAAGGATCACCATTGAAAACTGTGCATCTCAGAATGTCCACTACTTACCACTCTACCTTACTACTTATGTTACAGTTAGTGTGATCATAATATCTTTGTCTCTTTTCATTATTCTTTCTATTAGTTATTTTATAAACTATAGCTTTTATTAAGCACAGTTATAATTTCTCCATTTGTTTTTAGTTGATTTAGTGTCAAATGGATCACTTCATGTTCCGAAGGTTTGGGCAAGCAGAGCTAGCTCCCATGAGTGCCTTGGCCATCATCCCTCTCTGACTCATCATCTTCCCTCTCTACTTCATTCATTCTTCCTATCAAACTTTTTCTCACTCAAGCTTTTCATTACTATATACCTCCTTGAATGATTCCTCCAATCTGCTCCATGCTGTACTGTGACAAACATATTCTTTTAGTGAATTCTACAGAAAATATCAAGAGAGCTCCTTGATTGCTTACCAAATCTAAGATAATTAAACAAATTCTCTTTTCCCAAACTACAGGAGCATTTTATGTCATCCCATCTCAATATAGTTTCTACAGAGAACTTAACGAGCATCTAAAATTATTGTTTCATCTTTGCCTTCCACTACCAGAAAATAATCTCTGAAAACAACAGAGATTTGGTTCCTTCATTACAGGACCTAGAACCATTGCCAATCAATTAATGTTTAATAAAAATTTTATTCCCTAAGTGACTGAGTGCATTTTATGAAAGAAAAATCAGAAATAAATTAAATTTCTTGAGATAAAAATTCTAATAAATAGCAGTTCCAGGCTTATACCTATAGAGCTTGCCTGAGAATATTAACCTGACAAAAGTATGTGATAGGAATGATGACAGATAGGGGCCCAGACATGTTATAAGAAACAGTTTGATAGCAAATAATGTCTAGAAACAGATAAAGCAGGAATGCATGGAGAGTGGGAATAAGCACAGGAGTCTGAGGAGAAATTGTCCTCAAAAGAAACGTCAATTTATTGAAATGTGACAACTTGGTGAAGTGCTCATTTAGTGAGCACAGTAAAGGAAGCAAATTAACTCATGGCTTTCCCACATGGAGGACAATAGACAGCCGGTTTCGTCAGACATAGCCATATAAATGAGACATGGTATGGAGGTGTATTTAAGACAGAGGAGTGAGATAGGTCAATAAATTAAAAACAGTTCTGATGCACAAGAGAGATTAGAATTCTTTTTTCTGGTTTGAGGACTTCTGGCAATCAGTTTATATGGAATAGCATTCGTCCCTTTTAAATAGAGGGCTTAACTGTCTTGAAAAAAGATACATATTGAATATATATATATACATCACTCACAATTTTGTTAGCTCCATCCTTGATATTCCTACTCCAAATATCCACAGTATGTTTGACCCTAGGTGTTTGATTTTTCCATAAAGTCATATAAATGGAAAGAGGTAATAGCTAGTTGTGTGTATGTATATATGTCCAGGTTTATGCTGCCATCAGAGGCTAACCGTGGATATTATTACTCTGAGATTTTCCTCCTTGTTGGGAAACAGAGTCTCTCATTGGTCTGGAACTCTCCAAATGCATTTTTCTTGTTGGCCAGCAAATTCAAGATATCTAACTTTCTCTGACTCCCCCAGGCTATTTATTTGACAATTTTAGATTCTCTGCATTTGTATTTAAATTTTAGGATAAAAATGTCACTATCTATAAAATTAGTATGTTCATGTTTGGACAGGGATATAATTATCTCTGGATAGCAGTTTGGGAAGAACTGACATCTTACAGAGTATTCAGGTAAATGATCAGAGACAAACTCTGCACTGTCAGGTCTTTCTCAGCTAACCTCATTATATAGTATTGAACTTTCATCTTAAATGCTTTTCATATTTTGTCAGATTTATCTTTAAGTACTTCATCTCTATGTTTTTCAATGTGGTGGTTTTTATTTAAAAATTTACTCATTTCTGTTGTGTTCTACAAACAGATCTTCAAATTCCTACATCTTGATGACTCCAACAAGTGCAATATGTCTTGATTTCTTTATCACTTCACAATGTTTTCTTACTCCCATCTTCTCTGTTCTTACTATGAATTTGTGTGTGTACCAGAGGTGATAGAAAACTCCAAGGAAATGATTTCTTACATATACAAGAGGATTGATGCATATTGAACTCACAGAGACTGTGGCAGTACATAAAAGATCTATACAGCTTCAAGCTGTACAGGACCCCAGCACAGATAGAAGTAGACACAGGATCCCATCCTCAACCACAAAGATAATGCAATTGATCCCTATTGTCAAAATGAACAACAGTTTTCTACAATGGAGTGTTACTGGTTAATTCAATCACACACCTGGGTAGACCCTATGCCAGGTATAGTAGTTAGTCAACAGGAAACTATCTGCAAAGTTGGCTTATGAGCTTTTTATTGCATTTTATTTTATTTTTACTCTTTTTGTCTTATGTTTGTTTGTTTTGATTTGATTTTTTTTTCTTTTTTGTGGTTTTTATAGAGCGAGAGAGAGAGAGATTAATTTGGCTAGTAAGAACGTATGTAGAATCTGGCAGAAATTAAGGGAGGGAAAATTCATGATGAAAGTATATTGTATGAAAAAATATTTTGAAGAAAAAATGGAAATTAGAAGCTTATCTGAGTCATTTATTTTTTGCCTTTGGTTTCTGGTGAGTGATTCATGCTGGATCAAATCGCAATGGTAGAAACATGCTCAGGATATTACGAGACAAGAATCCAAAGCGGCCAGGCTTGTTCTTTATTGATAACTTAGTTTCATGAGAATTGGGGTCCCATGCAAGCAAGAGTACTTCCAAGGGCAGCATGACCAAAACGCTAACACTTTGACAAGGCCTCCATTCTGGAAAGTTCCACCATTTAATGTTGCTACCCTGGGCACTAAGTTTCCAGAAGATGAATTTCTGGAGCCCTGTCAAGCCATCTCCAAACCAAGACAATTGCCATAACCTTTGCTCTCTTTTATGAGCCTTAGCAAAGTTCCTTGGCTTTCTTAGATCTTAAAACAATACAAACCCTTGAAGGTAAGATTTTGAGACTGTCATTTTTCTCTGTGAAGATATTGATAGTGACTAATTTAGCAATAGATAGGAAAATGAGTAGAAGATAATTAAAAATATATGACATATGTCATATGACAACATATTAAAGAATAGTTTAACTTACTAGACTGCAACACAGTAGAAAATTCAGAAACATTAATAATGAATAATTTTATAAGAGTGGAACTCTGTGTGCACACTACAACAGGACAAAGTTACCAAGAGGCATCTTAATCTGGGTGTTATTGCTGCAGTGAAACACCATGACTGAAAGGCAAGTTGGGGATTGGAGAGTTTATTTGGGTTATACTCCCAGTTCATAGTCCATCATTGGAGGACTTCAAGATGGGAACTCAAACAGGGCTGGAACCTAGAGGCAGGATCTGATACAGAGACCATAAAGACTGCTTCTTACAGGCTTGCTTTCCCTGTCTTGCTCAGCCTGCTTTCTTATAGAACCCAGAATCACCAGCCCATAAATAGCACCACCCACAATGAGCTGGGCCCTCCCCCATTGACCACTAATGTGCCAACATGGACACACAAAAACAGCCATTTTTTGTTAGTCACCAAATATATTAGATAATTCATGAGGCATAGGAATTCTTTAAAAAAATATATTAGGAATGCTGGTCACAGGTGAGTTTATGAAACCCAAGTGGAGATATGTGTATGTATATGTGTGTGTGTGGTGTGTGTGTGTGTGTGTGTGTGTGTGTGTGCATGTGGGTGAAGGTGTTTAAGCCAGAAGAGGGCATATCATGTGTTCTGGGACACAAAATTGTTCCTTTGCAAGAGCAGTACATACTCTTAACCACAAAGCCGTCTCTCCAGCTCACAACAGTTTGCTTTTTGAAATTTATTTACAGCTGAGGAAAGTATTAACACCTGTATAGCTCTATTACTATCTACAATTGCTTCAGGGCAAAAATAACCCCTAGTTATAATATTTTTAAAAAATGAACACATCAAAAGCTAAAAATCCATCAAAAGCTTTTATTACATGTATAAAATTAGTAATAGACTGAAAATACAAATGATTGGCATTATTTGAACACTCTTAATTGAGCTTCATGATGGTCTTCCAAGTCTGGAAAGAAATGTGTTTAGGAATATAGGGGGACTTATAGGGATCAGGGGACTAACTATGACTAAGATACATTATATAAATACATGAAATTTTCAAAGAATAAATATAAAATATTATCTATTTAAAAACAAAATTAAAAGTTGATAAACTAGAGTTAGTCTATGGGTATAATTTGATAATTTCTGCCTTAGAGAATTCACAGGTATACAGAACAAAATATATAAGTATTTCGAAAACAGAAAAGAGGTCTTTTGTGTGTGCTTTTTTACTATGTGTAAATACCTCTTCCCAACCTCCCCAAACATCTTGTGAAATAACCTATTACTCTGAAGTTCCCTTTCCTTTTCCTTGAGACACAATACAGCCCTGAATATACTATAGTCTCATTTGAGCAAAGATCATTGTACAGGGTGTACAGAAAATTAAAGTGAACATTCTTTCACTCTATACCATTATACAGTTGAAAGACTACAGATTGAATGGCGATAAATCGAAGTTATCTGTATTTTCTTGAACTTTTTTTTTTAATATTTTGTTTTGTTTTCTCTGCCACGCAATTCAGCTAACTGCAAACCTCCCACCTTACCTCTGAATTCTGTGATTTACAGGGATACAGAACCTTGCTGATTCCTGAGCAATGTGTGAGTGTGAGCAGAGTGAATGTCCAGGAAGCAGATGCTGGAGGGAAAAGTAAGTAGCTTCCTCTGGGAACAAACAAGTAAACTTGTACAGAGCCCACTAATTCGGGCCTTTCTGAATTGGAAAAGCTAATACATTTGAAATTCAGGTGAAATTTCTAGATCATTCCTCCCACAGGTGTGGAATTTTATGTGTAAGTTGACATATTGGTGGTCAGGAATGTTGTTGATGCGTAGACTGAATCTTTTTCCTCATTTTTTAAAAGATTATTTCATCTAAATTATGCCAAGTGAAGAGATTTTAATGAAACAAAACCCAGAAGAACAGACAGGATGTTTCTGTGATGGCTGCCGACATTGAGGCTCACAGTAAAAGAGGATGAAACTTGTCAAGTTACTTCAATTTAGGAAGCATCTTTCCTAAGAGTTGCAGCACACATTTCACATGGGTTTCTGTGCTTCCTTGAACGGTGTTTATTTCACTCTGTTCTCCAACAGAGCTAAGCCCTTTCTGTCTATGTTTTAAATTCTGACATGGCTTTTTATACTCCCAAGTGTTCTCTGTTTCCAGAACTTTCATTTTTCTTCCATCTTATCTCAAGGCTGAAAGAAGTTTATCATATTAGTAGACAATGGAGCAGAACAAAACGATACATCAAGCCTCAGCACTTTGCAGGGAAGACCAAGTAAGTTCTTTTATTATGCAACTAGAGAATGAAGATAATGTCCCAGGCACTATATTTCAGGAATAGAAAGGTGTAGATATGTTTAATTAATGATAGAGGAACCAAATGTAGAGCAAATAGATTAGAAAACAAGTAATTAAAACAAATACTTACAGCCTAAATCCGGAGAGAAGAATTTACTAAGCAAACACCAGAAATTTGTAGGAGCAGTAAAATTCTGATGTGATTATAGATGAGGACCATAATAGAATGCTCTATATGACAACACAAAAGTAAATTCAATTATCATCATTTTATAAACTCTTTTCCATTAGCATAAAGATGCACAGCAATTTCATCCCAACATATTTTAGTCATTAACTGTTGCTATCAATTTATGAGGTGAGTCTTCTCTCAAACATATTTCTATAATATAACTATACTTTCATCCTTTTCAAAAGGAGGGAGTGGAGAGGACCAACCTGTGTCCTCTTAAAAACTTCTTTGCAAATAAAGTCAGTCTGAAGAACTTATTTCCTGTCACCCAACTAAATTTCAAGAAAAATTAGGTTGACTCTATCAATTTTTGGACTTCATCTTTTACTTGGGAAATAAATGTTTCAGCTACGATTCGTGAGTCTATTTTGAATTCAATTAACCACATTGAGCATAAAATTGTGGTAAAGTTTGTCTATGGTATTTATGGATATAAAACACAGCTGATGTGATATTCAGCTGCATGCTCTGGACCTTTATTGCGTGCCTCGAGTGGATAATATGAGGCACAAAGGAGGTCACAAGGAAACTGCTTCATTAGCTCTATATGCAGGACCCAAAGCACTGTTAAATTATGAAATGAAATGGGCATATTAAGCAAAAAGTAGCCTTGGCCATAAGCAGGAGTTTTGAATTAACATAAACCACTTACACTGGCCACTAATTACAGAGCTCGGCTTTGGAACAACCTAGTTTCAGTTTTAAAAATATTTTTACATGTTTAGTCAGATAATCTAGGTATTGTATTTTTCAGAAATATTGAAGCTATCTGAGAATTTATGTCTGTTATGGATAATCTATATAGCTAATTGTTTCACTGTTTCTTCAATTTGCATATTTTTAGGTATGGTCTAAAAGATAAGTTGTTGGAACATGGGCAATGTATCAGGGGCTGTACTAAAAAACAATACAAAACAAAACAAAAATCTTGACTCTCCCTCCCCCAATAACAATCAATTGCTAATAGCTTCTCAGTTAGAGGTGGAACTTTGTGAACCCTCCCTGACACATGCTGTATCTAGTAAGAATGATAACACTAAAGGGTTCTGGAGGAGGGGACAGGGAGTCAGGGAGCCAGCAAGATGGCTCATGTATAAAGGTGCTTGCCACTAAAACTGATGAGCTGAGTTTCATCCACAGAACTCCACATAGTGAAAAGAGAAACCAGACTCCTGCAAGTTTCCTCTGACCTCTACACATGTCACGTCCACCCTTCCTCTCCATACATAAAGAAAAATAAATATAGGTTAAAATATGGTGGCTTTGTTTTTTTCAAGAAAGGGAACATTTTCTAAAACCAATCTATTTTTTTTCAATTAGACAGAATTTCTGAAAGAGAGAAGGAAGGAAGGAAGATATAGCAGCTAGCAACTTCATATAATTATTATAAGATCAAAGATACTTGTGTAGAATACAGGAGAGTGCTGTGGCCAGAGTATTAGCAATGCTTTGTGCAACCCTCTAAATAAAACACTTTCCCCAGTTATATGAAGTTTGTCCAGGTTGTTTGACACAAAGCTTACAGAGTCAAGCCAACCTGCTCTAGTCAACAAGAAAAGCTTTGTGGTACTAAAGGAAAGCAAAGTCTTTTAAAATCCTTGCAGCACATAGAATACATTTCAGATTTGCTTCCCTAGAGTTAGCCAGCTTATGAATGTTAAAATTGTCCAGTCTTATTTTCCACACCGAGCCATTAGAAAACCTTGACCATACTCTATATAATACCAAAGAAGAATAGAACTCAAAGTGGTCCTATATTTTTCTCATATTTTCCTCAAAGCTTAAATGACAAAACAAAATGGAAGTTTACATATTCATTATAGAAAAATTTTTAAAGATGCAAAATTCTACTGACTGTTTGATCTATACCCTTTGAGCTTTTAGTGGGACAGCTAGCAAGCAACAGTATCAGAGAGTTGTATTTTCTTTTCATTTCTAACTTTAAACTGTTTATTTTTACATTGTCTTCAGCTAACTACATCTGCTTCAGAGAATAAATCATAGTCATTACTTATCTTACATACTTGATGAATTCCACAGAGATACATCAGGTTTTCTACACACACACCAACACCTGATAGTAAAGTTTTGTTAGAATTATATCAAACTTTGTTATCCTATCAGGGTTGAAGTAATGGTATATTCAGATTTTATTTGCTCCTATCAGAAACATAGTTATTAAATAGATCTAACAAGAAACACATCCAAAAAGACTGTATGGTTACCTCAAACGTTGAAATAAGAATATGAAATGGAAATTTTATTTTAATAACTCATATTTTCACATCCAAAAACCTTGTGTGTGTGTGTGTGTGTGTGTGGTGTGTGACAGAGAGGAGAGAGGAGAGAGAGAGAGAGAGAGAGAGGAGAGAGAGAGAGAGAGAGGGAGGAGAAGAGAGAGAGAGATTTGAATTTAGTAGATTGGAGAAATCAGATTACATTGCCGGAACCTCCTCATGCTCAAGGTTAGGAAGTGACTGGCTAATGGGTGGGGGTTGGGGAGAAGCTGGTTTCTTTTATCTGACTTAAAAGTTGGACTTCCTTTAGAAAGTGTTGCAAATCAAAAAAGAAGTCAGCACATTTGAACTCACAGAAACTGTGACAGCAAGCACAAGACTTGTACAGATTGAAACCAGACAAAAATTCCAGCATAGCAAAGGGAAGTGAACAGAAAGTTCCACTCCTAATCAAGGAGCTATATGCAACTGGTATCTAATGAGAAAGGGAAATATGTTTTCTGTGTCACTGGGTACCAGTAGAAGAATAGAACTCAATGTGGTCCTATATTTTTGTCACATTTTCCATGAAGCTTAAACGACAAACCAAAATGGAAAGTTTACATCATTTATTATAGAATATTTTTCTAAGATACAAAATATTTTTCTATTGTATTATATATAACCTTTGAGCTTTTAGTGGTATAGCTGGGAAGCAATATAATTAAGAGCTGTGTTTTCTTTTCTTTTCTAACTTTAAACTGGTATGCCAACCAGGAAAGCATAAGGGTTTATTGCCAGGGTGTGGAGATGGTGGAGCCATTAGAGAGGAGAGGAGTAGAGTACTAATGATCTGATGGGGAAATGGGAAAGGTGGGTGGATCTAATTAGGAAGGAAGAGGGAAGACAGTTTCAAATGAAGGGAAGAGGCAGGTAAATAATAGTAAAGATGTCTGAGAAAGTCATAATGAACCATATTATTAATTACCTAAAAATACCTATGACATAATTTGGTATATAAATATGCATATATAGTTTAAATTAAAATTTCTCATCTGGGCTGGAAAAATGGTCCCTCCAAGAGCCAAGAACTATTGAACAAAAACTCGACACCAGGCATGAGAAGCTCTCTTTTGAGTTGTTGGTCAGGTTCTCTAAGAGTCCCCTAAAACATTGCATGCTATTGTTATTGTTCTTAGTTACCTGTCCTCACCCTGAGGTAGAAGGTCTTAAATCACTATTTCTGAAGACCCCATGCACTTCAGACACAGGGATCAGAGACCCTAAGTTGGAACTGACCTCCATTCCTCCTTTCTGAGGACATGCTCTCATGGTACCATAAAGTACCATGCAAGTTTGCACAGGCAAGCAACCAACAGTCCTACCGAGCTATGGCATCTATTATTCTGTCATGCTTGTTCTTTTTAGGGAGCATTTTAAGGACAAACATGGCATAATAATCTTAAGGGTTTGGTAGTGGCATGCTTATGTTGGCCATAACCAACAGCTCTCTAATTGAACTTAATACTCTAACAGCTCTCTAATTGAACTTAATACACTACCCAGTCAACAGAAAAGCCATTGTGTCTGGTACCAGAAACCTAGCCAACTACCAAGGGCTAATGAAGTCATAGATCTTGGAGAAGCAACTTCACCTGACACTTTACCAAACCAACACAAACCCTAACTACACGCTAAATATTTGCCCATATAGCCACAGAGAAGTATAGTTCTCACCTCTGCATCAAAGAAACCACTTTCTGAAACAGGCAAAGACCATTACAAAAAACCCACAACAAATCAAAATGCAGAGTTGTGAAGCATAGTCCCAATAGACAAAGCTACAGTACAACTCCCACTCATAAGGCTCAGGGAACATTGCAGAAGAGAGGGCAGAAAGATTAAAAGCCAGAAGAACAGGGTGTTTGCTGTGTGATTCTATTTCCTAGGAATTGCAATATTTCTATATAAAATAAATTTATAAAACATTCACATCCTGAAAAAAAAACTTTAAATCTTAAGTATAGACTCTGAGGCTTTAGTAAACAAAATGTTTAGCTACCTTGAGGTTCACTGTATACTAAATATCCTCTCTTACATTTTTCAATTGAAATGTAGATGTCACTAGAGTCAGCATGGTTCACATTTGACAGACTAAAGAGCTCTGAGCATTTGACTCAACTTATATACCTTCCATTTTCTCTCTCACACATTTTAGATTTTAGATCAACAGCTGTATCATTGTTTAACAGGGATCTTCCGTGGGAAGACTACTTCTCCCATTCTCAGCATTCCTTAGTGGCCTTCAGTTCTTTGTCCAAGGTTTGGAGTCCCATGAGATTCATCCTTCCCTGTTAGAGGATCTGTTGCTGTCAATCCTTGCTCAGGTCTTGTTTAGATAGTTATGTTGGTTGTCTTTTAACTAAAACAATTACCATCAAGGCACAAATTCCTAAAAATAAAACAATGGCATGCATACCCTGATGGTAACCAACAGCTCTATGATGGGTCAGAATACCCTCTCAACAAGTGGGAAACCATGCCTACTACTGAAGTCCCAGCCAACTACCTGGAGCTAGAAGTCATGGATCTTGAAGACCCTACAACCTCCACTTTATGAAAACAGTGTAATTCCAAACTACATTCTAAATAGTCCCCCTTATACACACAGAAAAGTATAAGTATCACCTCTCATTAAAGAACAATCTCTTAGCAACGGATAAGAGCCCATTAAAAAGAAACTATGTAAAAGAAGCCAAAAGCTGGGTAGGAGCCAATAGAAAATCACATTGACATCCAATTTACTCGCATTGTGTGCCCTGCTTGACTCTTTCAAATACACAAACATTATCATACTAAGTCATGCACTCTGGAAGAAGTAAAGCAGAATCTGGCTTGAGAGAGAGGCAAGTCTTTAGTTTCTTTTGCCTCCTGTGAAATGCATTAGGTAGAGAACAGTGCCAGCAAAAATTTTAAAAAACAAAAATCCTAGATCCTAACCTTTTTCAGAGAAAAAAAGGTAAAGCAAAACACACAGAATATCATGATTGTTTTCTTCTTGTTTTATATCAGAGGTAATGCCCCCTAGTGACCAAAGAATTTGTAATCTCGCTTTTGTCAGGTGACGAAAAAAATAAAAAATAAAGTCTTAGCTTAGTGACAGTTAATAATCTCGCAATAAAGGTGGCTATGCCCTTATCATCTAGGCATATATTATGATCCATGATAGTTGAAGATAATATTATATATTTATATTTTAAAGCTCCTTCAAATGAACATGTCAGAAATATAATTTAATGCAGCATTTACAGAGGGAAGATGCTGAATACAAGTAATTGGATGCAATTAATCAGGAAAGGTTCTGGGAGGGGTGAGTTTTAAGATGTGTTTTAAACAAAAGAGAGTCATGTTCTGGCAAAGGAGAAAACAAATATTTCTTCAAGCACTGAATCCAGAGCCACAGGAGAAAAGGACTCCAGTTCCAAGAGACTAGATGTTTTCCCACCCAATATGGAATAATGGTGTAAGTGACACCTCCGTGGTTTATGCTGGACACAGCAATAGAACAGGGTATTTTTTAAAAACCTATTATGGCACTTTGTGTAATGGCAAGTGTGAGGCACCCCCACTAAATCATTGCTGGCATAATCAATGTAGCCACTGCTGTGTCTAACTGTGTTTTTGGACGTTTGCTGCCTTAGCACATTTCCAGAGCCATTTCTTCCTCCCCTTCACCAGCGTGCCACTAAAATGCTCTGGTAATCATCCTTTACTGAACTTGAAGGCTATGTCCTCTTCACAATGATCATTTGTGCGGATGGCCTTCTGAGTTTAATGGCTTGTAATTACTGTTCACTCTTTAAACTGTGTAACTTCCGTAACTGAAAGCAAGCACTGTACTGCCAAAAGCCTTATCAGGGAGAAACAAGGAAGTGAAGCAAGGTTATTTGGTACCCACGCCAAAGAGAGAGACATTGACAATGCCGATTCATCCTCTTGTCTGCGGGATTGAATTAAAGGCACGAGCCAAGGCTTTTTCTGACCTTGACCTGACTGGGGCAGTGTGAAGTAACCTTATTCCTCATCCGTGTCAAATGAAACAGGGTCATTGTGAAGGCAAAGCAAATTTAGCTATTTATTTCCGTTAATACAATCAATTATTATGACAGTTCATCAAGGTTGGGAGTGAGTGAAATTTTTAAGGGTGTTCAGTCTATAAAAATCCCATTACTTCCGGCGCTGTAGATTACTGTCAGCACACACCTATTCAAACACTCTTGACCTCAACAATATAAAGAAATCCAAATGTAAATATCAGTCAATATGTATCACATGTTGAGTTCTTACCTATTTTTGAAAACTGTGGAGTTTATCTGGCAATAATTAAAATAATATAAAAATTTGTAAACAAACAAACAAGCAAACAAACAAAAACACCCACCACAAACATGATTTTTTATATTTTGGCTATATGTTCATTTCCTATAAAAATGAACATTGTAAGAATATCCTCAAAGCAAATATCATTAAAGTGTGAGTAAAATCTGCATAAAAGAATAAAAGTGCACATGGACCGATGTGTTAGTGCATAAAGGCTGGCCGTGCAAACATGAGCTGAATTCTAATCTGAAGCACTCGAATAAGAAGCTGGGCACAGTGTGTCTCTATAATACTAGTGTTAGAAGTTTGGAGGTAGGAGGACTTTCAGAGACTTCCCCATAGGTTTCAGCCAAAAATATAACATGGAATGGATTGATCAAAACACATTGTTTGCATGTATGAAATTCTCAAACAATAAAACGTTAAAAACAATTAAGTAGAGAGGCATAGAGGAAGATAGTCAACATTGACTCCTGAACTTGTATGTACAAGCACAGGTGTGCACCTGCAAAGACATGCAAACAGATGTGTACACTCTCCACAGGCAAGGACTACAATTTTATTTCCAAATAATTACACTTAAGAATCTGACAAAATAATTTTTACAATGAAAATACAGATATTAATGTATGTAAGATGTAACATAAGATGACCTATCACCCTCAGGACTACACACATTTTCTGTGTCTGGCAAGGAGACATTAACACTTTTGATGACCAAGCATACTTCAAGACACAGTCTTTACAATGGTGGAGGAAATAAAACTGCCAAGCAAAGAGTCTCTCATCTCACAATGTGACTGGTCCTCAAACAGTCCAATCTTTCCGTTTATAGTTAATGGTCCATATGCAAGGCTGTTTCTTCCTCCACAATACTAATCACTTTGTGTTTTTCTGGTTGGTTTGTTCTGTTTCAGTCAAGAAAGCAAAGAGGGTGGTTCAGAGTTCTCTTTAGGAGAAACTGGAAAGTACAACTGTTTAACTCTTCTCTGTTTCAACTTTGGCCCCCTCACCATATTTTTGCTAGACCTTTCTCAAATGCAGCTGTGATGGCTAGCCCTAACTGTTGTTAACTACACACAACATATAATCACCCAGGATCAAAGTCTCAGTGAGGAACTGTCTACATTGGTTTGGCTTGGGAGACATATAATATATGTGTGTGTTTGTGTGTGTGTGTGTGTGTGTGTGTGTCTGTGTGTGTGTGTGTGTGTGTGATTATGTATATTGTAATGGTTTGAATATGCTTGGCCCAGTGAATGGCACTATTAGAAGGTGTGGCCCTGTTGGAGTAGGTGTGTCACTGTGGGTGTGGGCTTTTACACCCTAGTCCTAATTTCTGGAAGCCAGTCTTCTGCTAGCAACCTTCAGATGAAGATGTAGAATTCTCACGTTCACCTGTACCATGCTTGCCTGGATGTTGGCATGCTCCTGTCTTGATGATACTGGAATGAACATCTGAACCTGTAAGCCAGTGTAAGAATTGCTTTGGTCATGGTGTCTATTCACAGCAGTAAAAACCCTAACTAAGACACTACACACACACACACAACACAACACACACACACACACACACATATATATATATATATATATATATATATATATAAAAAAATCTCTAACTCTAATTCTTATTACACCCTGATCCCAAAAACAACTTACTTAACCTAACCTAACCCTAACCCTAACC
>JAJTUV010002592.1:0-189088 GCA_021653895.1 Mastomys natalensis | reverse complement strand
AAAAAAAAATTTAATAACACAGAATAGTTATCAGAAAAAAAAAATTGGAAGACAAATAGAAACCACAGGCAATATTGAAGCAAAGGATTTCAATTATCCTAGTTCAGAATGGAAATTATATCGAATTACTTTTGTACATAATCAATAGTGTACCAATTTTTTATCCCACAAAATTTACAGAGCAGCTTGACAGCTCAAAGAGTCTTTTCCAGGTACCTTGATTGGTTTGAGATTCCTTAGCATTTCTGGAATTATAATCTTGATGGAAGTACTGGCTTTGTGCATCTAGTGCATATTAGAGACTACTTGATTCTTAGGAGTAATTAACCGTTCTGTGCCTTAGTGAACCTCATGTTATAACTTGCAGATTCTTAAGGAGATACCTCCACACTGAATCAACTAAGCATGAGCTCACAGTGACTGAAAGAACAAGCACAGAGCCTGCATTGATCTGCACCAGGTCCTCTGCATGAATGTTATGGCTGTTAGCTTGGAGAGCTTTGTGGAACTCTTAAAAATGGCAGCTGGTATATCTCTGACTCTTTTGCCTGCTCTTTGGACACTTTTCCTTCTTTTAGGCGACTTTCTCCAGTCTGAATATGAGGGCTTTTGCTTTGTCTTACTGTATATTATTCTATCCTATTTGGCTGTTGCCTCTTATAAACTTGGTGTTTTATAAAGAGAAAACACAGGGGGCATGTGTCTGGGGGAGAAGGGGAGGTAGCAGAGGAATTAAGAGAAATGGATGGAGGAGAAACTGTGGTCACAATGAGGAAAGATTCTATTTCCGTAAAAACAAACAAACAAAAAAAACAAACAAACAACAGAAAGATTCTGCCACAAGGGTATGTTTCAACTAGAGTAAATACTACACAGCATGTGAGAATGGAAGAAAAAAAGACAAATGAATCAATAAAGCGAGACTATGAAGCTGCATGCTTTCATGTGCTCCATGGACTTCAGGGCATAAAACATACAATCTTTAGTAATATGGATTCTACTATCATGATGTCAGCAAAGTCTGTGTGATGGGCAGACACAGATAAAATAGAAACTTTAAAATGTGATTTGGACCAGGCGTTGGTGGCCACATGCCTTTAATCCCAGCACTTGGGAGGCAGAGGCAGGCGGATTTCTGAGTTCGAGGCCAGCCTGGTCTACAGAGTGAGTTCCAGGACAGCCAGGACTATACAGAGAAATCCTGTCTCGAAAAACAAAACAAAACAAAACAAAAAATGTGATTTGGTCATTTGCAAATAGCAATGTTCAAACCTAAGTGTATTGATGCTTCAATAGGCAAACCATAGGTGCCTTATAAAATCAGAACATATTAAATGGCAATAAATTGGCCAATTATTTGAGATATGATCCTGGAACTGTCACCAAACTATCATAGTTATATTGGTGGGATTTAAGAAAATGAAAATAATTCCTCATACAAAAAGTTATTCCAAGCGGGCGGTGGTGGTGCACACCATTAATCCCAGCACTTGGGAGGCAGAGGCAGGTGGATTTCTGAGTTTGAGGCCAGCCTGGTCTACAGAGTGAGTTCCAGGACAGCCAGGGCTATACAGAGAAACCCTGTCTTGAAAAACTAACTAAATAAATAAGTAAACAAACAAACAAAAGTTATTCCATATCTCACTGTAGGAAGAATGTCTTCTATCAGAAAGATTAAAAACAACAAATGCTGACTAAAATATCATGTAAGCAGAATTGTTGCACACTGTAAATGAAATTAATTACTATAGCCACTTGTAGAAAAGAATGGAGATTCCTCAGAAAATTACAAACAGAATCAACACAAGATCACTTTTCCTGCTCTTGGATAACTAACCAAAGGAAACAAAGTCAATGTCAAAGATACATCCATACTGCTGAGGTATCTCAGCCCAAATCCAATTCCCAGCACACATGTCAGCCAGCTCACAATCACTTCCAACTTAGGTGATACAATGACTCCTTCTTGTACTTGCACTAGTTTGGACATACTCCTCCTGACATATACACATCATTTAAAACAAGGCAATGGTATTACTGTACTGTATATTTCAAAAATCTAGATGAAATTATTTTATATATTTTCACACTTCCATAATGATAAATGGCCCAGTATGTAGCACACAACTATAATACTAGGATTTGAAATGGAGATAAAAGCTGGATAGGTGGCCAGGGCTGGTCTTGGCTACATAGTGAGTTTGAGATAAATGGACTTCATGAATCATAAGATCACATCTCAAAAAATGAAATGTTATTAATAAATATTTGAGAAGATAGATATATTTACCCATACTTGAAAAATACTAATGCATATTTTGCTCCAAAGCACCATTTGGTATCACAGAGGCATGTACAAACTTAATATATAAGTTATAAATAAATTTAACTTAAAATTTAAATGTCCAAGAAGCCCAGCCACAGTTTTCAAGGTGGTTTCTTCCTCTTCTTCTTCTTTTTTCTCTTCTTCTAAAAGTATCTCCACTTGCAGCTCCTCCACTTTCTGAATTTTTTTTTTTTTCTGATGTGATCTGAGAAACTTTCTTTTTTAATGCTTATCTGAAAACTTCAGTAAGTCATTTTCCTCCTAAGTATGTTGATTATTTTCAGTGACCATAGTTACTACCTACCTTTCTGTGAATAGCTACAAAGGAAATTTAAAAAGAACTTTCTCATTTTCTAGATTTTTAATGAAAAGAATTTATTTCAAAAAACTAAGTTAAACACTGGACAAGTTCTAATTTAACATCGCTCTGTATGCCCTGATTCACTCCTGTTTTGTAGCTCCACCTTGCCTTTCTGATTTTACAGTCTAAGCACAAACCTGTACTACTAGTATTTGGGTGAAACATGACAAGAAATATGCTGACACACACTGAGCCACCAAATCCCGAAACAACTGTATAAAACTCTGCAATATAACCTTTGGAAAACTCTGATGACCTTGTGTATTGACCCAAAATATCAAAGAAGAAGGTATCCTATGTACACTCAGAATTCAGAAGATAGCGTTTTCTCCTGTGTAGAAACAATGGCCCTTGCTCATCCATGTCTGTTATGGTGGGCTCTTGAGTTTGATGAGGTGAGACTCTTTAATTTAATTCTAAGTACAGCACATTGGGTCCTAATGAGCTGGGTTTCCCTGTTGCCTAATTCAGTTTGTCTATAGTGAGGTGCTCAGGGAGGCCACTAGAAGTCCATTAGAGTGGAGGACTGAAAAACGAGTCCCATGTGGCCTTAAAAAGCTAATACACCTTGCTGTGGAATTATAACTAAGTTCTAGACTTACTCAAAGCAAATGGTAAACAATGCAAGCTTATTGTCTAGTTATTCTGAATGTTAAATGTGGTATTCTATTTTAAACTGGAAAACAATATCTATAGAAATAACAACCATAGTTCTGTCTATCATTGTTGTAACAAAAAGAAACTTTAATTGTCATAAAACTTACAAGTTATTTTTAGAATGACCAATTACAGACTCTAAGCTGACCAGCATACTCAATGTTTGCATGGTGAGGCAGAATAGCACATTTTGCAGAGCACATGATACAGAACAAGCATTTAATATATACTCACTAGCTCTAGTTCATCTCCTCTTTCAAGACCATCATCTTCATCATGCTTGTGGGTTAAAACCTTAACCTGGACCTCTGTATTCTTTGCTTTTTTGCTAACCATGTGTTATTTTCCATATAGAGCACATGGTTTCAGATGGGAAACTTCTCTATATAGTGAAAATCTGTAAACAAAATCTTACCAAATTTTACAAAATGTTACCTCTACTCAAATTCCAAGCAAGAAAGGGGTGACAGGAAAGGGTTAGTTAGAAAGGAAGTGGAAGTATGTAATAATATTTCAAGCCTACTGTCTCTATTCTAATTCCCTCCAACAGTACATGTGTGTATTGAGAACCATGTGAAAATTCTGATTGGGATTTTTTTTTATTTGATAAATGAATCAATTGCCTAGCTCTCATTCTCTCTTCCTAAAACTTGCTATGTAGATGAAGATAACCTTGAGTTTAACACTTTCAAGGTTTGTACCTCCAAGTGCTAGGATTATAAGCATGTCCTTGTTCCTGCTCCTACAGCAGTGCTGAGTATCAAATGCCAGGGATTCCTGCATGCCAAGCAAACCCTGTACCAATAGACCTCCGTCCACACCCTCTGTGCTCAATGTTCATTGACTTGGCTATAGATTAAAATGATGCCTATATATGAACAGGATGTTTTTCTTCTAATGCTCAGCTGGGGTTTTTCATTCTATGTTAGACCTGAAAAAATCTAAAAGGATTTCTTTTAACCTGATCATTTGGAGGTTTTATAACATATATGTGCTCTGTTAACTTTTCTTGGTCTCATATCTCCTTGCATCACAGACTCCCAATGCAATATTTACAAAGCAATGAAGATAACAGTGTCTAGTTTGACAAACATACAAATAACCTTTCCTTCTTCACTGTAGAGTTATTTAAGCCATATATGATATGCCTCACAACAGACATGAAATTTTTACTCTTGAGGTAATGCTTTCCACATGATTTCATAATACTTTAAACTTCCAATAATTTTAATGTTGTATATGTACAACACCCGAAATTCTACTACTATATTCTAAAAACATCGTAAAAAGATTAGAGGCACTCAGCATCATAAAGATGATTCTGTTAGTAAAGCTTATAGAACATAAGTAGTGAAGAGTTGAGTTAAAGGGAACTTGTATGGTAGACATTAAATACAAGAACCAGTTGTAATTATGACATAATTTAAAAACAGTTGATGAGCTAAGACATTTTCATATTGAGAGTAGAATCCAAAGCATTTATGAACTTCTCATCATCTAAACTTGGAAGATCATTGTGGCATTGAGAAATGAACAGAAGAATTTAAGGATCATTATGTAGAAGACAGAATAGTTGAGGTTAATTGCATTGATGACATCAATCAGCAGACATCCCTTCCCATTTTGGAGGTTGGTCTGTTGCTATGTACTGTAATGCTAAATTCTGTACCCAAAAGAAGGTCTAGGCCTACCAGGGAATTCCCACATTTACAAGCTTTTGTTGTGTTGACTTTATTCTTTGATTTAAAACTACTTGTTAAATAAAATTGGTTACTGCCAATTACTGGAGGGGTTAGAGGTAGGTGGATTTTAAGTTACCTGTTTCTGGGTGGAGAAGAGAAAGGAAAGAGAAGCTGAAAAGAGAAGTAATGTGATAGATGACTGGATACATGGTACCTGAGTACAAGTAATGAGCCATGTGGCAATATGTAGGTTAAAATAAACGGTTATTTTTAGTTTATAATCTCTTCAGAGTACAACCTAACTCTATGACCATGGTATTTGTAAATATAATTTGAGTGTGAGTCTTACTTCTGGGAGCATGGGGCTGGGAGGCAAAACCTGGATTTAACTTCAACACCCCCTTTTTAATTTTTCACCCTATAACAAACATTTTATAACATTTTTCATTTGAAAAATGAATCAATTGCCTAGATCTCATTCCTCTCTTCCTAAAACTTGCTATGTAGATGAAGATAACCTTGAGTTTAACACCTTCAAGGTTTGTACCTCCCAAGTGCTAGATTATAAGCATGTCATTGTTCCTGCTCCTACAGCAGTGCTGAGTATCAAATACTACCTTTCAGTTATCCATAGTTTAGTATATCCCTAAATCAATTTCAGGACAATGCTTATTCCTTCACTTATATTCAAATCACTTCTTGGTAATAAACCTATTTGTATCGAATCTCTATGTGTGGACATCTTTTATCTCTTTATTTTGATTTTAAAATAGTATATTTAGGAACACCTCTAAGAAAACACAGCATGCTCAGCTTGGCATCTCGTAACTATTCTTACCAATCTGTTTACTCTAAAGCTCTAGACTTTTAAGATACTGTGAGTGATTTCTAACATTTTGAGGATGTGATCCTGTAATTATACTAGTTTTTATTAGTATAGTACATATGTTTGTATATTGAATTATCAAAATTTTAAGATTAATGATTTCACTTGTTCTTTACAGGAATCCCTTGGGTAAGAGTGGCAGGTTTTATTTTTTTTAAATTTCATTTTTGATACAATAATTAGCTCCAAAGAAAGAAAGTTTTACAGAGGAATTCACAACAAATCTATGGGCTGTGCTGTGATTAGAATATGTGTTTTCTTTGGTTCATTCAAATCCTGATCATAATATTGTTCTTCTGAAAATTTTTCCTTGTTTTTTTCTATTAACATCAGAGGTTTATGATTTTGCCTAATTTAGGGAATGTTGAACACCTAGACCCAGAGACTTTCTAATTGTCACAGAAAGCATTTTGGATTTTTCACACACACATTTTAGGTGCTTTGTCCATAGAGTGATTGAATTTGTCTCCCTCTCTTGCTTCTCTACACATTTGGAGTTGCCTTAGAAGAGAATTTGGTGTCACTAGACCATGCCAGCAAACATTCATGTGGCGTATAACCTAATGTCTATAAGGTCTACTTGCAAATGTAGCCTAATAACATTCAACAATCATCATTAACAGAATCCTTCAGTTCTTTTTGAGTGGTTCATTCTGCACTCCCCAACTCCCATGCCCGTTTTTCTTATTTAAAGTATTTTAGAAATTTTCAATGGGACTACTGAATTTCATCATCTCTATCTCTCACTTTGTCTGTTCCAACTCCTTCAGTGTCCTCCCACTCCTCAAACTCACAAAACTTCTCCAATTGTGTGTGCTTGTGTGTGTGTGTGTGTGTAACCTACATGTAACCTATTGACTCAGTTTAGTGTCCCTTGTACATATGTGTACATGTGTTGATAAATATTCACGTGTTTAGGGCTGACAGGATTAGACAACATAAGCTATCT
Source organism: Mastomys natalensis (assembly GCA_021653895.1). Taxonomy (NCBI): domain Eukaryota; kingdom Metazoa; phylum Chordata; class Mammalia; order Rodentia; family Muridae; genus Mastomys; species Mastomys natalensis. Next base: position 182,227 of record JAJTUV010002592.1, on the reverse strand, counting down.
GAGAACTTCTCTCTACAGAATACTGTTTCTTTCCCTCTTGGCCACCACTGAGTGTTAGTTGCTCTTCATCTAGGGGTGTGGAATTGTGACATTTTCCTTATCCATATTTGGATTTAGACTTGTGTGGTCACTATGCATGTCTTATTTATATAACCATATTAATGAGATTTAATTGGTATAACTTCTGTGTTGTGTTTAGAATGCACTATTTCCAGCTCTCCTTCTGGTTTTCTGGTTCATAAAAGCTTTAATGCTTCTTTTCCAAGATGCTCTGTGAGCCTTAGATATAGGGATTGTGATGCAGATGGATTTTTTTTTTGTCATAGTAACTGAGTCCAAACCCTCTGTTGGAATAATCTTAAATATGTCATAGGAAATATTACATGTGAATATAGACTTTGAAAAAATTGTATAAGCAGTTTGAAAATTGTGGATTTTCAAGCTTGTGATTAACATATCTTTTCCTTTTAAATTTTATGTGTTTCCTTCTTAATTTTGACTGTGCCATGTTACTTGGTGGCATTTATTTAATTTCAGAAATCATATATGATATTCCAAAAGAAAAAAAATATATTTTCTCACATAATGAAATGTTATTAAATAACTGTGATCAATGTAAAAAACAATATATACTTATTTTACAAATTTTTTCTAGTTTTCATTTTTTAGCCTAAATATAAAAATCCATACTAATTATCAATACTAATATTTTGTTGAACTTCTTTTCTTAAATGTTACAAATTTTGTTCCATCACTAGCTTCTATTATGACTACTATGATACTCATTATGTATCAGGATCCTTATCCTTTTGTTTTTCAGAGCTGGGGACTGCACTCAGCCTTCTATGTGTCAATTTACTCTACCAGTGAGTTACATCTGATTGGTCATATTATGTATTTAATTATGTACTAGTATATATTAAATATAATTATGTAACAAATAAAATGTACTGTATTAATAATGAATATAATACATTAATATATTAACTACAGAATATATATATATATATTATATTATAATATATATATATATGACATGAAGGAAAAGGAAAAATGGAAACTTTAACAAACTAAACTACGTATGGCATCATACATTCATCTCAGACAGAAAAGCTTTGAACAAATAATCAAATAATTTCTTAAATGACAGTATTATCACTTAATAAAGTATACTCCTATAGTCAATGAATTAGATGGAAGGCCATTGACTGTAAGTGACATGCACCTTGGTTTCCACTTTTACATCATCCTTATTTCTTTATAAGAAGACCAAGGTGGACACCATTGCCTTCCTTTCCAGCTGCAGTTAACATTAGGCCTAAGCCACCATGTGTTCCTTGTTACTTACTACCACTAGGAGCATCACACCTGGAGCTTTCACCCTCTCCTTTATTTTACATTGCTGAAGTTTTACCTTAATGGCTAGGCTTTATAAAACAGTCATGAGTTAGGTCTACTCTGTTTTTACTTACATGTTATTTGTTATTTCAGAATCTATGCAAGATTTGCTTGTTTCTTTGTAAACTTGACCTAAGTCAGTGAGAAACTGGCTCTATCAGGTTAGCCCATAGGGAAATATTAGGGCATTTTCTTGATTAAAGATTGATGTAGAAGGGTCTAGCTCACTGTGGGTAGTGCTAACCCTGGCCAGTTGACTCTGGGTTATATAAGAAAGCAAGCTGCCCAAGCCATGGGTTCCGAGCCAATAAACAGCACTCCTTCATGGTTCTGCTTCAGTTATTTGCCTACAGACTTGCTTGAGCATCTACTCTAGCTTCTCACAATAATGGACTATGATATAGAGACTGAATAAACCTTTTCCTTCTTAAGTTGCTTTGGTTCATGGTGTTCTTATCACAGAAATAAAAGTAAGCTAAGAAACAACATGACTTCAATAGTATCATTCAAGCTAGAGGAAAGCAGTGCAGAAAGTTCAGAAGATATGAAAAAATCTGGAGGACTGGGTATTGAGGAATGGAAATTAAAAGGCACTTCATGCTATGTGGAAGAATTTTAATTAGCAACATGGCTGCTCTGGCAGAGATTAAATCCAAAGAACTTTTGCTGGAATGACACATTATATTCTTCTAGCTGGAATATAGACACATCCTTAGTACATTAGTAAGATTAGTTTATAGAAGGAAGCAGCCATGTTTGAAAGTGATGTATAACTGAGAAATCGTCAAAATGATGAATCAGAGAAAGAAATGACAGAAACGCCGGGCGGTGGTGGCGCACACCTTTAATCCCAGCACTTGGGAGGCAGAGGCAGGCGGATTTCTGAGTTCGAGGCCAGCCTGGTCTACCGAGTGAGTTCCAGGAAAGCCAGGCTATACAGAGAAACCCTGTCTCGAAAAACCAAAAAAAAAAAAAAAAAAAAAAAAAAGAAAAAAAAAAGAAATGACAGAATGAGTCAGAGATAGGATTTGTCCAACTCTTAGATCAGCACACACACACAAAAAAGATATTGAAGAGCAGTGGAAGGAAAGAGAGTTGGTCAGTTGCAGTCAGTACAGTGAGTTCAGTGCAGTGGAGTCGAGTTCATTCATGAGTTCATGCAGTAAAAGGCAGAGGCAGTTGAAGCTAGAGAATAACAAGGAGCCAGAAGATTAGACCAAATTGCCTAGAGTTAGTTTGACGCCAAGCAAAGTAATTCAGTGAGACGCCGAGAAAAGGCAGTTTGAATCAGTCATATTGGGGAGGAGTTTGACCGAGAACAGCTGAGTTGAACGAACCAACCAGAGTTCAGGAAGAACTAGAGCAGGTGATCCTATTCAGCAGTAAGACTCCAAGATGGCAATTACATCCTGCAAATGATAGTTATTTTAACAATGTCTTTTTATGTCTTGTGTATAGTGAGATTATATTTTCTTTCTTGTAGGAGGCACTAAGGTGGAAGGAGTAAGGAGAGGAAGGGGAAAAGGAAAAGAAGGAGCTAGGAAGAGCAGAGATGTAGGAGGATGAAGAGCCATGCAGGTATGGAGAACAGTCCTAGGTAACAACTTATATTTAGGTTAGCTAATTGGGAAACACCTCTAATTGTATCGGCATATTGTTATTGAGCATTACCAAATATATAAAGCCTTTGATTAATATTTAAGCATTTGAGTCTCATTTTCCTACCGGGGCTGCGTGAATGGTGGTGTGGTCTGGGCAATGCCCAGCCTTGTGGAGACAGCATGGAAGATTGGCAGAGCCATCTCCCACCACGCTGGTGTCTCTTGGGTGGCAGGGCTGGTGTTTCTGGCTGGCTGTTTCTAGCTGCAGCGCATATGTGGCCTCTGGCGGCGGAACATGGTGGCTGAGCTAGGCAGAGCTGCCATAGTTTAGATAGTGGACTTGACCAGCAGCCGTTTTAAATAATTACCTCAACACTTTCTTATTTATTTTTAAGATGGAGACTATTTTTCTCCAATAATTAATTAATTTATTAATTTTATAACCCAATTGTTGCAGCCCTTTCTGGTCTCCCCTCAAAGAATCCTTCAATCCGTCTTGTTTCCCTCTGCTTCTGAGAGGGTAGATACCCCTTAGTATCCCCTTGACCCTGGTATGTCAAGTCTCTACAGGGTTAGATATATCCTCTACCACTGAAGGCAACCCAGTAGTAGAATGGGTTCTACAGACAGGCAAGAGCTTTAGGAACAGTCCCTGATACAAGCTGTGTTTTCTTGGGTGTAGTTATCCTCCTTATGTTGAAGTATACTCTGTTGGGCTAGATTAGTTAAAAAAAAAAAAAACATTATTTAAATTAGATTTTGACATGGAATGTCTTGATTTTTTCATCTACAGTCATTGAAAGTTTTTCTGAGTATAGTAGTCTGGGCTGATACCTGTGGTTTCCTAGGGTCTGTCCATGACCTTCACTGTTTATAAGTCAGTTATAATTTTTTTATTTAATACTTGGCCTATTCCCCTTAAAGTTTTTAATATTATTTGTTTGTTCTGTATATTTAGTGTTTTTTATTTTTATGTGGCAGGAGGATTTCCTTTTTGGTCATATCGATTTAGTATTCTGTAGGTTTTTTTTATATGTTTATAGTCTCTGTTTAGGTTAGTTAAGTTTTCTTCTATGATTTTTGTTGAAGATATTTTCTAGGCCTTTGAACCAGGAATTTTCTTCTTCTTCTATTCCTATTATTCCTAGCTTTTGTCTTTTCATATTGTCCCAAATTTCCTGGATGTATAGTGTTTAAAATCTTTTAGACTTGGCATTTTCTGCCATGTATTAATTTTTTTTTTATTGGAAAATTTTTTATTTTTTACATTTCAGATGTTCTCTCCTTACCCCATTTCCCCCTCCCTCCCAGGAACTCACTATCCCTTCCCCCCTCTTCCTGCCTCCACGTTGATGTACCCCCATCCACCCTCCCCTGTACCTCACCTCCCCACCCTCGAGTATCCCCCCCACGACGTCCAGCCTTCATGGGTCCAAGGATCTCTTCTCCCACTTATATATAGCTCCCTTGCCTATATAGCTGGAGCCTTGAGTCCCTCCCTAAGCACTCCCAGGCTGGTGGCTTAGACCCTGGGGGCTCTGGTTGGTTGGGATTGTTGCTTTCCTCATGGTGTCGCGAATCCTCTCAACTCCTTCAGCCTTCACTCTATCTTCTCCATTGGGAACTCCATGCTCAGTTTAATGGTTAGCTGTGAGCATCTGCCTCTGAGTATGTCAGACTCTTGCAGACCTCTAAGGAGACAGCTATATCAGGCTCCTGTCAGCATGTACATCCTGACATCCATATCAACCTCTGCCTTTGGTGACTGCTCATAGGATGGATTTCCAGGTGGAATGGTCTGTAGACGGTCCCTCCTTCAGTTTCTGTCCTGCACTGTGTCTCCATATTTGCACCCTTGAGTATTTTGTTACTCCTTCTAAGAAGGACTGAAGCCCCCCCCCTACTTGGTCCTCATTCTTCATGAGCTTTTTGTGGTCTGTGAGTTGAGTCTTGGGTACTTCAGGCTTCTGGGCTAAAATCCAGTAATCAGTGAGTGAATACCATGTATGTTCTTTTGTGATTGGGTTACTTCACTCAGGATGATATTTTCTAGTTCCATCCATTTATATATGAATTTATCAAATTCATTGTTTTTTTTGTTTTTTTTGTTTTTTTTTTTTCGAGACAGGGTTTCTCTGAAATTCATTGTTTTTAATAGCTGAGTAATATTCCATTGTATAAATGTACCACATTTTTTGTATCCATTCCTCTGTTGAAGGGCATCTGGGTTCTTTCCAGTTTCTGGCTATTATAAATAAAGCTGCTATAAACATAGTGGAGCATATGTCCTTGTTATGTGTTAGAGCATCTTCTGGATATATACCCAGGAGTGGTATAGCTGGGTCCTCGGGTAGTGATATGTCCAATTTTCTGAGGAACCGCCAGTCTGTTTTCCATAGTGGTTGCACCATCTTGCAATCCCACCAACAATGGAGGAGTGTTCCTCTTTCTCCACATCCTCGCCAGCATCTGCTATCACCTGAGTTTTTTATTTTAGCCATTCTGACTGGTGTGAAATGGAATCTCAGGGTTGTTTTGATTTGCATTTCCCTGATGACCAAGGATGCTGAACATTTCTTTAGGTGCTTCTCGGCCATTCGGATTTCCTCAATTGAGAATTCTTTGTTTAGCTCCTTACTCCATTTTTTAATAGGGTTATTTGGTTGTCTAGAGTCTAATTTCTAGAGTTCTTTGTATATATTGGATATTAGTCCTCTATCGGATGTGGGATTGGTAAAGATCTTTTCCCAATCTGTTGGTTGCCGTTTTGTCCTATTGACAGTGTCCTTTGCCTTACAGAAACTTTGCAATTTTATGAAGTCCCATTTGTCAATTCTTGATCTTAGAGCATAGGCCATTGGTGTTCTATTCAGGAAAATCAACTCGAACAAATCAGTAGCCTTCCTCTACATGAAAGATAAACAGGCTGAAAAAGAAATTAGGGAAATGACACCCTTCACAATAGTCACAAATAATATAAAATACCTCGGGGTGAATCTAACCAAGCAAGTGAAAGATCTGTATGACAAGAACTTCAAGTCTCTGAAGAAAGAAATTGAAGAAGATCTCAGGAAATGGAAAGATCTCCCATGCTCATGGATTGGCAGGATTAATATAGTAAAAATGGCCATCTTGCCAAAAGCAATCTACAGATTCAATGCAATCCCCATTAAAATACCAACTCAATTCTTTACAGAACTTGAAAGAGAAATTCTGAAATTTATTTGGAACAACAAAAAACCCAGGATAGCGAAAACCATCCTCAACAATAAAAGAACTTCTGGAGGAATCGCCATCCCTGACCTCAAGCTGTACTACAAAGCAATAGTGATAAAAACGGCCTGGTATTGGTACAGAGACAGGCAGGAAGATCAGTGGAATAGAGTTGAAGACCCAGAAATGAACCCACACAACCATGGTCATTTAATATTTGACAAAGGAGCTAAAACCATCCAGTGGAACAAGGACAGCATTTTCAACAAATGGTGCTGGTTCAACTGGAGGACAACATGCAGAAGAATGCAAATCGATCCTTTCCTATCTCCTTGTACAAAGCTCAAGTCCAAGTGGATAAAGGACCTTCACATAAAACCAGACACACTGAAACTAATAGAAGAGAAAGTGGGGAAGACCCTCGAATACCTAGGTATTAATTTCTTCTATAGTATCTTCTATGCCTGAGATTCTCTCTTCTATCCCTTGTTTTCTGTTGGTGATGTTTGAGTCTGTAGCTCCTGTTCTTTTTCCTAGGCTTTTCCATCTCCAGGGTTGCCTCTCTTCCTGTTTTCTATTTCTATTTTTAGGTCTTGAAATATTAATTTTCTTCACCTGTTTGAATATATTTCTTTAAAGAATTTGTTTATTTTCTCTTTAAAGATCTTTATCATCTTCATAAGATGAGATTTAAAGTCATATTCTTACTCCTCAGTGTGTTAGAATATCCAAGGCTTGCTGTATTTTGAGAGCTATGTTCTGATGGTGCCATATTGCATTGGCTTTTGTTGATTATGTTCTTGCATTTTCCTTTAGTTATATGGTTATTTGGTGTTGGCTGGTTTTCCCAGGTGGCTGCTGGCCTCCCAAACTGCAAGCAGAGCTGTGGGCTGGGTTGTGGAGTGCAGATATGAGGTTGCAGGTAGAGGTGTGGACCAGAAAAAGGATGGATCTCAGAAAGGACAGGACAGATTTAAGACTGCTAGGCTTGCTGGGGACCCACCAGGCAGGGATGTCTCACCTGATGTTCCCAAGTAGAAGCAGGCTTCCAGGGAGGTAGGCAGAGTTGTGAGCTGAGACATGGGTTGCCAATCTGCTATTGCAGATAGAGGTCAATATTATATTTTCTAAAATTAATTTTATTCACTGCACAGACAACTACATAATGTACTTTATTGCTTATTTAATCATTATATTACTATCAGATTTTTGGACTTTTCCAATGTCTCATTTTAAAATATAGTGTAAAAAATATCACTGAAAATGAATCATAATCTTTTCTTAAAATTTTAACATAAATAAAGCAAAATAAATAGGTCCAGTATGTTGTACAAGAACATATGATTATCTAATATTTTCAGTTTTATTTAGTTCATTTTTACATATATCATTGAGTACAAAATAATGTTCCATATCATCTTTTGTCCACATTTATCAAGGTGGTTTAGCCTTTTAAAGCTCATTTACTTAAAAAATCTTTTAAGATGAATATTCATGCCAAAGTAGATAAATATTTATTTGAAATCTAATTCATTATTCACATTTGTAAATGTAATTTCTAGAGTATTTTTAGTACATTTAGATACCATTAAAAACTAGGTATTTGTGTTGTAAAAATCCTTATTGAAGTAACTGAATATCTAGTTATTTTTAATTGATAAATTTATTGATACATTTCTTGGGTACATTGTGGTGTTATAAATACTTTGATAAAATGATTAAATCTTATTAATGAAGTTGAAACATGTTTACATTGTTAGCTGTAGTTAAGAATATAAAGACTTTAAATGTTTCTCTTTATTATTACTCTGAATTGTACTAAATAATGAATAGCATTATTTTGTAGCATTTATATTCCTGTATGAAAGGCACTTGGGTATTGTTTATCAGCTTCATTTCTTTCTTCTTCCTCCCTGCCTCCTCACCTCTTTCCCTCACCTCAGTTCCAATTAACTATCTTCCTCAAGAACCTTAGCCTCTTTAAGCAGGGATTCTAGGCATGTACAATATTTCTGCCCTATACTACTTTTTATTCATTTCCTTTCCCCCCTTCTCCTCCTATCAGCTAGCAGGTGACCTTTCTGGAGGTGGCCCAGAATTTTTGCATGGTCTACAATGAGTGAGCTCATTCCAAAGAGACTTCATCTCAGGATTGCTTCTTACAGCTGATATGCCTTATCTGTCATTGTAAAATTAATATAATAATCACTTGACATTAGCCCACCCAATTGATCAGATTTCCTGAAGATCAACATAAAGATAAACTTTCATGAATTAGTGCTGCTTAGGTGAACTACTAAGTCTAGAGAATTTCTGCTTTGATTCAAACAGCTTTAAAAATTAAAAGAGGAAGCACCTAGCCTCCCAGAGACTTAAAGTGGCAGGGTGGGGGATACAGGAGGAGGGGGTACTCAGAAAAGAAGAGATGGGGAAGGATTGTGGGAGAGGGTGATTGGGACGGGTTATAAAGTGAATAAGCAAAAAATAAAATAAAATTAAAAAAAATAAAGATGAGTTTAAAAATTAAAACTTTAAAAAAATTAAGAGATGGTCTTAGTTGCTTTGCTAGAAAGATGTAACGAAGTTTAGATCAAGAATAGAATGTGCCCACTCCTCATAATGATAAGTAAAGGCTGAATAATAAAAAATACAATGAGTTTAAATAATTAGATTAAAAAGAGAAATAGACAAAATTATGTTCAAGGAAACACATTTAGGCCCAAGGATAAAGCCCCAGGTGTCCGCTATGAAAAACTATGTTAAAAAGGCAAGGCTTTGTAAAAACTGTTGCTTTGAATTTATAACAACTATATAAAATGAAGCATTGCTTTGACCTTAATGTCAACATCTCTCTATAACTCCCATTTTATGTAACATTTTATCTCTGAAGTAATTTTATAAAGAACTTTTTGTATAAGAAGGTATAAAATGTCCACAGAAAATAAATAAAGTAGTTGGTTGAATGGTTTGGCTTGGGAGCTCTGCTCCATCCAGCATCCATCCAGCCATCCAGCCATCCATTCAAACATATATGTATGTTTGTCTGTACGTACTTGTGTAGGTATATGTGTATGTACATAAACATGCATAAATGCTTGTGGAGTATATGAGACAAGTAGTTGGGCCCAACAAAAATGTGAGTGTGCTAATGTGTAAATAGAATGTGAATGTAAATGTGTGTATGAATGTATTTGTGTCTGTACATATTTGCCCGTACAAAGCATTTTAATTCTTTTCCTTTCCTTCCTTTCTGTACTGGACAGAGAAAAGAGTGATAGCAATAATATTTTATTTAATTTCCCACTGCTAAACAATAGGTGTTAGTCACCAAAATTGAAAGTTTTTAACCATAGAAAAGGCAAGAAAGTTTTTAAGAAATTTTTAGAAGTTATCAACAGGCATTCAGTATATTTAAAGAGTAAGAAGGCCAAATATATATATTATATATATTTAATATATATAATATATTAATATAATATAACATATAATTATATTAAATTATATATATTATTAAATTAAATTATATATAAATTAAATATATATTTAATTATAATATTATTTAAATATAATATTAATTTATTTAAATATAATATTAATACAATATTAATTTATTTAAATATAATATTAATACAATATTAATTTATAATTTATTGATATAATATTAATTTATTTAAATTATATATATATATATTATATATATATATATATGTCTTTAACCATTCATAATGTGTCTATACTAGCATCACTAAAACATTAGAATGTTGGTATCACTATAGTATGCAGAGGGTTTCTAACTTTCAATAGATACTGTTGTACAACTACACTTACATTGGTCTCTAAACAGTGCTATTTCTAGATAACAAGAAAATCCATTGTCTTGGTCCTACTACAGCTGGGGGCTGTGTTGATGCTTGTACTCTGTGTTATGACTAAAGTCCATTCTGATGTCTGTGGTCTGTGATGCTGCCTGAAGCCATGTTGATTTCCATGGGCAGCACTGTAATCTGTCATTTTAAGCATGTACCCTTGTGCTTCAGTGTGAAAAAAGAGTACTACTAAATGTAGTGCCGACCATATACCGTGTTGTAAGCATGGTGACCCTTATCTGCTATTCTAGCCCTCCGGAGACTATGAGAAACCATGGATAGCATGGCCTACATTATGAATTCTTTACCAGCATGGGCTAAAGAGATAACTTTCAAGAACAGTAAAATTATTAATAATGATGATAATAGATGAACATATGGATTGTGAAAATGGAATAGAAATAAGTGCTCTATAACTGCATTTGGCAAGCTTTACATATAAAGGATAAACAAAGAAATAATAGTGATGACTTTAGGTTCTAGTGATGGCATGACTCAGATTTGCCTTGTAGCATAAAAGCAGCTGTCAAAATGCATAAACTAATGAGTGCGTCTACATCTACATGTCTGCAAATCTTCAACTGTAACCATTTAAAAGTGATTTCCCAGTCATTTCCCCTTCGCATGGCCCTCTCTGATTCTTGTTTGTTTTGTTTTCTGGTAAAAGACAGTTCTAGTTATGGTGAAACAACACACACACAACAACACCAACAACATAATGGAAGACAAAAACAAAACAAAGCAAAACAAAAAGAAACAAAAAAACAAAACCAACCAAACAAAAACCTACAGCTATATTTGGCCCACAGGCAGTGTTTTCTTATGCATATTCTACAGAATGAATCTGATTGGAACACTCACTAATTAAAATGAAATTCCATAAATTAAAGCCTTTGCTACATGTTTGGTGTGCTATTTAACTCTAGGGAACAATCTCTACCTTTCAGTTTTAAATTTTAAATATCAAGAGTCTGGAATAAATGAAAATCGCACTGAAAAGAAGTCAAGAAGAGGAAAAGACTGATCATATGTGAGTGATTTGTGGTAAATAAGATATGACAAGAACAATCACATTCTTCATCAGTTGAAACACAAGTCAATACATGTTTTGGAACAGCTAAGAGTCTACCTATGTAAGCCACATTATTGATTAAGTTAATTACTTACTTTATTCATATAAATCTCCACAGAACTAAACTGGAGACTCGAGGTCATGGGCCTCGTTATCTTGGCTTCTCCATTCCATTTCATGAATATTGAAAATTAGTTACTCCATTCACCTTTGTGTCTAAATAACAATAGCTAGAACTTCATTCTGTCTTTAATTGAAGTACAGAATAGTTACAATGTATTGATTCATCAAATGGTTATTGTTTACTTAATGTTGGTATGCTTGTCTAAGTAGAAATAGTATTACAAACACTGATAGAGAATATTTTTTTTTTACTTTGTGTTAGGACATTATGGAAAGTCGAAGTAGTGTTTTGAACTTGCGAAAAGAAATAAAAGCATTCGGGTATCTTCTTTTTCAGATAGACTTCTATGATGGATTTATTTCCAGCGAGGTCTCACATGTGGAACAATCATTTGGTTGTACTTATATGGCATTGAAGGACTAATTATTTATATGTAAAAGTACAAATTATTCTATTTACTGTAGGAATAAGTGGCCTACTGGCGCTTAATGTGGAAAGACATTCTACTGAGATCCTTCTGGACAAATAAATGTTGTACTATAGAAGATGAGAAACTTCCATAAAAATGCATTAAAATTTCAGTGCCTGCCTGGGACATGTTTGAATCTGCCCTGCAATATTTCAGAAGGTCATAAAAGGAAACCTTCTGAAATATGATAGCGAAGGCAACATATAAGCAAAAATGTGCTTGGGGCATTGGGCACTGAAAGAAAAGATGAGTAAAGAAGAGAATCAAATAGAAAAAAAAAATGGCTATTTCCAGGAGGAAATGATGATGTCACACGTACATGTGAATCCATATTTTATTTTAAGATAGTTTTCAAGATGGACAGGAAATTGCCAGCATCCAAATTCTATGTAATGCCCCAGGTAAAATCTGCAATTCACTCAAGTTCATCGTTGTTTACTTGATCTTGTACAAAAGTATTTAAAGAATACTGGCAGGAAATATAAAAGAAATATGTCCATCAACTTTTATACTGACATACACTTGCTTGCGCAGACATCTTCAGTAAATTTTTAAAAATTTGTTAAATTTGTTCTTGGGTTACTGCATGTATACGAAGTATTCTGATTACTATTGTCTCTTATCTCCCTCCTGTCTTTGAGTGAACTTTGGTAGGACCCTCTTGTTCAGGTCCTGCACAAGCAGCTGTAGCTAACTACTACACGCTAACCCACTACACAAAGAAAGGCATGGACTTTCTGCATTAAAAGGTATCCAGCTAGCTCTAACTTTGAGTTGGTAAAGGCACATTTGTAAGTGACTCAGAAAATTGTAGAGAATATTGAGTGAGAAGAAAAACTTAATACCAGCCAAGTATTAGCCCTATCTGTTTATACCTCTAACCCTTTACACATACCTCAGGTAAAGAAAAGGAAGCACTTGAAATATTCCTCCCTGTAAAATGATCTGGGGACACAGGACAAAGGCAGTCACACAAGCCAAGGACAGAGAATGGTGGTTATCCTCAGAGTACACACCTAATGTTGCCAATGAGAACCTGTTTTTCAGATGCAGAACTGCAAGATAAAAACAAAGAAACCAACAAACAAATATATCTTTACGTTCTTAACTCTTCTTTAAGCATGAGTTGTGATACTTTCTCAGAAAAATTCCAGAAAACTAATACAATATGGTGAAATAAAAGTAAGAAAAAAAAATGTAAAAGTTAAATTTATAATCTGGCATTAGGCTTTCGTTCCTGGTGTATGGACAGTCATCAGAGAAGAGACCTGCACAGCATCTAGGGTGAAGGAACTGACCCTTTGTCATGAAAAGGGAAATCCTGCCAAATACTCCATGTGCATATAACCTTGGATGCTGAGGCCGCCTCACATCTCCAGCTGAATTTCATTATCTTGCGTAAAATGTGGCATTACTTGTCTCTTACTTTTGTCTTTACATTTAATGATAAGAATAGAAAATGATAAATTAATAGCCTTTGATAATCAGTTAGAAAAAAGTAAACGCTTCTCAAAAACAACATATTTTGCAAAATCATGTTTAGCAAAGGCTGCTTGCTCCAGTGCAGCTAGGACACAGCCGTCTTTGGAAGGACAAGTCCTTTTTATTTTTGATTAGCTTGGTAGCGTTCCTGATTGGAAAGAGATTTTCCTTACCAACAATAAAACTTGATTAGTATGTGCTTGATGTGAGAGAGAGGTTTTTTTTCCTTGAGAAAGGGACCCTAATTTAATGTTGTTTTCCGCTTCCTTTGTTCATTTATTTTTTGAAGTTCAAAACTAATTTCTTCCTCAACAGGCAATCTTCAATTCGAAACACTGCCATTGACCTCTGTCTTCAGTTTTGTGTTAAAATGTTTGTGTGCCGGTTTTCTTTCCTTCCTTCTTTCTATTTTTTTTTTTTTAAAGTTCACAAGTCTCATTTTCTCCCCAGAGGGTGTTCCCAGTTTCTTCAAAGACTTCAGCTTATCTGTGGTTTGAGGTTTTCTTCAAGAGCTCACACATTTTGCCTGGAAGGTCTCTCCTGGTCGGCTCACTGAGGAGGAGGGGGCTGCATATGGTTGTTTAGAACTCTCTGTTGTTAATTAGGGAGGTGGCCACAGAGCACATCTCACCGGCTTTCACTTCACGTAGTTTACCCCACATCTAAATTGGAAGCAGCAGGTGTTTGATCTCCAAATAAATATTTTTTCCTCTTTCTGATCTCCACCCTTTCATCTTAGAGATGATAGCATTCAAAATCCAATTTATTTTTAAAAGCAGATTCTACAGTGCTATTGGCTAGAAGAAGCTGATTGAATGAGATCACAGAAGCCCAAATTCTCATTAATAAGTGGCTTAGTTTTTCACATACGTAGTCTTAAGAGCATTTTTGGCTAAGTTCTATATAGCTCAGATTCCAGTAATAGACATTCTTTGTATGGATGATTATTACAAACCACAGTTGTACACATGAGCTGAAAACAATTCCACCATTAGAGGCCAAGCGAAAGTCTCATACTCAGCAGGCACATGAGGTGAAATTTCCTTTATGGTGAAGCACAACCTGTTTAGCCTTCCAGGCCATTTTGATTACCAGGAATGGTCTTACCTTGTGCATCGCTTGTCACTGTTATTATTTGTATAAGTCACACGACGTCCTCATCCATCAGACTCTAATTTCTACAGAAATGCATAATACCTCTGCTAATCTCTAAAGACCTCTACAGAGCCTATGGGGGTCATTCTCTGTATTTCTCTCTATATTTTCTCTCTGTATTTTTCTCTCTGTATTTTCACTCTCATTTGCTGCACTTGTAAATTTGTAAATTGTAAGTTTGGCTCTTCAGGATATTTTTATAAAAGTATAGTTCTATAATACTTGATTTTTGGGTTTGCCTTCTTGTGATTTATGTGTCTGAGCTTTTTTTTCACATTATATCATTGGGAATTCCTTTCCATGGCTCAATTTAGAAAATGCATTTGTTTTCTTGTTTCGGGGTATCTTTCACTTCAAGAGTACTTTTGCCACTTTGTCCTGAAGTAGTAGACTCTTCTTCTCTGCTTGTCTCTTCTCGCTTTGGATTTGGAGGTAGAAAGGTTCTGTGCACGATTCTCATGCCATGAAATATTATTTCCATTCTCTTGTTATTTTAACAGCTACTGAACTGTCATTAGAGGTTTAATTCTTTGTTTTAATTCTTCTTCCTTACTTTGAGAAGACTTGAACTTAAGACAGAGTTAATCACTTTTAACACTAATTGAGTCATCATTAGGCTATCAAAATTTGCCTAAATTTTCCTTCTAACACCCTGTGGTTTCACTCATTTGCCTTCTCTGAATTTATGGTCCAGTCTTTAATCATTGTATTTCATGTCACATTCTAAACTTTGTGGTTCACATTAAGTATACCCCTTCTAATTTCCTCTTGTTAATCATATTGTATGCTAAACACTGTATCATATACTTATTTCATTTTGCTTAGATCAAACTCAAAAATTCTGTGACTCCAAAAATCCAAACTTCATTGACTTGCTAGCCTTCTGTATTTTTTTTCCTTTCTATTTGTTCAGTGTTAATTCCAAATATGTACTGCAATCATCTCTTTGCTTTTAATTTAACTTATAAATTTCAGGATATTTTATATAAATGTGATTCTGCAGTAGCTGGCAAACCTTCTGGGTTTGCTTTCTTGTGGTTTATGTGTCTGAACTTTTGTCACATTATATCATTATATCCTTTCTGTGGCTCAATTTAGATTCTACTGAACAAATTCATCACACTCCCCAGATTAATGACATCTCAGCCTTTTCATTTGTTAATGTTATTGGCCATATTTCAAATACACTCAAAGGTGCCAGCTTCTGTCCATATTCAATGAGTAGTCATTGCCCTGTATTATTTTTTTTTATTAAAATTTTCTTTGGTCTTCCTTGGTTGCTTCAAGTATTTATGTGATACAATATTTAGTGTAATACTATTTTTAGATAGCTAAATTTGAAGGAACAATATTATTAAAGAATGTAATTTGTTCAGATTTTCTTGCTCTATTCATTATAATTCCATCTATAATACTATACTTTGTCCCATTGTTTTGTTTTATTAGTGTAAGATTCTTTTAACTTTTAAGTTTTAATTATTTATATATGTTATATGCCTTCATGTGAGTATATGCATTTCAGCACAGGTGCTTGTAGAGAGTAGAGGCCTTGGATCCCTGAGGAGCAAGAGTTATAGGCAGTTGTAAGCCTGTTTTAGGTGGTGGGAGCCAAATTCCATTCCCCAGCAAGGTGGAGAGAAATGCTCATAATTCCTGAATCATCTCTTCTGTTGTCCACATAGTGTGTGTGTGTGTGTGTGTGTGTGTGTGTGTGTGTGTGTGTGTAAGTGCACATGCTCGTGTGTGCATATGCTTGAGCACACATAGAGATAGGAAGAGGGTACCATGCCTCTTAGATCTGGAAGTACAGGTGGTAGGGAACCATGTAAGGTCTGAGAACTAAATTTTGGTACTCAGGAGGAACAATGTATCTACATCACACAAGTGGGATCCATCTGTATCTTCTTGTGATTTTATACTTCATTTGTTTTACCTTTTAATTCTATTTCATGTGTATGAATGTTTTGATAACATCTATGTGTATGTATCATATGTGTATCATATCATGTGAGAGAGCTTCATATCTCCAGTTACTAGTGTTATACATGGTTATGGGTCACCAAGTGAGTCCTAAGAATCAAACCCAGGTCCTCTGGAAGAGCAGGCAGTGTTCTTAATATATTGGTGTAGTGTCATTGATGTTGTTAGTCATGGTTTTGTTGTTTGTTTGTTTTGTCCTTTTTGTGGAGTGACTTTCAGTTCTTTGTGTCTTGTTATATGAATTTATTAAAATTGTAAAACAGAATGTTTTTTATTTCATTGTTCCATTTTCTTGTTACTTTCCTGGGATATCAATGACGATGACCTCTGTGTAGATCAGCTCGGGGAGGTAGGGTTTGGAGTGACTCAGTTCTCCTCCCTTTCTCATTTAAGCTTTCAAATCCAACTGTCTAAAGTTTTGGGAATGGAAAATGACTGACAGAGGAGGAATTACTGAAGTATGCTAGGCTCAGGTCTTGTCCCTCCTAGAACAAGACCTTCTACCATTATTTAGTTCATCATATCACAATTCCCAGGAGACAAAAAGGTGGTTTTTGTTTGTTTGTTTGTTTTAAGTGAACTATAATTGGAGCATATGCAGAGAAGGCTTTCCTCTACAACTTTGCTGACCCATAGAGAATTTGCTCATGGAAATCCTAGTCTTCTGTTGTCCTTTCTCAATACATATGCATAATATTTCATGGAATTTGATGTGTGGTGTGTTCTGTCTCTCTAGCTACTACAGGCATTAAAATTGTCTCAACTCAAGGCCTGGTCAGTGAGGGTGAGGGTTTGCCTTTGGAGTTTTAAACACAGACCTTAGTAGATTCACTCTACCTTCCTTTTTGTTTTCGTGTGTATGTGTGTGTGTGTGTGTGTGTGTGTGTCTGTCTGTCTGTCTGTCTGTCTGTCTTTTTGTTTCCAACTTTTTCTCTTTCTTCTTGATCAACACACATATACCTCAAACACAAATTAGCAGGCATTCATTTTATTGATTTTCTCTAACATTTTATCATTTGCAATTTTATTAATTTTCGCTTAATTTTTATTATCTTTCATTTTACAGCTACTAGGCTGTAATCTCATAATTGGAAGTGAAACTAAAGAGTGTTAACATTTAAAACTTACCTGTTTCTTTTTCTATTATGTACATTGTTGCTGGACCATTTGCCATAAATGAGTATGTGTTGAGGTGTCTGTACATGTGTGTCCACCTTTATAGTGGCTAAACAGAGTATAACCTCATGAGTCACTCCTCAGATGTTTTCAAGATTTCCTCCTCCCTCCACTCTTCCTTTCTTTCCTTTTATTTATGTTTTGTTTTGTTTAGTTTTTAGTTTTTTTTGTTTTTGTTTTTGATAGAGTTTCTCAGTGGCCTGAAACTTCCTAAGTAGTCTAGGCTGACTGGCTACTCTCCTCCCACTGATGTCCAACAAGGCCATCCTCTGCTACATATGTGGCCAAAGCCATGGGTCCCTCCATTTGTACTCTTTGGTTGGTGGTCCAGTCCCCTGGAGTTCCGGGGGTTTGGCTGATTGACACTGTTGCTCCCCCCACAGGCTGCAGCTCCTTCAGTCCCTTCTCCAACTGCTCGATCAGGGACCCAGCTCTCCATCTTTAGGTAGCTTGAATATCTGCTCTGGGAGCTTCACCACTGAATAGCTTCCTGCATTCTCACTGGCTTGAGTGAACTAGGAGGGCTCACTGGGCAGACCTGGCAGCAAAGCCTTGTTGAAGGCTTTGGTAATGTAAGGTGCCAGTGAACAGGTGTTTGTTATAAACCAGTGGCAAATGATATTTTGGGGTATAGTGGAAATACAAGTAATTCCTTCAAATATGCAAATACAGAAACTGTACATTAAAATTCAAAACTTCTGGATCTTTCTTCTGAATCTATTTGAAGGTTTCAAAATAAGAACTCTTATTTTAGATTTTAAAAAAGTACAAAGACATACATACTGCTCTTGCAGCTAGTTTGAATTTCCTGGTACCCACTTCCAACTCAGATAGGTTGTAACTAGCCTATAACTGGAGCTCTAGCAAGGATCTGACAGCTCTGATCTTTGTAGGAACCTGCATACACACACACACACACACACACACACACACACACACATGAATACATACATGCGTGTGATTTAAAATAATAATAGATTTTAAAATTATACAAGTACCTCAGAACAAACAAAAAAACCTCCTCCATTCCCCCCCCACGAGTTATTTATGGAAAGATGTCTGAAGGAAGACACTTCCTTAGCACTGTCCCCTCCAATCACTTGTCTTTTATTGTCACTTTCCAGAGTTATGCTGACTTTCTGAAGGGTCCTTGGCTAGTATGGCCTTTAAGTACTGTGGATATTTAATTTTGTAGTTGGCATAAGAATTTTTTTCCACTGCATCAATTATTGACTGACTTACATGAAACCAGAGAAAATGGTTTCCAGTCTTTACTATTCAACAATGCGGTGCTTGGCCAAAGCCATGTTTCTTTTGTAAGAGAAGTGATTTTAGTTGTTCTCAAATTGGCTGCACTGTCCTGGGCTGTGTTCCTGGGGCCATTGTTGCATACTACACTACATGTAGCATACATGTAACACACTATTTGGCCTTGTGTGGATTTTTCAGTAATGAAGACTCCTTGGAAGATGGTTTAAACCAGTGAGAGATAGGGCTTCATGGGAGATCTTTGGGTCTCTGTTAATGTGCTCTTGTAAAAAACTGAACATTTTCTCATGAGGCCTGATTGGTTGTGTTGAACGAGTTGCTATAAATGTAGCAAAGTTGTGCCCATCCAGCCTTCTGTGCTTCTGGTGTAAAATGTGCTCATAGGCTCTTATATGAATTCATGCCAGAACATGAGATTTCATCATTGCTCTTACCTAAGGCTAACTCAATTGGCTATCCTGTTTGATTTAGACATCTAAAACTAGACTAACTAAACTTCTTCCTTCATTAAAACCTGCTTCGGTGTTTGATTAATACAATTATGTTTACTTTTCCTCCTCTCTCTTATGATCCTTTGTATGATATTTTGTTCTGAATGATAACTGAAATCCTCTAGAGAATGAAGTGGGATGTAAACTCATAGTTTAAAAAAATAGATAAATGCCTCTTTTCAAATATTTAAATCATTACTGTATCATTGTAGTTTTCTGAGAATATAGATTACATAAAGGAATCTGCCAACATTTCTCAGAGTTTAAGTTTCTGAAGAGATGTACTTTCAACCAGTGATGTTACAGTTAGATTGACACTTATTTGTGCAACATTATCTTGGAACAATGTATTATATAATATGAGTTGTATGTTTTCGTAATTCTAACACTGGCTTGGATTTGGTAAGTTGCCATATCTCTCTGTACATGTGTTGCTTGGAGTCTAAGGTGATATAATGAAATATCTTGTCTCTTTCCCTCTTAAGGAGTGCACTTGTATACATAGAGGACACAATTCTTGAAGCAAACCCTTTTTCATCTAATAGAATAGCATGGGATCTTATCAGTACATCATGGTCCTTTCTCATTCAGGCCTATTAAGTTAAGTGTCCTCAGAGAGACAGGTACACACATTCTGAGACTGCACCAAGAACTTAAGGTGATTATCATTTGATCAGTGAGTGTGTTGTAGATATCACCTTCTGCAACCGGGTCGTTGAGGAGAGCTACTTAAACAAAAGCAGTGACTGAAGAGACTCTATTATGTGAGATGTCCTTAGACTGCTTAGAGCTGATCATCCTCTGGAATACCAGCAAGCACTCTCAACCACAGAGGCATCTCTCTTGTCCCAGCAATTTCTAGATTCTATTAAAATGCAGTTACAGTCAGTCGTGATTCCTTCTCTTGTGGAATTTAGTTACAGAAGAAATACTGATGATTTATTTTTGTTGGTATACACTTTTCTTTTTAATTTCAGTTTTATAGCTCCTTAAATATTTATTGGTATCACAGGTAAAGCAGCCAATTATCTCTGTGGGAAATTTTTGATGTGCAATATAGTGTGTCTAGTACAAGGCAGAGCTTTGAATATCATAAACAGTCAATAATTGCAGTTTGAATGGGTGATCAAATGGTTGAAAGAAGAATAATGTGTTAAAATTGAAAATTAGATTATTAGTTTTATTGCAATTTGGTATAATTATAGTTTAAATATAACTGAAAACAAGCTAAATAATGTGATAAATGATAATATTTGCATGACTAAATACTTCTGTTTGTTCAGTTACTTTGTATGATTTTAGACCATTCATTTCTTAAGAAAACTGAAGTCATCTTAAAGTTATTCATCACTTTAGTGAACCAACTTCTGGTTGAATTTGTGTGCTGTCAAGCTGCATGGTTGAATATATTATCATAGTGCTAGCTGTTTGTGACTACTTTTTAAAAATACAACTCTATTTGGCATCTAAAATTGCCATTTATCTTAGTACTTAGCTTTCAGTGTTTGAAGGCATAAAATTCTGAAACATGATATTTCTTCTAATTTTATGTTAGTGAAAGTTCAATGTACTGACATTTAGTTTCTGATGTTTATATGAGTGGTATATGGAAAACAACAAATGTGATTAAATATTTTTAAGTTATCTAACTAGGTTCCATTTATTTATATTTTAAATTTATTATTATTATAATTGATAATATGCCTTGCCAATATTTTCTTGGTATCTTCTGATGGCCACCTGGTTGATACAACAAATGTGTTTACTTATACAGAAGTCATAAATGACTCCAGATTTCATTTTAGATTCCAATAGCTGGTGATTTATATTCAGTTTAGACTATAATTAAGGACATCAGAAATATGTCCTTTTATTTCTCTGAATTTTAACTAAAGGTAGTACTGGGTAAAAATGTTAAGTCCATGCTACCAAGGGCTCTGCTTTCTGAAGTGCTCTGTCACCATTAACATGACACTTGCCTGTAAGCTTCTTAGTAGGTTAATAAAGTAAAAGAATCAGCCATCATTATCTGTTTTAATAATCTAGTATTTAAAGTCCTGCTTACATCTTAAATTGTCAGGATCTCACCTTGGCGATTTGACTTCATTCATAGGTTGGTAATTTTTTAAAGTTAAACTTACAAAGTAATTTATTTTGTTGAGGCATTTTACATATGATTTATGCTGATATGCATTATGCTTTGTTAAGTTTCATTCCCTTCTTCTACACCCATCACTGCACCATCTCTCTCTTACTATTCCTCTTACTCACCTTATACAGTCCCCATTCTGCTGTTCTGCCACATGAATTCTATTATAGTCTCGCCCAATCCACGAAGAGAAATTTAAGTCTAGGTTCTGCATAATAGAGGTTTGATTAGTTTAGCTGATGAGCTTTTCCTGTTAAATCATGATTTTATTTATTGGTGACTGAATAAAATTCCATTGTATATACCATACTAGCCTTAACATTCCAACCTACTGATGTACATCCAGGCTGATTCTATCCCCTGGCAATTGTGAAGAGTGCAGTTGCTTGACTCCTTAGTCAAGTTTCCATATCCCACTACCAGGTAACACAAGCCACATCCAAAGGGAAGAGATGCTTATGGGAGATTAACAGAGATATTTTGAGGTTTGTTCCTCTAAACATGTCTTCTGTTTAATATTTTTTTACCCCTTCTTTTTATCTTTTGTGCTTCAGTATGCACAATTGCTATAGAGCCTCTAAGCTCATGATTCTGTTTTCTGCTGTGTTCTGTCTTCTAATACACTCTTTGTTTCTCTTACCATACTCTAAAATCCTGAGATTCTAGGATTTCTGTTCAATTACTTTTCTAGCTTGCACACTGTGCTAGAATTCTGTGCTGATTTTACAAGCATGTTATGCTTCTTTCCAGCTAATTGCTAAGTGATAATTAATTCTTGATACTTCTAATATTTAAGTGATTCTTGTGTCGATGACTTATTTCCTTGTTATTTGTGTGAATATATTGAGGTCAACATAGAGAATTTTGTGTAAGAAAAGGAAAGAGATTGAAATGCAAGGTTTTTATGCTAGAAAGATGCTTGTCCTTCTGTCAGGTCACTGACATCAAGAGTTAAGTCAAACCAGACCATAGCGGAGCTGAGTTTTGTTTTACTATGACAGTCGTCATCTCTAGTGAATCACAAGTTTCAAATTCCCTAAAGTGAAATGCTATCACATTTGGCTTAGTGTGAACCTGAGATGTCAGTAGAATTTCCCTTGTGTTCTCACTTAGCTTTCAGTAGATCCTAACCTTCTACACCATTCATAAGGTCTCTCATTTATTAAGATGTATCATTACTTATACAAAGGTATGGATTTTATATGAAATTTTCAAACATGTACATAGTTGATCACATCCATGTTCCCTTAATGTGAATTTATTTATCTTCACTCATGCTTATTCCTCTTGCATGAAATAAATCCTCCTTCTACTTGCATGTCCTGAAATCATCTGATACCATCCTTCCAAAGACATTTATGCAACTTCACAAGGTGTGGTGTGGTATTGTATACAAATTTCCTTAAATTGAAAAAGTCTCATAAAATTCTTGAAACTTATGAAATTTACAAGTGCTGCGTCCCACCTTGAAAAATGTTGTATAATCACTAAGTGATGCTGGGGAATAAGCACCTTCCATTCTTTCTAGTTTTCTACAACTCATACAAAAGTGTTCCAGGAATGCAGGTCCTATAAACTGTCTCATGGTAGCATGTTTTTATCAGTGGTGAGACTGTCTTTGAGTCATCCATGCTTCTGGAAGTATCTCTTACCAATACTCCTGTAAGCAACCTCAATAAACTTACTAGCTTAATAAGTTAGATATGGGTGGAATCATTAATTTTTTGGTTCTAGAGGATCTAAGTTATTCAACATAAATATAAATACAAAAAGTCATGAGAAAGAAGAAAAAGTAAACTTAAAATGGTATTATAATTGTATTAATCAGGTTTTCACTGCTATTATGAAATACCTGAAGCAGGTTCTAATGAAGAAAGAAGTTTAGTTAGCCACTTTCGGATGTCCAAAATCAAACAGGGAATAACAGGGGATGCTTGTTTCTACATTTTTGGAAGGTCACCCAGTCAATAAGTGGCAAAACAAGGACCTAAACACTGAAAATGAGTTGTGTAGAAGTAATGCTATGGTTCTTGCTGGGTATTGGGATATGCAGCCGAGGCTGATTGCTGCTTGTCATAGTTGAAACTCTTCAGGGACAATAATAATCTGGCTACCTGTTTCTGTATGTTATAGGCGGGTATGAATCTTCCAAGCTATAGTAATAATTAATTATCCCTGTGGTTGATGAGGAAATTTACAACAAAGGCCAGACTCTCTGTGATTGAAACAGCTTTTGGAAGAATCCTAGTATGTTTATTTTCCTTTATTTGGTATGGAGAGGCATATTTCCTTGATAAATTAAACCTATAAAGTGACTATGGGACTGCCTTCCAACCACTAATGGATTAAAGAATGTTATTTCATAGCAAATATCAAAGGAGATGACAGTCAGGATGGGTATCAGTGGTGTGTTCTTTGATGTAGATGGTAAGACATGCAACTGAGTTCAGCTGGAAGACTTGCCTACTACGGAGGAATTACAACAGAGAAAGTCCATGCTGTTACTTGACTGTGTTAACCTCTGCTTTGAAAAAAATAGAAAAAAAAAAACTTTCTTATGAAGGTTTTGCTTTGCTGTTTCTCACAGCTAGTAGATATGAGGCAACAAGATGCAAGTTAGATACGGACTAAAGGTCCTTTCCTGGGATCTAAAATGTTAGAACCCATGGGAAGCATCAGATAATGAAGAAGAGAAGCCAGGTGAGGGTAGTATAAGGAAACCTTGGCTCTAACCTTTAATACAGAGAAAAAGGAAATTTATGAATGAGCATGCTGTTGGAGCTTTAATGGTCTGTTGGAAAGGACCACTGTGGTCAGGAATATTGTCTCTGAACTGCCTCTGAAGAATTTTTAAGTAAGAAATATACTCTCACTTGTGAGGCTTTAGAGCATAGGAGTAGACAGGATCAGTCTGGGTGCTGTTGAAAGAAAAATATTAAGTAGTATGAACTACCCATCCCTGCATGATACAATGGCTGCATAACTTGAAGCACTATGAGGGAAATTAAGCCCTGAATGTTGATTGATATGGACCATTAGTAACAGTTGATTATTGCTGTCTGCAATTCTCCATTTTAGATACTAAAAAATGATAGAAGGACAAATAACTTTCTATGATAGGTTCAGTGTTTTATGCCCAGCTCACCAAGTCATGTAGGACTTTGTTCACAGAAGAGTTAAAAGGGACCTTAGGGCTAATACGGGGCTTTAGTGGATTTGCTGAATCTTAACGTGAGCCATGATATTTATGTGGAAAGAGAAGTTCCAGGAAAAGTGAATGACTCTGAGGATTGTATAAATTGGGTACACAAAGTTTTAATGCAGGGCCAGATGGCTTAGTTGTTAAAGGTACTTGCTGCCAAACCTAATGACATGAGTTTCGTCTCTAGAGTCTACATGACAGAAATCAGACTCAGCTTCTCCATGGCTATAAGACATGGAGAAAACAGTCTGGGAATGCACAAGAAGCTGCCCCCTACTGGCAGAAAGGAACTATGTATGTTGATGGGTACCAGAAAAATATTATTAAGATCCTGCTTAGATATGTATTTTGGCTTCCAGTCTATACCTCCACCAGGGCAGATCAATGTACCTGACCCTCTCCCATACCCCACAGCCTGCCTGTCTCCCAGGAAGTCTACCATACCAGGGCACATCCTGCATGTCTCCCAGGAGGCCTGTCATAAGCA
The DNA here is from genome assembly GCA_021653895.1 of Mastomys natalensis. Taxonomy (NCBI): domain Eukaryota; kingdom Metazoa; phylum Chordata; class Mammalia; order Rodentia; family Muridae; genus Mastomys; species Mastomys natalensis. The sequence continues at coordinate 157,093 of JAJTUV010002592.1, read as the reverse complement.
GGTCACAGGAGGACTGTTCTAACCAGGGACATAGGGGGCCAGGGTCACAGGACTCCCCACCTCCATCCAGAGATAGCACTACCTGCTTCCCAGGAGGCCTGCTCTAACCCAGGTCCCAGAGCTCTATCTGACTCCAAGGAGGCAGGCTCCAGTCAGCAACACCCAGGCTGTTAAGACTAGAGATAACTGGAAAGCAAGAGGCAAGTGCAAAAACATAAACAACAAAAGCCAATGCAATTTGGTACCATCACAACCCAAGTTTCCCCAAAACAGCAAGCCCTGAAACCATATATACCTGAAAAGCAAGAATCTGATCTAGAATCCCATCTCATGAAAATTATAGAGGTCTTTAAAGAGGACATAAATAACTCACTTAAAGAAATTCAGGCAAACAGGTAGAAGCCCTTAAAGAGGAAACAAGTAAATCCCTTAAAGAATTACAGGGAAACACAGTCAAACAGTTGAAGGAATTGAATACAATGGTCCCAGACCTAAAAATGAAAATAGAAACAATAAAGAAATCATAAATGGAGGGAACCCTGGATATGGAAAATGTAGGGACGAGGTCAGGAGTTACAGACACAAGCATCACCAACAGAATACAGGAGAGAATCTCAGGCATAAAAGATACCATAGAAGATACAGACACATGATCAACGAAATAGAAATTGTAAAAGCTCCTAACAAAAACTCCATGAAATTCACACACAATAAAAAGAAAAACCTAAGAATAATAGGAATAGAAGAGAGCAATGATTCCCAGTCTAGAGAGCCAGAAAATACCTTCAACAAAATCTCAGAAGAAAACTTCTCTTACCTAAAGAAAGAGATGGTTATAATGCAAAAGATGCCTACAGAACACCAAATAGATTGACTCATAAAAGAAAATCCTCTTGTCAGGAAATAATGCACAGTACAAAAAAAGAACATTAAAAGATATAAGGAAAAAGGCCATGTATCATATAGAAGGCAGACCCATCAGAATTCCACTAGGCTTTTCAACAGAGACTCTAAAAGCCAGAGGACCTTAGAAGAGGTCATGTAGACTGCAAGAGAACCAAACGCCAACCCAGGTCTACTATACTCAGCAAAACTCTCAATCAACATAAAACGGAGAAACCAAAATATTCCATGACAAAACCAAATTTAAACAGCATCTTTCTATTCATCCAGCCCTACAAAGGATCAAGAGGGAAATTCCAACACAAGGATGGTATGACACCCAAGAAAACACAAGAAATTAATCATCTCACAGCAACCCAAAAGAAGTGAATCACACCCACATCATCATACTACCCCAACAACAAAAATAACAGGGACCCACAATTATTGGTCTTTAATATCTCTCAACATCAATGGGCTTAATTCACCAATAAAAAGTATAGGTTAACAGACTGGAGGCACAAACAGGGTCCATCATTTTCCTACATACAAAAAAAAAAATACACCTCATGACAAAGATAGACACTACCTTAGAGTAAAAGGCTGGGAAAAAAGTTATACAAGCAAATGGTCCCAAGAAGCAAGCTGGAGTAGCCATTCTAATATCAATAAAATAGACTTTCAACCAAAAGTTATCAAAAGAGATGGGGAAGGACATTTTATACTCATCAAAGGAAAAATCCAGCAAGATAAAGTCTCAATTCTGAATATCTATGCCCTAAATTCAAGGACACCTACATTCATAAAAGAAATTTTACTAAAGTTTAAAACAGACACTGAACTTCACACAATAATAGTGGGAAACTTCCACACCCTACTTTCACCAATGGACAGGTCATTGAAACAGAAACTAAGCAGAGTCACAGTGAAAATAACAGATGTTATGAACTAGTAGATTTAAAAAACATATTTAACAGATATATGCAGAATATTTCTCCCTATCACAAAAAGAATATACTTTCTTTTCAGCATCTTATGGTACTTTGTCCAAAATTGATGATATAGTCAGACACACAAAAAGCCTCAACAAATATAAGAAGATTGAAATAATCCCATATATTCTATCAGATCACCATGGGCTAAGGCTAGACATCAACAACAAAAACAATAGAAAGATCACATACTCATGGAAATTAAACAACTCTCTACTCAATGATAGCTTGTTCAGGGAAAAAATAAAGACTTCCTGGAATTCAATAAAAGTGAAGACACATCATACCCAAATTTATGGTCACAATAAAAACAGTGTTAAGAGAAAAATTCTAGCACTAAAAGCTTCATAAAGAAATTGAAGAGATGCTACACTAGCAACAGAACACCTGAAAGCTTTAGAAAAATGAAGAAAACATACACAAGAGGAGTAGATAGAAGTAAATAATCAAACTCGGGGTAGAAATCAACTAATCAGAAACAAAAGAACAATATAAAGAATCAACAAAACTAAGAGCTGATTCTTTCAGAAAATCAGCAAGATGGATAAAACTTTAGCCAAACTACTAAAGGGCACATAAACAGTATCTAAAGCAACACAATCAGAAATAAAAAGGGAGACATAACAGAAACCAAGGAAATTAAACGAAATCATCAGTCTTACTACAGAAGCCTACATTCATCACAATTGGAAAATCTAGATGAAATAGATGATTTTCTATACAAATACCACATACCAGGAACTTCTGGGGAAATCACCATCCCTTACTTAAAGCTGTACTACAAAGCAGTAGTGATAAAAAAAAAAAAAAAACAACAAACAAAAACAAAAAAAACCTGCATGGTATTGGTACAGATAGATTGATCAATGGGATAGAATTGAAGACCCAGAAATAAACCCACAATCTACGGATACTTGTCTTTGACAAAAAAGCCAAAATCATACAGTGGAAAAAAGAAAGCATCTTCAACAAATTATGCTGGTCTAACTGCCAGTCTAGAAGTAGAAGAAATGAAAATTGATCCATGTTTATCTCCTTGTTCAAAGCTCAAGTCCAAGAGGATCAAGAACTCCAATGTAAAACCAGACAAACTGAATCTATAAAGAAAAGTGGGAAAGAACTTCAAATGCATGTCAAAGGGAAAGTTTCCTGAACAGAATACCAATGGCTCAGGCTCTAAGATTAACAATTGGTAAATGGGACCTAATGAAACAGAAAGGCTGCTCTAAGGCAAATGGTACTGTCAATAAAATAAAACAGCAATCTACAGATTGGGAAAAGATCTTCACTCTCCTTATATCCGATAGCAGGCTAACATCCGAAACATATAAAGAATTGAAGTTACACTCAAAAAACCATCCAAGTTAAAAATGGGGTACAGAGCTAAACCCCTAGACAGAGAATTCTCAACAGAGGAATCTCTAATGGCTGAGAAGCACTTAAAGAAATGTTCAGCATTCTTAGTCATCAGGGAAATGCAAACGGAAATGACCCAGAGTTCCACCGTACATCCATCAGTATGGCTGAAAAAAACCTAACAGACAGTACATGCTGTCGAGGATGTAGAGAAAGAGGAACACTTCTTCATTGCTGATGGGATTGACTTTGGATATCAATCTGGTGTTTCCTCAGAGAATTAGAAATATTTCTACCTGAAGGCCAAGATATAACCTGAAAGATGGTCCACCATACCACAAGGTCATGTGCTCTACTATGTTCATAGCAGCCTTATGTGTAATAGCCAGAATCTGAAAACAGCCCAGATGTCCCTCAAAGAAAGGAAGGATACAGAAAATGGGGTTCATTTACACAACTGAATATTACTCAGGTAAGACAAATGGATGGAACTAGAGAATATCATCCTGAGTGATGTAACCCATATCCAAAAGGACATGCATGGTATGTATTCACTGCTAAGTGACTATTACCCAAAAAGTTCAGAATACTCATGATACAACTCATAGACCATAGGAAACTAAACAAGAAGTTAGACCCATGTATAGATACTTCAAACTCACAGAAGGGGGAATAACATAATTATAAGAGCTAGAAGGAGGGAGGGACCTGGGTAGGAGAGGGGAGGAGGAAGAGGAGGAAGGGGTAGGATCAGGCAAAAGGGGAGATAGGAGAGAAGCCCAGAGGTTCAGAAGATGAATGGAAACATGAGTAGGGGTCCAGGGGAACCGCTAGAAAGTCCCAGAGACCTGGGATGTGAGTGGACCCCAGGACAAAAATAGATCAGGAACTTAAAAATAGGTCACCCAGTGACTAGCCCAACTTGGGATCCACCCCATGCAAGCACACTAAACCCTGACACTATTACTGATGCCATATTGTCCTTGCAGACAGGAATCCTGCATGGCTGTCCTCTGAGAGGCTCCACCAGCAACTGAATAAGACAAATGCAAATATATACATCCACCCATCGGACTGAGACAGGGGACTCCTATGGAAGAGTTAGGGGAAGGATCCTTCAGAAATCCCAAAGACTAAGCCACCAACCAAGGGCTAATCTGCAGTCCTGGGCAAATGTGTAGCAGAAGAGTGTCCTGTCTGGCTTCAGTTGGAGAGGGTGTGCTCAATTTGGTGGAAACTTGTTGCCCTAGGGAAGAGGGACACTGGTAGGGGTGAGGTGAGGGTCGATAGGTGGGTGAGGAGAACCCTCTCAGAGGCAGGGAGAAGGGGGACAGGATGAAGAACTCAGAGAGAGGGGACCAGGAAGGGGGAAACATTTGGAATGTAAATAGAGAAAATAATTTAATAAAATATTAATATAATATAACATTATATTATATATTACAATACCAACAATTTGGGCAAATATGCTCAGAGATGTAATACTACCAAGAGTGTTATAGAAGCATCCAAGGGCTTTGCAGGAGGGAATTCAACACCTTCTGTAATGTAGGGAACAGGTCCTGGATGTGGGGAGTCATGTGCCTCAGGGTAGACTTTACAAGTATTACTTTAGTAACTAAATATGAAAATGAACCTCTCACTTTGGCTGCTAAACCCTCATGATTATGGCCATAGATTATTGCTGCTCAATTGCCTCCATTGGTCGTGGAAAAACTTCTGTTTTATAAGAGGATATTTACTGCAGAAACTCATAATTGGTCAAACTTCTGAGATAAACTATTGCTTGGGCACAGTGCCTTGCTTGATACTTAGCAATATATGAAGGATGACAGTAAGAAATATAGACCACCTACAAAGAACATTGTGGTAGAGATGGCAAGAAGAATGTAATAGCGAGAAGAAGGGATGTAGTATAAAATATTAAATTCCTTCTGCTTCAAATAATCTGCATTGGAAAAAGGCTCCTTAAGACTCCAAAACTAAACAAAATTTACAACTCAGTTCTCATGAAGTTCCTCACACTTATAACCATCACAAGATACCCCAAACTATCCTCCACTTCCCAAGTTATACAAGCTTTGAAAGTTGTTGAAGGAAGGAGATTTTATGACTTGTCTTTGCTGCCTGCAACTATGCAGAGATCTCTAAGATGTAGCTTTTGTGTGTCATCACCCATGTTGGATGAGCTTTGTAACTATGAAGCTCATCCATGCTCCTTTATGTAACCTATAACCTTACTCCTATAACTCCAAGCAACTCACTGCTGTGCTAACCTAGACTAGGGTGGGATCATGTGACTTTGGTCAGTCATTGGTGACTTATCTAAGGTGATTAGATGCTATCTCACATTTCCCTCAGGAAAGTCACACATATGGTTGAAGCAAGAGATGTTTTTATGAACTTATGTTCCAGCTTCCCTCTTGGGCAGCTCCTGTCTTCCTAGGTCATAATTATAAATATATTTTTTTTAGCATTCATGTTTTTTTCCTCTGTTTCACGTCTATAGAATATCTGATTTGTGAAAACTGGCTCTGGACGGGGTCCCAGGAAGATCTTCAGCTTGGCTGAGGACAAGGTGCAAACAGCTGCTGCCTCTGCCACTGCCTGCCTCTGCCTGAGGGTCGTCCAGGATGGAGTGCGAGTCGGGAGAGTCTGTTGCTGCCTCTGCCGCTGCCTCTGCCTGTGTCTTCGCTGTCTCTGCTCAGTTGCTCCCAGATGTTGCACCAGGCAGCAGACTGAAGTCGTTTCGGGAGAGCTGGTGTCTTCTCAAGTGTTACAGCTCTTTGCTGAGCTGGGAGGTGCTGTCTAGCTAGCAGGGAAAAGAGCAGCTCTCTTTCCCAGTGTTAAAGCTCTTGCTGAGCTAGAGAGGTTCCCCCCTCAGGCCCCAGCTAGCTGGCGAAGAGGGGAGGGTTCATGACAGAAGCTCCCAGACAATGGGATGATTCTCACAAGCACTTTACTTCTGAGTTGGGCTAATATATACAGTTTGGCATGGGTTAAGGTTTGGCAGCAGGTAACCCCTATTGGCTTGGTCTGAGAGCTTGGGGATGCCTCATCTACATGTGGGAGAGCCTTGGGCACTATTCCTATGGCCATAGACCTCTCTGTGGGAGGGGCTGTGGAGGGCTGAAGCTGAGAAAGCCAGGAGTCCAGGAACAAAAGCTGAACATCTTCCTTCCCACGGGGATCCCCAGGATTCCAAGATCATTCAATAAGGCACCCAGCTGTCTCTCATAGCTCACCACCCCACACTGATTTATAGGGTTTATTTCTTTTCTTCTGATGGACTGATTTGTATATTGGCAAAGCTTCTCTTCTACATCTTTCATCAGCACCATAGACTTGTGTAAGATATGTGACAGACGGTTTCCTTAGCCCAATAGAAGATTACTATTTCTTTTTCTTCCTTCCTTCCTTCTTTCCTTCCTTCCTTCCTTCCTTCCTTCCTTCCTTCCTTCCTTCCTTTTTTCTTTCCTTCATTCCTTCCTTTTTTAATGTAATGCTTTTGATAGAAGGGGTTGTTTTTGTTTCCTTTCAAACTGTTCTTGGTTCTACCATTTACCTTTGCCAGCATATAACTGGCCATTTATATAATGGCATACAGCTTTAAAATCATGAGAGAACCAGGTTTTGTGCTTGCATCCCATAAATGGAAAACGGGCAAGATTTATTTCCCTGTTCCTAATCTCTTCTAAACTGATGGTGAATGATCATTCTGGAAGAAAATATATTGACCATATTGACCGTAGTTCCTTGTACCTGAAGCTCTCAAGGCGTTCTAGAATTTTATCCTATCCAACTATGGACCTTTGAGAGTCCTCTCAAACATCATATAATTTTCTTTCACTATACTATTTTATTCTAAGTTTTGCACTATCGGAAGGTTAAACAATGATGCAGCTTTTCTTTCAATAATTCTGGAATTTACATTTTGTCTCCATTCTCAGTTGTATGTCAAATGTGTATTTTATAATTTCTGACATTTATTTGCTTATTTATTTATTGGGCATGGGAGAGATTATATTATTTGTGGATTTATACTACTTTATTTAATAATAATACATTCCAGAATTTTGAGAGCTCATACAGAACATTACTTTCTAATAAACCACTCTTTCAGCATTTATGTATAATGTGTAACATCAATTAGTTTTCCCTGACATATTGCAAAATAAGTTGAGTCATTTGGCTAGAGCTGCAGTATTAAAATTATCTAATTTACATAATGAATCTAGCCAACTTTCACCTAGTGCTTGAACTTAGCAGAATCTTTCAACATCTCTATCTTTACTAAATTTTTACTGTCCACTAATGTTTTTCACATATATAATTTAGAGGGAAAGGGGGTGGTTAGGAATGTTTGAGATTATTGGTTGTAATCTTGAGAATCAGTTTTGCTATTTGCAAAGAACAAGGGTGATATTGACAAATTCCAAACGTTTATTCTACTTAGATTTAAGTGGGCTAAATATATATTCAGGTAGGTATCTTCCGAAACTGCTGGCTTTCAATACTATGAAAATAGACTTATTAGAATAAGTGCATGGACTCTTTTCTATGTAATTTGGGGTAAAAATCATGTATATAATGCATATCTTTTTTGTTTCTCCATGGATCTGCACCAGATGTTTGTGTTTTATACTGTGTATGTTAACTTGATGCATGATCATGCAGAAAAGTTGATATTAATCACTACAATAGAATTGTATGACTACACCTCTTGAAATAGATGGTTTTGGAGTTGAGCACTTGTCTTTGTTAGGAACTTCCTTGATTTTATTGCAAGATATGGTAATATTGGTACATGAAATGTATATTTCTCATTCTTCCATTTTAAAAGATCCTGTCTTACAGAAAGACTGTAAAAGGACAATAATCATTCATATAGTGTTCATCTATTATGTGTTCTGCATTTCAGGACACTGTAAGCTCAAATAGTATTTCCGTGTTTAGCCAAAATAATTATGGGTTTATCTGCAAACGTTTCTATTTTATCTAGTCAGGTATGTCTCATATTTGTACTGCAAAGAAAAAATATGTTAATCTATGCCATGGAAAATTGTCATATATGTATAGTGTGTCCTTGAATCTCTAAATAGTAAGTCCATAAATAGCAAATGCATGATGTACACAATAGTGATGGTTGCATGATTATTATTGGATGTTACAATAGAAATGTTGTTTAAAAGTAGGCCCAGGCTGAAGCTATTAATATCTTAAAAGATTCATGCTAGATATTTCTTTTCCTTTTCTCATTGTGACAATTAATAAAATGAATACTTTACTCACAACTTAATAAATATACTTGGTTGTCATTTAATATATTTCTTTAAAAATGTATTAAAATTAACTTTTTTTATAAAAGAGATAAAAACTAAGATAATTATCTGTACCCTGTTGAAAATATGTTATCTTCCTCTAAGTGATGTTTCTTCTGTAGCAGAAATGAGTCATTGTAAACTAATAGAAATATCTATTTGCTTCACTGTATTAATGGAAGGTAAACAATGAACATCTACTCCGTAAACTGAGATTTTGATCAATTTCATTTTTGTTCTCTAACTGATATGGGTTTCTATAAAGCAAAATTGTAATCTCAATAACATATACTACCATTATGATAATATTAATTATGATATTGGTGATTTGTCTTGTTTTTTCTAATCTCAGACAAGAACATTGTACATCTAAAGGCATTAAAAATACTGATAATGCATTGGAAACTGATGTTCAACTACCTTTTCCTTAAATGTCATGATAATAATCACAATGCTTCTATGCTGTGTTGTCTAGATATACTATTTGTAAGATCACAAAAACTTCTTTATTTCTTTTCTCTGTTGAGTGAACATAGCTGCCTTGTAATATCTAGGTCTAATAAAATTTTAACTCCATCAAATTATCATTAGAGGAACTATTTGAAAAGTGGCAACTGGTCTGTGAGGAGGAGCCAAACTCAGTATCATTGTCTAGTATGGGTCTGGTTCAGTGGTTGGTTTGGAAAATGGGTAGCATCTAGGTGTTCAAATTTTCTTCCATATAACTTGGATAATTAGACTCAGAGTGGAAATGTACACATTTAATGATTGGCTTGCTGTCTTTCTCAAATAGCAGAAATTACCTGTATTAGTATTACCCTGTTGTAGAAAACAAACAAGCAAAATTTGATAATTGCGAAGTGCTTTCTGCAACTGGAAATACCCCCATTTCTAACTAATAAAAGCAGCAGAGGGCCCAACTGTGACTATTCTTTTCAAAATTCACTTTGCAAAGTATATCCAGTAGCAAACTACCAGATAAATTCTGTAAAGTTTATGGAAAGTGATACTTTTTAGTATCATAGGGATACTTGATGATTTGTTCATATCGGACCTGCTGTATATAATTCCTACCTACAAAGAATTGAAATAGATCCTTCAATTGATAGATTTTCATTATGTTGTATAAAATTATTCTGTTATCATGAACATCCTACTCAGTCCAACTAGGATTTAATTTGGGTATTTAAATGCTTTTCTGTATTGGGGATTTGTTTCATAATTCTATACCAAGCTACTACTAGTTGTGTGAAACTTGTATTAATTGTCTTATTAACTGTTAATATTACTCTCCATAATTACAACTTTTCGGAGAACCCCAAAAAGCATTTCTTTCTTCCCTTTTTGTTCTGAATAGGCCTTAATATTTTATTTAGGTATTAAGTAATTGAACACAGAAATGTATTCATACTACATAATAAAGCAATAATTAAAAACTATTTTCCAGGAATTTTACATTTAGGATGAGGTATATCCTCCTTCTTTGTATGTAGATTTTATATTCTTACAATAGAATCTGCAGTTACATCCTTTTGAACACTCACAAGCTCATATCAAGCTTTTTTGAGTTTATGGATATGAAACTTACTAATAAGTATATTCATGTGATTATATTTTCATCATTTTACATAAAATTTTACAGTCTAAGTGTGTGGAAACTATACTACCTGGTTTAAACAAAATCTCTATTCACTACTTAAATCTCTCTAAAGAGTCATATCATGAGGTCTCCCAAAGGGTGTCAAGGATATTTTCAGTTTCTCATAGTAAACTGAAAAAGTTAAAATAAATAACTGATCACTATTTTATAAGATACCTGATTATTGAGAATTCATTTTTCTTTATGGTCCTTTTTGTTTTATTATTATTACATTTTTTATTACTTGAAACAATTTTTAAATTTGAGTATATTTTGATCATATGTTTCCCCTTCCCCAACTTTGATGTGAGTTTTTATTTTACATTATTATTGTTATATTTAAAACAATGAATGAATTAATCAATCAATCAATCAATCCCTAGCTACTAGCATAAAGCTTAGCACTTAGCCATATTGGGAGGTGACAGTTTTCTCCAATAGAGTGACACTAGGTACATCTATACCAAGAAAGGCCTCATGTTCAGGAACTTTTACCAACACATATTTGAACTCCACTGTATATATTAGTTTGTGGTGTGTGTGTGTGTGTGTGTGTGTGTGTGTGTGTGTTGTGTGTGTGTATTATATTTTATTTGGTTAAAGTTTGATGGCATTTGTTTTTTCTTTCTTTGCTATGTATTTTTAATTTGTTTTCTTGGTTTTGGGTGCTCTTGTTGTTATTTTGAGTCCTTATTTTTGCAAAAGAATTAAAAGTGGAGTAGGTAGGGAATGGAAGAAGATTTGGAAGAGATTTTAGATTTTGTCAAAGGTTTTTTCAGCATCTAAAGAGATGGTTATGTGAATTTTTTACTTTCAGTTTTTTTCTATGGTAGATTACATTGATGGATTATCAATGAACCATCCCTGTATTTCTGGGATGATGCCTACTTGATCGTAATAGATGATGTTTTTATGTGTCTTGGATTTGGTTTGTGAGTATTTTATTGGGTATTTTTGCATCAATGTTTATAATGGAAATTGACCCAAAATTCTCTTTCTTTGTTGAGTCTTTGTGACTGTGGCCTCATAGACCAAGTTTGGCAATGTTCCTTCTGTTTCTATTTTGTGGAGTAGTTTGAAGAGTATTGGGATTGTTTCTTCTTTGAAAGTCTGGTAAAATTGTGTAAAATCCTGGGATTTGTTTGTTTGTTTGTTTGGGAGAATTAATTACTGTTTCTAGTTCCTTAGGGGTTATAGGATTATTTAGATAGTTTACTGATCTTGATTAATTGTGGTAAGTGTTATCTATTTAGATAATCCTCCATTTTGTTTAGATCTTTGAATTTTATGGGGTTCATGGTTTTAAATAAGACCTAAGGATTCTTTGAATTTCCTCAGTGTCTGCCATCCTTATGTGACTCTTCATTTCTAATTTTGTTTATTTAAATACTGTCTCTCTGCATTTTTGTTAGTTTGGCTAATTATTTGTCTATTTTGCTAATTTTCTCAAAGGAACATCACTTTGTTTTATTGATTCTTTGTATTGTTTTTCTGTTTCTAGTTAATTGATTTTGGTCCCGAATTGATTATTTGCTGTTGTCTACTCTTCACTGGTGTGTTTGCTTCTTTTTTCTAGAGCTTTTAGGTATACTTTTAAATCACTAGTATGGTGTCTCCAGTTTCCTTATTAAGGCACTTACTTCTATGAACTTTCCTCTTAGTACTGCTCTCATTATGTCTCATAAGTTTGCTTGTATGTTGTGCCTTCATTTTCATGAATACTAGAAAGTCATTGATCTCTTTATTTCTTCCCTGACCCAGTGGTCATTGCTCCGAGGGTTTTTCAGCTTCCATGAGTTTAGACTTTCAGTTGTTTCTGTTTTTGTTGAAGTACATCTTTAATCTATAGTGGTCTGATAGAATATAGGAAGTTACTTCAATGTTCTTGTATCTGATGAGGCATGCTTTGTGACTGACTGTATGTCATATTTGGAAACAATTTCCTGTGGTGCTGAGAAGAAGTTATATTCTTTTGTGTTTGGGTGAAAGATTCTGTAGATGTTGGATTCATAACATCTGTTAGTTTCATTATTTCTCTGTTTAGATTCTGTCTCGATGACCTGCCCATTGATGAGAGTGGGTGTGGAAACCTCCTGCTATGAATGTGTGGGGTTTGATGTATGATTTAAATTTTGATGATGCCTCTTTCACGAATATGTATACACTTGCATTTGTGGCATAGATGTTCAGAATTGAGATGTCATCTTGGTGATTTTTTTCCTTTGATGTGTATAAAGTGTCTTTTCTCATCTCTTTTGATTAATTTTTGTTAAAAGTCTATTTTATTAAATATTAGAATGGTTACTTCAGTTTGCTTCTTGGATCTGTTGCTTTAAATTTTTTTCTACCCTTTTACTCTGAGGTAGAGTCTATCTTTGTTCTGAGATACGTTTCTTGTATGCAGCAAAATGATAGACCCTATTTTTTAATCCATTCTGTTATTTTGTGTCTTTTATTGGGGAATTTAGTCCATTGATGTTGAGAGATGTAGGAGGAGCTACGGTGGGAGGAGTTAGGAGAGGAAGAGGAGGAGTAAGGAGGAGAGGAGGAAAAGGAAGAGGAGGAGCTAGGAGACAGGAGAGGAGAACGAGAGAGACGAGATGGAGGCGCATGTCTGTAGCAGTCAAAGGTAGTTGGTATATCTAGGTTGGGTATTGGGTTACACTTCTGATTGTATGGGTATCTTGTTACTGATCATTATCAAATATATAAGCCTTTGATTAATATTTAAGCATTAGAGTCTCATCTTTCTACTGAGCCTGCATGGATGGCCAGTGCCCTGGGCAATGCCCAGCCTTGCAGAGACAGCATGGAAGATTAAGCCCTCTCCCATGCTGAAGTCTCATGAGTGGCAGGACTGGTGTTTCTAGTTTATCATTTCTAGCTGCAGCACGCCTGTGGCCTCTGGCCCAGAAACATGGCGGCTGAGCTAGGCAGAGCCGCTGCAGCTTAGATAGTCGATTTGACCAGAAGCTGTTAAATAATTACTTCAACAGAGAGATATTAATGTTCAATGTTAATTGGACATCAATTGTTAATTCCTGTTATTTTGATATTGGTAGTGTTTGTGTGTATGTGTCTTTGTGTGTTTGCTTCCCTTACTTTGTTTTTGCTGATGTGTAATTATTTATTTTCTGTGTTTTTTTAGTTATAGTTAACCTCTCTGTGTTAGAGTTTTCCCATAGCATTTTCTATAGGGCTGGATTCATAGATAGACATTATTTATGTGTCTTTGTCTTAGAATGTTGTGATTTCTCCATCTATGGTGATTGAGAGTTTTGCTGGATATAGTAGTTTAGGTTCTTAGAGGTTACAAGACATCCGTACAGGCACTTTTAGCTATTAGAGTCACTTTGAAAAGTTGGGTGTAGTTCTGATAGGTCTACCTTCGTATGTTTCTAGGACTTGCAGCTGTTATTTATTTCTTCTATAGATTTTGTACTTTGATTATTATGTGGACGGAGGATTTTCTTTTCTGTTCCAATTTAATTGGTGTTCTATAAGCTTCTTGTATGTTTATAGGCATCACTTTTTGGGTTGGAGAAATTTTCTTCTATGATTTTGTTAAAAGTATTTTCTGGCTTTTGGATGTGAGCCTCTTCACCTTCTATTGTTCTTCTTCCTCCTCCTTCACAGACAAAAAATGATGATGACAACATCACTACTACTACTACTACTACTACTGAACAGTAGACAAAAGGCAGGGCCAGCTCTCCTGCACTTATGACATTAGGGCCTTGCTCACCCACAACTCCTGCAATGTATGGGGCCCCTGTTCTCCCAAGTACTACAGCTGGCTAAGAATAGGATCAGTCTCCTGCTGTTATGCCTACAGGACCAACTCTCCCATGATGCCCTGGTGAGGGGTAGAGTCAGTTCTGCAAAGCCCTCAGACATCAACATGCCCCCAGATGGCAATCCAGATCAGGGACATCTGCCTGGCTTTGGTAACAGACCTCCACTGCTTCTGGGCCTTGGATCCAGACATGTTTGTTGGTGGAATCGCCAGCCAGGATCCCACCATGGTCTCAGGTATCATCACCAGCTACTCACATCAGACTAATCCTCACTACTCTCAAATTTTCAGTTATGCCTCTCTTAATTGAGCCTTCGTCCTTCTGTTTCTATTTCTTCACGACTTACTTGCTCTTCTTAGTGCTGCCCAGAGCCTCTGAGAGTTGGGAGTCATCTTAGAAGTGGTTGCAATAAGATTGTGGTCCTCCTGCGATGCCTAAAACCCAAGATTGAGGATGACATCGAACAACTCAATCTGGTCACTACCTGGTTACAACTACATATACCTCAGATAGATGATGGAAATAATTTTGGTGTGGCTGTCCAGAAAAAGGTGTTTGAGCTGATGACCAGCCTTCATATCAAGCTGGAAAGCTTCCACATGCAGATCTCTAAGTACTTCTCCAAGAGAGTTGATGTAGTGGCCAAAGCAGCCAAACGGTCCCACGTGGGTGATTATCGTCAGCTGGTGCACGAGGTAGACCCTCCCCCATTATATGACGGGTATAGCAGAAACCTTCCTGCTCTTTACCAGGAATTCTATACTGTACCCAGTCTTCTTCCTGCTGGGTTTTCTCCTTCACTCTGCCTCCCAAACACAATAAATACATAGTTGCACACCAAAAAAAAAGTGGTCACAGGAATGCTATGCTTGCTTGTTCATTATGGCATCAGATTGGTGATCATCTGAGACTAGCTCCCTGTATGGGCTGCATAACACCCATTTGATGGTCTTTTCCAGCTTACTTCTTACCTGGTCCACCCGCCTGGGTTATGTGTCTCAGGCTCACTCCAGCCCAGGGCCTGCTGTCCCAGGTGGGATTCTTCTAGTCTCTGGATTGCTCTGTGTCCAGGACTTTCTCATGCCAAATCATAGTAGTCTCACTCTGGCTGCCTGTCCAGACCTGCAGTAGCTGGATTGGTGCTCACTTCAGGCTTGCTTTTTTTTTCCAGGAAGTGTTAAGCTACTAATCATTCAGATATTCATAGTTCAGAACACTGAGCATAGACATAGGCTCTCTCTTCTCTTCCATCTACTGATGTACATGTGACACAGCAGCCACACCTGCAACACCTCTAGGGGAAATGGTTTATGAAATTTTAAATTCACTGTTGAATTCAATCTGAAAGTATTTCATTGGAGGTTTTGCATTATCTTTTTGATGTGTCCTTATCTGATTTTTGTATCAAGCTAATAATGACTTCATAGAATGAGGTTGGACATTTACTTTATCTTTCTGTTTTATCAAATAGTTTAAGTAAAACTGGTGCTGTTCGCTTATTAAAGGTCTGGGAAAATTAAGTAGGGAATATATCTAGTACTGGATGCTCATTCGGTAGAATTTTTTTCACTTCTTCAATCACATTGCTTATGCTTATACTCATGCTTCTGAACATACAATGCCCCACTGAACATACAAATGAACCAGAAGGGCTTTGGTAGTTTGGAGCATATTGTATAAGATTAATTTTCATTCTTTGGGTTATAATTGTACATTAAGTTCATGTTCTTTTCTTACATTGTTATTGTAGATGCACATTAATTATTCAAGTGTTTTTCTCTGATTTATCTTGTAGGTTAGGGCAAGGTATACTATCAGAATATATCATGTTGTGAGGCAGCAGAAATATAGGATTTGTGAGGACATGGTCAGATGCAGTAACCTTTGGTATTGAGTCTTTACCTTACTGCTGTGACAAGAAAGGGCATAAATAGGGATAAACAATGATGCAGAGCTGTCTTCTAAGTCCCTGTAATAGCATAGATCAGATTAGGTCGTAGGGGCATAGCTGGATGACCTGGACAGTATCCTATGCTGTGTATATTAGAAATGTCTTTTGTAAAACTTTCAGTGAAGAAAGTTCATCCCACCTCATGGGGCTATACGATCACATATATTGTTCTTATACATGGAACTCATTTCTTTCCACGTGATTTGAGCTTACCTTAAACCAGTGGCAGTGGGCAGATATATATTCTGGTTTTCCTGCAGTGTTCCTGGCAATTAGCAGTTCGTTAAATGTAACATTGTTCTGATGAAAACTTTTTGAGGACCTCATTCAAAAGGACTCCTCTGACCATCTTCTGAAATCAGCATATTGCCAGAGTATCTACATTAATATTAGAAGCACTAGAAGCTACTTTTATGTATTTATACTATGCCTGCCTCGTCCTATGCCTTGGATATGAGTTGCAAGAGGACAGAGTAAGTTTGTTGTAAGATATACAGTATACTCATCAAACGAACATACTTGCAAATGTTTGGTAAGTGATGTATCTGTTGATTGTTCGGAATTTTTCTGTTGAATCATTGGGATTTATCTGTTGATTTCATGGGAATTTTCACAATTCCCATGAATAATTATGTTGAATGATAAAATGCTTTTAATTATATGGATTTCTGACTGTTACCTTTTCTTAATCCTCAATAGTGAGGTGGGATAAAGACTTTGAAATGATACATTGTACAAGATTAAGGTCTGAAGTTTAGCTTACTTGTTCATTTGTCACTGCCACGAGGTTTGTCGGTAGAAGTATCGTTAGTATAAAAACTCCTTAGATAATCAGCAGACAGCAGTTCTCTTTGGAAAGGCCTAGTTTGACTCCAGGCTTTCCCCTTTTCTCCTTCTAGAAAATGGGACCTGTCTTCTAGCTGAGTGTGTTTTAAATATATTTAGAATTTGCTCTTTGCCTTTCTTCTGTCATTCACTACTTAGACAGTTATAATTTTTGTACTATAAAAAGAGGTGATCTTTTTCCAGAAAGGGTGATCAAAAAGTCTACCTGCTTAACCTTACTAAAAGAAGGAAGCCATATTCAATATCTATAAATGTATTTCTTATAAACATGCAAAATCCAAATATGCATATTAAGTTTCATGTGACCACAAATTCTAGAGGTACTGAAAATTAATTCATGTTTATAGTTTTGCTGGTTACAATGAAGTTATGTTAGTCTTATATTCTCCCCAGTTAAAATCTATGAAAATTTTCTGCTTTTTTATGTGAAGAACTAAGAAATTTAAAACAAAAATTTATATTAAACCTCACTCTTATATTTAAATATGTGAATAGATTAATATTTCATCTTAACATCCTCATTTTACTTTTTAATATGTTAATTTCTACTGACATATTTATCTCTAAAATATTATATGACCTATGTAATTCAAGTTGTAAATGAAGTTATCATGTTTATTTTTGCTTTAAAAAAGCTTTAATGTTTTACTAAAATATTATAGGGTGATTCTGTGAACTCTGCATTGATTTTTACTAAATGTTAATGAAATCTGGTAATTATCAATGAGATGGCAATTTTGATGATATACGTTGTTTCAATATTTGATGATTGAAATATTCAATGACTTAATTTTGACCACACACATTGTAAAAACAATGTGTTTTCTTTCCTGGGAAATGAATGACAGTATAGCTAATGAAAAAATCTATGAATTGGTGTTGCAAACTGTATTATATTATTCATAACTTGTATCTTGAAATACTAGCCACAGTAGCTCAGAATGTAAATGTATTTTTAGATATGTTTTTTTATGCTCCCTTTACAGAAAAGGATTCTAACTGAAGGAAGGCCATGAGAGTAAAGAAGAAGAAATGGTCATCCTATAAGCCAAGGAGAAGCCTCAGAACCAACAATCCTTGTTAATGCCTGAACTTGGACATTTAGCCTCCATATTATGAGATAATCTATTTTTGTTGTTTAAAACACCTAACATGATAATTTGTTATGGTACTTGGAACAGGACTAACACAGACATGTAACTTAAATTGTTATAGTACTTGGGACAGGCAAACACAATCACTCAACCTGGATTAACTTATTATGGTAGTCTGAACAAAGTAAAATGGACGCTTAGTCTGGGGTGATTTGCTATGGTAGTTGAAACAGGCTAACATCTCTGGGAGAAACATGATCTCTGGCTTCTGTCCATGTGTGTATAGAAGCCTAAGCAGAATACTTTCTCAATTAAGAAGAGAAAACTGAAGAATTAAAATTGAGATTAAAATACATGGATTTGAAACTTTAGCAGAGTGTTCTTGCCTTCTTTCAGCAAGAAGCAAATATTCAAATAAATTTCATCTTTGCTATTTTTAAAAATAATAGTTTAAATCAATTCTACATGCTCTATCACTTTATTTTATACATTCTACATTTAGTGGGACAAACAGATTTTATTTTCTGTTTTGATTGATGATGAACCATGGCTTAGTTGTTGTAATGGGTAAAATCCAAAGGCCCTAAGTCAGCTGTCTGGTAAAAGCTCACAAAGATCCTATAGACCTGGAATGGTCATCACCAATTTTCCACTCTAAATGTTTATCATTTTTTTTCTTTCTCAAATTCCCCCTCTTTAGCTTAAATATTTTATATATTTAGTAATAGTCCTTAGAGTCATCTCAGGCTGCAGGTAATAGTTTCCTAGTGCCATATGTTATCAAAGTAATGTCCTGCTAATATTATCACACTGACATGAAATTAAATAAGTACCTCACAAGAGTTAAAGGTGAATTTTACTTCCTGACACTTGGCTACTCCCTAATTGTTTTCATGTATGAGTTGTATGAAAATTTAATTGTCAAGTAAAACATGTTTCTTCTACTTGATCACAGAAAATATTAGAAAAAGAAAAAGAAAAATAAACAAATGAACAAACAAAAAGTAAAAACTATTGCTTTCTAAAAAGCTTCTTTGTACAAGTCGTTTTTCTAGTCCCTTGGGATTTGTGTCTATACTTCTTTAGAATTAGCTGTTTAATTAGAAACAAAGCCTCCAAGAGCCAAAGTTTTGGCTTACCACTCCTCCCTCATGGGGATGCATTAGAATTCAGAACACGCTGTCCCAAAATATACCACTTAGAACAAGCCACCCCCTAATCTTCTACTTTGGCATATGAATTATTTTGAGCTAAAGACACTTCACAAACAGCAGGTGCAAGAGTCTCACTCTGACCTTCCTTCTGTTTCTTACAAGTTCGGAAATAAAGTACCCAGGTGGAAGATACTTTCCCATGTGGAGGGAAACTACATTATTATCATCAAAGACAGGGTGTTTAAACCTATAGAATTTTGCACTGATCTTTTAAAAGCATCTTTCATCTTCTAGCCTTGCCACATAGTTTAGTTGTTTTATTCACAACTTACTCATCTTTGTTTGACACAGAATGTAAAGTTTTATGTCATGGGACTTTTATTTCCCCACTGAAGTTCCTGACTTATGTACCATTTTTAACAATTATGTATACTTTTGTTGATGTCTTTTACATCAATTTAATTATCCAGTTAGACAGGAGCAGAATTCTAACAAGGAAAAAGGTAGTTTGTTTCCTAGACAGACTGATGGTATACACAGGCATGATGGTCACAAAATAACTTCTATGTAAGATAGCCCTAAATATAATGAAATTACTATGATGACTTACTATTTTTGTCACATTTAGCCCATTAACTAAAGCTAGATGGGCTTTGTAGCAATAATATTCAGAGAGCATTTTGTTTGTGGTTGTGAGCACTGACCCTCTTGTCTTGTGTTCATACATATTCTATAAAATGTGTGTGAGAGAGAGAGAGAGAGAGAGAGAGAGAGAGAGAGAGAGAGGTGGTGAGAGAGAGGGAGAGAGAGTGCAAGGATTTTCTATAAACCTTGCATGGAAGTGCGTTCTCATAAGCTGGTGTGGTTTGTGGTGTAGTAACTTTTCAGTTGTTGTAATAAAATATCTTGACCAAAACAACATAATGGAGAAAGGGTTTCTTTTGGCTTACAGTTGCAGGGGAACTGTTGAGCATCACACAATGCAGGGCAGAAGGCAAGCAAAGTATGTGACATGTATATAAGGCTTGTCATATTTCATCTACACTAGATCTATCTATCTATCTATCTATCTATCTATCTATCATCTATCTATCTATCTATCTATCTATCTATCTATCTATCTATCTATCTATCATCTATCCATATTGCATAAATCAGAGAATGCATGATAAATTCTTAAAGTTGACATGTCAATTGAGTTTATGTTGTTGAAATTGAACCAATCGTACATAAAATATAATCCATTATTAGAGGAGCCATACTTTCAAAGAATTTGCACCTATACTAGACTTTTTTTCTGCAGTTTCTGCATATTTATATACAAATATGAATATTTATTTTGCTAATCTCAAAATTATTCAGGATCCAATAATGTATGTGTGTATAAATATATGCATATAGGTATGTATACACATGCACATATTAGGTCTATCTCTTTACAAATTCCTTTTAGTTTAAATCAAAATATGTATTGATTTCCTCAACATGTGAGCTTGTCCACTGACAGGACAGTGACAAGAATTGAGCAAAGCTCTCTGTTTTATCTGTACACCTGCAGCAATGGTATACTTTATATTTGAATTGTAATCTAAGTTAATCATTCAAGTAAGCATTTTTAAGGTAAGTATTCTTAATTTTGCTCTATAAAGTTTTTGCTTCATGATTAGATGTAAGTTCAGTATTAGTGTTTTGTGTGGTATGTGTGCTAATTTTAGTGAAGTTCCCTGAAAGATTTATCAGTAGACTATTTTCCTATAGATGTGTGAATTTCACATGTTTGCACACTCTACCTTCTCTTCTATACTTATGTCCATATACAAGCATATATGCATGAGTGGACATGCGACTCTCTCTCTTGGTTTGTTTCTTTGTCTCTATTCTCTCTCATTATGATGGTCTCAGACGTATATACTATCATAATCTCACTGGATTATGATAAACCTGAAAAGTTCATGTCTCTCAGTGATCACCTTATCAGTGAAATATCATAACTAAAAACAATATTACAATATTTGTGGCCATGTTGGTATAGCTAAGCCTCTGCACTACCATCTTTATAAAATATAGCACATATAATTATATCAGCACCTAATACTTGATAATATAAAAGGTGGTGTTACTGGTATAATAATTGTATTATGCTTTTGTTATTATATAGTATATATCATCAATTTAGATTAAAATGTTACTGAACAATGGCATATGATTACAGAGCATCACATGCCAATATACCCATATATCTTTACTTACCTTTTCATCTCATCTCTCATTTTTACAGATATCCTGTGTGCTTGTTTTTCAAGTGCATTCCTTTCACAGATTCACATGAAGTTCATAAGAGAGAGCTCTGTTTTTGTTTTTGTTTTTTCCCACAGACTATGATCTTCCCACAGGTTCCCTGGCTCAGACCTATCTGTCTGAACTTCCTTCTGTGATATTTTCAAAAATATTTTCTTAAAACATAACCTCATATGGATTCCAGCATCCTTATCCTGATGGTTTATCTGCTACTGACAGGGAATGTGTAAACTATTGTTCTTGCTTTGATCCACCCTTAGCTTTTGTCCTCAACTCTCCCTACCTATTCAATATAGTACGGGAAGTCCTAGCCAGAGCAATTAGACAACAAAAAGAAATCAAAGGAATACAAATAGGAAAGGAAGAAGTCAAAATATCACTATTTACAGATGATATGATAGTATACTTAAGTGACCCCAAAAACTCCACCAGAGAACTCCTAAACCTGATAAACAACTTCAGCAAGGTGGCAGGTTATAAAATCAACTCGAACAAATCAGTAGCCTTCCTCTACATGAAAGATAAACAGGCTGAAAAAGAAATTAGGGAAATGACACCCTTCACAATAGTCACACATAATATAAAATACCTCAGGGTGAATCTAACCAAGCAAGTGAAAGATCTGTATGACAAGAACTTCAAGTCTCTGAAGACAGAAATTGAAGAAGATCTCAGGAAATGGAAAGATCTCCCATGCTCATGGATTGGCAGGATTAATATAGTAAAAATGGCCATCTTGCCTAAAGCAATCTACAGATTCAATGGAATCCCCATTAAAATACCAACTCAATTCTTTACAGAACTAGAAAGAGAAATTCTAAAATTTATTTGGAACAACAAAAAACCCAGGATAGCG
Source organism: Mastomys natalensis (assembly GCA_021653895.1). Taxonomy (NCBI): domain Eukaryota; kingdom Metazoa; phylum Chordata; class Mammalia; order Rodentia; family Muridae; genus Mastomys; species Mastomys natalensis. Next base: position 134,907 of record JAJTUV010002592.1, on the reverse strand, counting down.
AAAACCATTCTCAACAATAAAAGAACTTCTGGAGGAATCGCCATCCCTGACCTCAAGCTTTACTACAGAGCAGTAGTGATAAAAACGGCCTGGTATTGGTACAGAGACAGGCAGGAAGATCAGTGGAATAGAGTTGAAGACCCAGAAATGAACCCACACAACTATGGTCACTTGATCTTCGACAAAGGAGCTCAAACTATCCAGTGGAACAAGGACAGCATTTTCAACAAATGGTGCTGGTTCAACTGGAGGACAGCATGTCCTCAACTTAGAACCTAAATAGTATTAATGATGGCTTTCTCTTTCTGAACTTAAAAGCTGGACTAAAATAAAAATCCATTGTTAAACTAGCCAAGATGACAAGGAGTTTTACAAACTTATGCCATTCATTTTCTACAGTTGTGTACTTACCACAACATTAGAAGCATCTCCAGAAAATGTACATGATGGGATTAGTAAATGACACATGTGTTCTGGGAGATTTCCCTGTAGGACTTGGCCTTCTTTCAGTTGGCTAAAACAGATCTTAACAGGAGCTCCGGAGTCATGCAGCACAGCAATGGAAACTCAAATGTCTCTTTTTTTCCTTTGTTTTATTCCTGTTGTTTGAATTGGTGCTTGTGGTACTAAGATGAACAAAAAGCTTGTCCTACCAGCTCAACTTAATAGTAACCTCTCTTCATTTCATTTTCTCATTGGTAAAGTAACATTGATTTGGTCTGTGACTGTAGGACCATAATAGGATGATTTGGTCTCCGGTAGAGCATTGGTTTTGAGATAGCCGGAGACCCAACAGGTGTCCATTGCCTGTGTAGGGACGGCACGTATTTTGCCATGCCCCTGGATTCCAGGCCCATGACACACAGTCTACATCTCCGTTAACCCACACCTTGTATCACGTTTGGCTAACAGCCCCTCCCAGAGAGGTTTGTATCACCATCCACACACAGGTAGAGGGAGTGACTATAGGCTTCAACCTCAAGAGATTTCCATATTCATGAGTTACTTAAAGGCCAGGGGGCATAGCTAATTAAGTTATTCCTTTTCCCAGTCCCTCCTCATTCCCCCTCCCTATTTAAGTCAGGCTTGCCCTGGCTTAAACTGGGGGGGTACGCATCTAGACCATCTATCACACACCATGTACAATAAAACTCTTGGTACTCGCCATTGTGGAAAGGCCCCCTGGGTCTCTGTCTCAAGGACCCACATGTGACATCAATTGCTTCCAAGACTCGTTTGGCCAAGAATTCACGTGTCGGATCTAGGCTTGGGAACATTTGCTCGACAGGGATTTCTTTGTCTGGTTTATCAGCTAGTACTCAATGTCCAGATCTTCATTTTATGACTGTGTACTTTCTTTATACAATCAGTCAGATAAAATAGAATGCGCTTTACTTTTTTTTTTTTAACAAAATAAAACAGAATAAGATAAAACTAAAACCATCACATTGAAGTTGGACAAGGGAAAGCAACAGAAAAAAAGAAAAGAGCCCAAGAGAAGGAAAAAAAATTCAGAGACCCACTTATTTACACACTCAGAAGTCCTATATAAACACTAACCTGGAAGCCATACAATAGATACAGAAGACCTGGTCAGACCCATGCAGGCCCTGAACATGCTGCTTCAGTCTCTATGAGTTCAATGAGCTTTGATCAGTTTATCTAGAGGGCCTTGGTCTCCTGGTGTCCTCCATCTCCTCTGGCTCTTACACTTTTTCACCTTCTCTCCTGCAGAGTTCCCTAAGCTCTAAGGGGTGGGACTTGACGGAGACATCCAGTTCGAGCCCTGTGTTCTAAAGTCTCTGAAGTTTCTCTGGTGATGGGTGAATAAAGTACAAAACTATGAGTACAGCAGAGTATCATTAGGAGTAATTTCATCACATCTTTGTTTTTTTTTTTTACAGACAAGTGACATTTAATTTAGTTTTTCTAGGTGTCTGGCCTGTAGGCTTTGGTTCTAGATTACACAAACAGAGCCAGGTCTGGGTTCTAGTTCATGGAGTGGGAGCTAAGCAAAGTCAATTATTGGTTGGTTACTCTCATAAGCTTTGTGTCAGCATTATCCTAGAGTATTTTTTTCAGGCAGGATAGCATTGTCAATCAAAGGGTTTGTAGCTGGGTATAATGCTTACTTTTTGTTGGTGTCTACATAGAGCCTTCACCCCTATGTTCTAGTGTCCTTGGTTCAGGATGGTTATCTCAATCTTTGATATACTCACGGGTACAAATTAGCATGTACTTCCTAATGAATAGACACAAGCTTTGATGTTTTCAAAGTGCTGAATCTGTCAATGGATTATCTGTCTATATACCTATTATTCAGTAATGTGACTACACACACTCACATACACACACATACACATACATACCTACCTCTGTAATGAATTTTCTCATATATTTATGGAAGTGTAGGTGCAAAATATACAGGGAAAGCCATGAGTTACATGTTGAATGTGAAAACAATTTGTGGGCAAAAAATAAAATACCCTCCTCATTGAGACTTGAGTCATTTTATATGAAGACCATCAACAGATAGATGAAAAATTCACACACACACACACAAGTAAAATGTACTGAATAGACTTGGTATACCTTAAACTCATGATCTTTCTCCATAGCGTTCTGATTATTTGTAATTAGATGTATGCACTAACAGGCAAACATTAATTTTATGTTTTATGAGACATGTCTCAGGCATATAATATTGCAAGTGGATTTTTATTAGTAATGATTTAGAGAAACCATATGCACTTCTTTTAACTCTTGTTTACTCCTTCCTCTTGTCAGAGCCCTTGAACCAGTCTCAGAAGATGCATGTATTCATGTTTTATGGTCTGTTCCCCTCCACCTCCCAGAATAGCTGTAGCCATTTTGTTCCATGCCTTCCTTCCAGATGTTTCATATTGTTGCTGTAACATGCCTGCCAGTCTTTGACACAGAGAAGTGACTTGACTCAGAGCACCGTAATGTTGACTACATCTCCTGTTATGTTCTGAATGTTCTGAATGTTCTGAGGTTTGTTAATCTTAAGAAATTTCATAAAGTTTCATGTAGACTCATCAAATTAAAGGTCAATATGAACTGTTACATCCAAAACGGCTTGAGTCAGAGCCGACCACCAGGCAGCACTTCCTGAACCTGTGTATAAGCTCATTGTGGTTTTGTGGTTTTGTTTCCTTTATAAGCTGATAGAGAAAGAATTTTGGTGTCACAGTTTCAGGTCCTGATTTGACCTGTCCCTGGTCTGACTAGTATTAGAGTCTGTATTCAATATACCATCCCTGTCTGACTGAGATTGGTATTCCTGTAGTTTGGAGAGTGACTCACAGTCCACAACAGTATGAAGACTATTTGAAGCTTATGCTTCCTTTATAAAATTGTTGCATGTAATTTGAAGAGTCCCATGCTTGGTTGGGCACCAAGGGACCAACAGCCACCTGCATGCTAGCTAATGCCTCCTCCACAAACGCTTTGCCTTTCCAGAGCTCCTAGATCACTCTCTGGCCAGCCTGTGCTCCACTGTGGTTACCTCTCCACTGGAACTTGGTCCTTTGCCCAATCCTCCCATTTTAAAGCCTGGCTGAGTTCGTTCCGGTTGTGTTCTTTCTCTCCTGCCCACCTGAGTCACCACAGAAAACACCAGATAGCCTTAATATTTAATACCAACTAGATTTGTATCAATAAATGTCCAACCCCAATATGCCATGGAAAGAACACACAACTCAGTTATATTATAAGCTGCATACCTAGACTGAGCAGGTATACCACTACACTACTCCATTCCCCAGCTATGAGACCCTTGATACTTGCAGCTCCTCCAGGCCATGTGGTTCTGCTTCATCTTCCACCTCTTCTTCCTCTGTTTTCCTCTTTCAGTCCCTCTGCCTTTTTCCTCTCCCTTCTCTAAAACTTCCAGCCCCACCTTTTTCTTCCACTGCCCAATCACAGGCTCCAGCCTTTATTTGACGAGTTAAAATGGGGAGCAGGGCTCACATGGAATCACCTGAGTACATGATCCACTCCTCCTTAGGGGGTAGGATTAGCATCAATATACAAACAGCACCAAGGCAATCCACAACATAAAATGTACGAGAAGGTCACTCTGTATGTCTTGTTTACCTTTCAGCATGTGTCAATTTTCCAGTTTTCTGGTTTGCATCAAATTTAGAGTCAAACAGGAAGGAAATCAGATTTATATCTGAATAGTCTTCTTTACTTTGTACTTTATAGATTCCCAAAGGCCTAATAATTGTTTACATAGCTTTTCCAGTATGCTTCAACATAAGTGGTGTGTATGTGTGTGTGTGTGTATGTATGTATGTGTGTATGTGTGTGTGCATAGAGAGCAGAACTCATTCTTAGAGGCTTTGCCACTTCCCTCTGAGTCTAATGGGGTTAGGGTTGGAAACCTTGCCATCTTTTCATTGGTCTGAGTCTTTGAAGCCATTGGACTTGGCCTTGCCCATGTCACCAACACAAATAAAATTCACTCAAGGTAGGACTTAGGCAGGGGTTCCTCTGCTCCTCACAATGAACCTTTTCCAACTTTCATTCAAACATCCAACCAGCAATAATTGCATCATTCAATAGACCGGAAATCCATAAAATCTGTTTTCTTGGAGAATGAGAGAGTATCTAGTATGAGATAAAAATTGGAGAAGTGCTGTTAAGATATATAAAAAAAAAAAACTTGATTCTGGTTAATATCCTTCCTTAAAATAAAATTACAAGTGAGAAGATTATGAATGGTCCATTTTTTTCAGTAGATGAAAAGGATCTATGGCAGACAACATATGTACAGACATTTTCCCAACTTCTAAGTAGAAAGCCAAAGTTATTTTATATTTCAAACCAGACATTTTAGATTTTTGTCTTGAGTAAAAACACAAAAAGATGGCCTGCATTTGGATTTGTTCTTATGTTGTTATCATAGCATGAATAATGCTTTTTCATCTTTACACTAAAAATTCATTATATACTTACATGTTTTCCTAGTTAGAGTTATTATTACTATGATGAAACACAATGACCAAAGCAACATGGGGAGAAAAGAAATAATTATGCTTATACTTCCATATCACTGTTCATCAATGAAGGAAGCAAGGGCAGAAATTCAGCAGGACAACAACCTGGAAGAATGAGTTGATAGAGAGACCATGGAGGAGTGCTACTTACTGGCTTACTCTAAATGGCTTGCTCAGCCTGATTTCTCATAGAATTCAGGACTGCTATACCAGGGATGAACTGTGGTCTCTCTATCTATCATTAATTAAGAAAATACTCTACAGACCTGTCTTTAGCTTAGATCTTATGGAGACATTTCTGAATTGAGGTTCCCTCTCCTCTCTGATGACTCTACCATGTGTAAAGTTGATCTAAATCTAGGAAAAACACACACACAGTGTATATTGTATAGAACATAATATATTCTACTTGTACCACATGTACTACTAATTGTGAGGCTGGAATCTCTGCTCATCCCCTTCACAAGCTGGGAAACCCTGTCTGCCCTTCTTCCTGCAACCCACCCCCAAAGAAAACTCCCCCATATGCTTGGAGAAAACTCCCTCATATGAGTGGAGAAAATACCAGGCTAACAAGTAATTACTCTTCATTTCCCATTTTAGCAGCCCACCCTAGAGTGCCTGCCCAGGGGCTCAGTTTTTGACCATGTGTGATCACAATCCCAGCTCCTAGCTGGCAAGTCATCACTCCTGTCTAAAGTCTATAAGCCCTTCTCCTTAGCCTTGATGTGTGAATTCACGGAACTCCACTGTGAGATCAGTGAACACAACTAAGACCTGCCTCCTATAAACTTGCTTTTATTTTTAATCTGGTCTAATCTGAACTATATCTGTGTCACTGTGGGTAAGAAAATAAATGCCTATCAATAATATTTATAGATAAATATTTTATCATTAGTTATTGAAATAGAAATAGTAGGAATTAAAATAAATAATACATAATAAAACTAAATGATTAATAAAAATGAATTAAAATAAATTTGATATGAATATTCATTTTAGTTATATAACAAATAATTAACATATTTACATAGATTATGCATGGGTACTAAATTAAGATTTTTGATTAGGCCTAATTATGCATTTTAACATCTTATTTGATTATCACATCTTCATATATTCATATATATGTACACAATTAATTAGGGAGCTTGCTTATTATGTTAAGATAATATAATATTTTCTATCTATCTAAACCATTTATTCTGTTCTAGAGAAAAATAGTTTTGCTTTCATTTTAAAAATTTATAAAATATTCTGAATTTGTAAGATGAGAAAATTTATTTATGTAACTTCCTCATATTTTCACATGAGTTTAGCAATACTATTGCTTATTAAGTATTTCAGGAAGTTAGAAGCTTATAAGTTTAGGAAAGACATGTGTTCAAACAAAATAATTTAATGCATTAAACGAAGCTATCTGGGTCATGGGCATGGGTTTGTAGTCGCAACGGGCCAAGAGACTTCAACATGCCAGTTGTCAGAAGTGAATTGAAGCTGGTCAGAAACTATAGGCTCTGGAATGAATGTGAGTTGTGGAGGATCAAATTTATCCTAACTAAGATCCGTAAGACTGCTCAGGATTGGCTGAGGCTGGACAGATGAGACCCACAATGTCTTTCTGAAGGCAATGCTCTACTGAAGTGACTTGTTAGCATTGAGGTGCTGGATGAGGGCAAACTGAAGCTGGATAACATCCTCAGTCTGAAAATTGAGGCTTCTTTGAGAGTCAGCTGCAGACCCAGGTCTTTCATCTGTGTCTGGCCGAATCTATTCACCATGTCCATGTGCTCATCCTCCAGTGTGAAATCAGGGGTGGAGGTGAGGTGTATTGGGGTGTCTTCCAACAGGTGGTGAACATCCCATCCTTTACTGTCTGTCTGTACTACCAGAAGCACTTTGACTTCTCCCTCTGTTCTCCTTATGGTGGTGCCACCCAGGCCAATAAAGAGGAAGAATGACAAGAAAGGCCAGTGAGGGACTGGAGCTGGTGATGATAAGGAAGAGAATAAAATTAGTACCTTACTGCACTGGATGATTGTTTAGTTTTCCAGGTGATGACTAAAAAATTAAGGCATCTGATAATCACCCCAATATTTCAGACCAAGTACTACATCTAATTAGTTACACAAATTCATTTCCCACATTTTTTCTTTTTCTCTTCAACTTTAAGTGTTTGCATATATGTATTGTGCAACCTTGTCAGGCATAGTTTATTCAGTCCCTTGTAAATGAATCAGCTGCTTCGAGGTTTTTTTCTTTGTAATCTTTTGAAAATAAATCACAGATGCAGCAAGAGTCTTAGATCTGTGGGAAAATAAGGAAAGGGCCTATAGCGATATAGAGAATTAGCTTCATTGTTCTGATGATTGGCTGGTGGCAGTCTCTCAGCAAGGCAAAGGCAGAATCCCTAACATAATGTTACAGATGCATGATAGTGAATCCAGAGGTTACAGAACGATGGATGAATGTAAGGGTAAATGGAGCAGTAACCTAGGATCCTTTTCATTTAAGTATGTGTTATGGGCATGGTATATAAAAAAGCAAATAGGGTTTGCCTGTTGTGCATTAGAAAATGTATATGTGCTTATAAACACCTTTGTGTTTTTCTATCCAGGTAGTAACTACCACTTCCTGAGTATTTTATATTATATAGTAGGCTATGTAAGCATGATTGAATATAGCTAGCTCACGGAAATGTTTGAAGTAGACGGTCACCCTATGCTTTATATCTCGTTTTATCCACTTTCTCTGTACCTAGGTAAAAAACTGTATGTTTTGTCTGTTCACCAGAACATGGCAATGGTGATGTGATTTTGGCAATGTAATAAACTTGTGTGGCTACAGTGAACAGAACTCCACATTTTTCCTAGAGTTGAATTGTTCTAAAGCGTGTCTACATAACCAGGCTTCTGTAGGATGCAACTGGGTGGTCACTGGAAAGTGAAGGCAGTTTAGCCAACGTCCCTGCAGAAAACTGTGATACTTGTTTTCCTAGCAATTGGAACATGACTCTGACAATAAGAAAGTGAGTTTGGAAGTGGGACTTTGCTAGTTGATGTTCTCATGGAAACAGACATGAAAAGAGCTTTGTAGTTCAAATGAACTATGCTTGGGTTTCTCACACAATTGGAAAGTAACATATACACATTATTCTCAGCCACTAAATTTGTTGCGATTTTTAATAATAGAAAAGAAAAAACAAAATGTTGGATAATTTTCATCTTTTGTTTGTTTTATTTAGCTTCATCTACCCAAGATTCTAGTAATATATCTAATTCACAGACTCAGGACCTGGCAGATATACTAGGAAAGCAAAAAATAAGAGCTATGTGAAAATAATATGACCTATACACTCTCAAAAGGGAGTCAAATCTTACTCAGAATATGCCTATATTCCAAAGACCTACAAAGGCTTAATTAACTTTTCTAGAGTGCATGTAAGCTTTGAGAATGGCAAAGGGTGAGTTGTTTTGCTCTAAAATATATAGTTTCAAGTTTTCTTTGGCATTTTGGTGCCTTTGATAATCACATTTATTTGACTTTTACATATCCAGTTACCTTCATCAAGATTTCAAGAACCAGAAAGTCTGTTCAGATGTCTAAGAAGGTAAATATATATTTTCTAAATGTAATATTTGAGAATTTTCTACAAGAGTATACAGCATGAACATCAATCCAGTCTTATCTCTACGCATTCAACTCACTGTGTTTTCTCTCTCTCTCTCTTTTTCTCTCTCTCAAGTTTATGAAACTGTACGCTTAAAATTTTCAAAACCTACTTTTAATAAGGATTTGTAAATGCTTTAGCTTCCATTCTAACCCACCACCCACCAGAGGTAGAGGAAAGGAAAGGTTTATACAGTAAAGGAGGATGTGGATCTGGTTAGGTCCACAAAATACTTCCTGGAGCAAATCCAATCTGATTTGTCAGGATATCAGCAGTTCAGCTCACATGAATCAGCGGCAGTAGCTTGATCCAGTTGCAAACACAATTTATGAATCAGCAACAGCAGATCCAGAAAAAATGCAAGATTCTGCCAATCAGCCCAAATCCACAAAAGCATCAAGAAGCTTCTACAACATGATCAGAAGATTTTTGGTGCATTGCCTTTATGAAGTCATGGCAACTGATAGGCAACAAAGAAAGGTAAGGTGTACTAATTCCACCCAGCATCGTCAGTGAAGACCAGCATCAACACAGTCCAACAATGACCAGTAAAAAATGACCATTCAGCATCATCCATTGTCTGTTGGGCTATATTTATACCTTTCCAAACATCACATGTTCTCTCATGCATCTTCTCTAGCAAAAGACCACATGCCCTTTTTCCAAGCTTCCTCCAGAAATAAACCACATATCTGATCTTATAAAACACTCTCCCACATGTTCACTTAAGCAAAAACATCCTCTCATAAGAGATTTTCCAGAAAAACATCACATGATCCAACTAAGTATCCTAAGAAACCAGAAATAATAAAAGAAAATGTCAAAAGATTCACACAAATATTCACAAATGTACACCAACTCACACCACACACACACACACAAACAGAGAGAGAGAAGAGAGAGAGAGAGAGGAGAGGGGGAATTTGTTGTACCAGGTCTATTTAGTGTGAAGTTTGTATGTACATGTGCTTACAGCTAACCACTTGGAATCAAATAACCTATTAGGAATGCAGTCCCTGGAGAAGATTGATTCATCGACTCCACCACAAGCCTAGCTCCCAGCAGCCATTGATTGCCTGTAAGTCTTCACCTAGGGTCAGATACTAATGAAATCTCCCCCCTCCTGTGTTGTTATGTTTACTGATATTGTCATGGTATGGGTCTTGTTTAGGCAACCATATTGAGATTTGATGGGTACAGCCTTCCTGTTATGTTTACAAGATACTCTCTTGTGGCACATCCTAGTCTTCTGTCTCTTGCAGTCCTTCCATTCTTTCCTCTATATAAAGTTCCCTTAGTTATAAGTGTGGCAGCTGCGTTGTAGGTTCACCCATTAAGGCTTGGTAAGCCATGACCACTGATTCTCTGCCTTTTGACTAATTGTGGATCCTGTAAAAGGCTTGTTTGATGAAGTGTGGGAGTTGTACCTACCTGTAGGGTATAGATGACCATTTCACATACAGGTAGAATTTCCCTCAGATAATTATTACAACTGTTTTAATAATTATTATTTTAGTTCCCAAAATGATGCAGGTGACTAAGATCAATGACCGAGAACAGATATTCTCTTAATTTGGTCAAGAAAACAATTATTTTAGTCTTTATTATACCTGAAAAACAGAGACTACAATGACTTGTACCGGGCATATGAGTTTATGAGTAAAAAGCTTCTTCATTGCACTTTTTCACTAACATACTATCTTAATTGCATCTTGTCAATAGGTTGTTGCTTATATTGCCATTTTGATTAACTATTTTATTTACCAACTAATAGCTATTCATATTGTTATATCATTTTGCTTAGTCTTCTGTTTGATGCTTTTTCCTGTCTGAATTTTGGCAATGGTTTCAAACATGCTGTGAGTTTCCATGGACAAACCTTTATATAGGCACCTGGTGTTATTTCTGTTTATGAAATACCTGGATTTTGAAGTTGTGAGGTTGAAATGAAAAATACGATTTATTTTATGATAAACTGGCAAATGATTGTGGGGAAAATGTGTATCATTTGATATTCTTGAAATCAATATATGGTAGTCTAGGTGTTCTGTAGGTTCTTCAGCACTCAGTATTGTAGTCCTCCAATTTTTGCTTTTATCAATGCTAGAGGCTGTGTGGTAACATCCCTGTGAGTGGCTATGTTGTTGCAACTAGTCTCTATGCCATAGTATCCATGATTGTGTCTATGCAGCAGCATTTGTGTTACTGGCTATGCATAAGTAATCATGATAGTAATTATGTAGTACTTATTCAAGTTTAAATTTAATTCAATAATATTTAATGGTTCTAAATATCTTCCTATATATCTGTTGGTGCCAGATGTGTTTTCTAAATATTTTATCCAGGGGTTGGAGAGATAGCCGAGTGTTTATGAGTGCTAGCAAGTGCTTTTAGAGAGAGGTTCAATTCCCTTCATCAATATGGCAGCTCACAATGACAGTTACCTTCAGTTACAAGGAATCTAACTCCCTTTACATGAAAGCACTCACTCATAAACAAAATAAATATAAGTACAGTCGCATGTTTTGGTTTAGTATTTTTTTCACACTTTAGAAAAATAAAGATGGTAGGCAATGCAGGAACACAGGCTACTGGAATCCTCCAGGAATAAGTTGGAGATACTTGGATAGCAGGCACCAGAAGATGTCATTGAGAGCAGAAAATCTGCTCTGATATCAAGGTAAAACAGAAAACTTTGTAGAGCAGAGCAAAAAAAAAAAAACAAGTTCAGAGGCTAGAGACCAGACCTATTTGGGGAATGAGGAAAGGTCCAGTAGCCTACATCAGAACCAACACTTAAGGCAGATACTTCAGAAAAAGCTGCCTGGATATTCCAGACACAGTTATAGTGAAGAAGAGTAATAGAAAGAGATGTGGGAGTCCATGCTGAGCACTTCACTGGTATGAGATGGGGTTCAGGAACCTCCCTTGGAACTCCACTGGAGCAAGGTCAAGAAGACACCTTCCAAAGAATCCTGTTGAGTTGTTGTCTTGGGGAACATAGTTGAAAATTACCTTCCTTGAGTTGAACATTCAGGGAACCCAGAACAAATGCCATGGGTTCTGAAAACTCACAAGCAAAATGACCCTCATCAATGGTGAAGAAACTTCTTATTAGAATCATGCAGTTTTAAATATGGTTGAAATCTCATCAGAGTCACTGTTTTCAGGAAAATACAGATGCAGACTCTGAATAAATTATATCATTGTGAAGAAACGGCAAAGGGTATTACCAGTGTTTGCCTTTTGTCCAATCAAAGATATCCCAACATGTGACTGGCATCTATGAGCCCATGAAGGAATAGTTGGAGACTAAACTTGAACCCATATTCTGGTGAGAGACCAAGTTCAGAATCTTTACTTTCACCTGATCTTTCCTAATTTAAAGCCTAATGCCAATCACTAGGCTGTCTTTGCCTTACTCTGTTGTCACCCTTTCTACATTTCTTCTTTTGCCTTCTGTCTAGAGTTGGAGGTCTCATTGCCTCATCCTCATGTGAGCAGGAATTATTTTAAGTTTTCTGATTACATGTCATTTTTTTTTCTTTTCATAATATTCTTATTGATTATTTGGGGATTTGACATCCTGAACCCTGACCACATTCATTTCATAGTCCTCACTCCTCAGCCTTATTATCACCTATCCCAACCCCCCAAAAGAGAAAACAAAAACAAACAAACAAAAAACATAAATAAGCCCATTCTGTGTTGACAATATATTCACTGGAGCCTAGTCAAACTCTCAGTGGCCAGCCTATTGAAGAAAACTCTTTCCTTCCCTTCTCACAACCCCACCAGAATCCATCAATTATGGAGAGCTACTTGTCAGTATGTTTATTATAATTTTTAAGATTTCTGTCTAGGCTGTGATTTTTTGGAGGTGGCTGTAGAGGTAGGAGTTGTCACATAGGCTTTCTGTGTCTCTCTTTATCAACTATGAGTCTGCAGTCATCAATCCCATGGCAAAAGTACCTTCCTTGCCCTTTTTTCCTACTGACAACCCAAATTATTAATATCTGAGTGCACATAGAATTAACAGTGTTCCTTACCTCCTTCAAAATAGTCTATTATTGACTTTTCATTGTGTGTGTGGAAGATATGTGCTCTGATACAGATTGTTTCTGACGTCAGTAGTATTCTCTTGGAGAACATACTGAAAACTGAGCCTCAGGTCCTAAGAATGTTGGCTAAGTTTTTATACCTCAGCTTCAGCAAATAATAATGACACCTCAACCATACCACAACTTGGTTCCACTTGTTCACTGCAAATGATATGATTGAAGAAATAAAAGTTATTTGTAAATTATATTATCTGGTATATAAGATACCTTAAAATGCCTAGAAGAAAACTCTGAGAACGAACACCTTCTGCAAAGTAATAAGGCACAGAATCAACCTACAAAAATCAGTGGGGTCAAAGGCACTGGTACACAGCTGTTGGGAATGTAAACTGGTCTGGGCACTGTAGAAGACTTTCAAAACGAATTGCTGGTTTTGAGTATGTACCTGAAATATTACAAGGCAATGTGTCACAAAGATGTTAACAGATCAATGTTTATTAGGTGCTTCTCCTAATAAGCAATTTATAAAACAAACCTGGAATTCTGACAGAAGAAGAAAAGATATAAATAATACAGTACATATGAGACCCCCAAGGAGACCACTTGGAAATTTCTATGGCTGAATACATTAAAATTGCTGGATATAAAATTAACATACCCAAATCATTACTTTGCTATATACTGATAGACTTATGTATAAGGAATCGGGCAAAAATAATCTGATTCAAACTAGCCTCAAAAACTAATTAACTTAATTAAAACTTTGAAACACTAATAAAATAAATTGGCAATATTAAAACATGAATGGACTTACCATGCTCATGGATTGGTAGGATTAATATACTTAAAATGACAAAATAACTAGATTAAATTCAATATCCATCATATTCTACTGCTATTCTTCACGGGAATAGAAAATCCAATTTAAAAATCATATGAAACACCAAAAACTGTAGCTATCCAAAGCGATTTTAAGCTGGAAGCCTCAGCATTCCTAATTTTAAGTTTTGCTACAGAAACAGAGCAATAAAACAGCAAGGTCTTGGTACAAAGCACACACACAGATCAATGAAATGGAATACAAGTTCTATATATGTGTCATTACTGTTCGGAGGATTCTAAGCTGGGTGAGGTGGATGGCTACTTTTGTGTATAGTGCCTTCAAGGACTATGGACACCAGTCTGTAGGGATAAAGACTTCAGTTGAATGCCAGATAAATTTCTCCATGTTCTATGCACTATTATTTTGTGGTGTCTTCAAGAAAAAACATCTTACCAAAATGTCACGGAGGTGAATAACATTGGTATTAGGCTATGAGGGTTTGTTTTGTTTACTTTTCTTTTACATGTATACATTTGTGGAGGTTTGGAGGGTGTTTGTATAAGACCCTACTAGACAACAACTCAAGGAGTTGTAGCCGGTTCTGGTACTGGGGTTTCCTTTGAACATATACAATGTCTAGTTGGAGGGACTGCTCCCCCATTAAATAGTGATTTCATAATTCCTTTGACATGTGTATATATTTTAAGTAGCTTTTGCCATACCAGGTTTTCATATGACCTCTCTCAAGTCCTTTGGTATTTGTCATCCATCCCAACATTCCTTTCTTTATCCTGCCTTCCCCATACTCCATCCTCTTTAATCCTCTTGTTCTTCTTATTCTTTTGTAACATTATATTCTATATCCCCTTCCTTGGAAGAATTCCTCCTCTACCCATCCCTTTAGTACCTAACTTATGTTGAGAAACAAACCCATCTATACTTTAAAAGATTTCATAAGGGAAAATGTAGTATTTGTCTTTCTGTATCTTGATTACATTATTCAAGATGATTGATTTTACTTCCTTCCAGTTACCTGTGAATTACATAATTTACTTTTTCTTAGTAGCTGAACAATATCTTACTATGTAAATGCATAGCATTTTCATCATCCATTGATCAGCTGATGGATATGTAGGTTATTCCAATTTTTTTTTTCTTTTATTTTTTAGATTTATTTATTTTATTTAAGAGTTCACCATACCTATCTTCAGACACAACATAAGAGGGCATCAGATCCCATTACAGATGGTTGTGAGCCATCATGTGGTTCCTGGGAATTGAACTCAGAACCTCTAGAAGTGCAGTCAGTGCTCTTAACCACTAAGCCATCTCTCCAGCCCCAAAATGTATAGCCCAAGTTGGCCTTGAACTCATGATCCTCCTGCCTCTGCCTCCTTCAGCAAATCCTACCAGCATGCACCACCAAAACTGGCACTATTCCAATTTCTGATGATAAAAATAGAGAAGGAATGAAAATGAATATGCAAATATCTCATTGTAAGATGTAGTCTTTTGTAAGAACCCTTTGTAGGATATATATTGTCAATAATGATAAAGTGGAATTTTATGGTAGACTAATTTTCACCATTTTGAGGAACTTATACATTGGTTCTTATACATAGTGGTTGCGCGAATTTGTACTGCTTCTTCCTTCACATTCTCACCAGCATGTGTTGTCATTTGTATTATTGATCCTGGGCATTGTGACTGATGTAAGATGAAATCCAAAATAGCAATCCATTTGCTCTCCATACACTGACAGCACAGCCCCATTGCTGAAGACAATACCTGCACACCAACTGAACATGGCAAGGTCTGTCTAATGCCTTCACCCCTATGGGCATGTTCATGGTACTGGAAACTACTCTATATACCGCTACAGGAGGCAGTAAAAACCAACTCAATTACCAATGCTTCAATATACAATGGGGACCAGCCTGCACTGATATAATAGTGGCACAAAGCTAGTGGAGGTCACTAACAAATATCTGGTTTAACTTAAGACACACCTGGTAAGATGCAAGCCATGCCACTGCTACAATAGTTCTCAGTGAAGAATTCAAGACTAGATAATGCAAGGACCTAGGGGAAAACAAAATACTACTGATCTACTAAAGGTATGAAGTGATTAAATGACTCCTGAAGATATTTTGCTATATTATTCATTAATCAGTGCCTTGCTCAGCCATCATCAGAGAAGCTTTTTCCTAAATTAGATATGAACAAAACAAGAAACCTACGGCCAGACAATATGCAGAGAGTGTATGAAACACTGTGCCCTAAATAGAAAGTTTCTGTCAAATCTTTCCACTTGGGGCTCAGGAAACTATGCAGAAGAGGTGGTATTAAGACTGTTAAGAGTCAGAAGTAAATGGAGGACACCAAGGAAACAAGGCTTTCTAAATACAGCATGCCCAACACACATATGAAGTAGCATGCACAGGGCTTGTAAGAGTCTACACCAGATGGCCAGATGGGATCTTAGAGAGGAAAGTAGTGGGGAACACACACACAAAACACACACTCACACACTGTCCCTGACTCAATAGTTACTTCCAATTGATAGCCATTTTCAAATGAAAAATTTGTTCTTCCCCAAGACAGTCCCACTGGTAAAATGAACCTCTCTTAAGGTTTGGTGTCATGTTCAGCAGTAGATGATCAATATAAATGAACTCAACTGCAGATTTGGAGATTATTTGTCTCAATGCTGTCAGGGCATTTTTTTTAAGCCTTATATCTTCATTGGATATATACTATGGCTGCCAGTTTTGTGATTGTTATAGTATATGTGTGTGGTGTATGTGTGTGTGAATATGTGTATCTTTGGGTCTATATATGTTTCTCATGTTTTTTGGCTCATTTTCTTTTTCATTAATTTTTTTATTAACCACGCCATTCAATTACATCTCAAATGATATCCCCCTTCCCAGTTACCCCTCCACAACCTCCCCAACCCATTCACCCTCTCTTGCCTCCCCTTTGCCTCTATGAGGGTGCTCCCCTACCCACCTACCAATTCCTGCCCCACCAGTCCAGCATCCTCCTATACTGGAGCATAAAACCTGCACAGAACCAAGGACCTCCCACCCATTGATATCAGACAAGGCTATCCTTTGCTACATTTGTATGTGGAGCCATGGATCCTTCACTATAGACTCCTTGGTTGGTGATCTAGTCCTTGGAGCACTAGGTGGTCTGGGCAGCCTGTGTTGTTCTTCCTACAAGGTTGCAATCTTCCTCCGCTCCTCCTGTTTTTTGCCAGCTACCCCACTGGGGTCTCTGATCACTGTCTGATGGTTGGTACCAAGTGTCCACATCTGCATTGGTCAGATGCTGGAAGAACCTTCCAGGGAACAGCCACACCTGGTTCCTGTCAGCAAGTCAGCAAGTGCCTCTTGGCAACAGCAGCAGTGCTGGGGTTTGGTTTCTGCAGACAGGATGGGTCCCCAGGTGGGGTGGTTTCAGATGGATGGGCCTTCCTTTATTCTCTGCTCCATCTTTTGTCCTTGTCTTTCCTTTGGACAGGAACATTTCTGGGTTAAAACCTTGGAGATGGGTGAATGGTCCCATCCCTGGACTGGGGGTCATGCCTATCTACTGGAGGTGGTCTTTACAGCTTATATTTCCCCTTTGCTGCACATTTCAGCTAACATTATCCCATTGGGTCCTGGGAGCTTCTTGCTTCCCTGGTGTCTGGGACTCTGCCAGTGGCTACCCACAATTTCTCATCTTCCACTGCTACAAATTTTTATTCGATTTCTGACCCTCTGTGCCTCTCTCCCATCCCCTCCAGTACCTTATCCTGCTCCCTTTTCTCTTCTCCCCTCCTGTCTCCTTCTCAAGTCTCCCTCCTTCCGCCTCCCTTGATCTTCCTGTTCCCCCTCTATGCAGGACTGAAGCATCCACACCCTGGTCTTCCTTAGTCCTAAGATCCATATGTCTGTGGGTTATATCTTGGGCATTGTGAGCTTTTGGGCTAATATCCACTTATTGGTGCGGATATACCATGTGTGTACTTTTGTGTCTGCATTACCTCACTCAGGATGATATTTTCTAGTTCTATCCATTTGTCTACAAATTTTATGAAGTCATTGTTTATAATAGCAAAGTAGTATTCCATTGTGCAAATGTACCACATTTTTTGTAGACATTCCTCTGTTGAGGGACATCTGGATTGTTTCCAGCTTCTGGCTATTATAAATAAGGTTGCTATAAACCTAGTGGAACATGTATCCTGTTATATGTTGGAGCATCTTTTGGGTATATGCCCAATAGTGGAATAGCTGGGTCTTCAGGTCGAACTATTTCCAATTTTCTCAGGAACTGCCAGAGTGATTTCCAAATAGTTTTACCAGCTTGCAGTCCCACTTGAAATGGAGGAGTGTTTCTCTTTCTCCACATCCTTACCAGCGTCTGCTGTCACGGAGTGTTTGATATTGGTTGTTCTGATTGTATGAGTAGAATCTCAGGGTCGTTTTGATTTGATTTTCCTGATGACTAAGGATGTTGAACATTTCTTTAAGAGCTTCTCAGCCATTCAAGTGGCCATTCATTCCTCAGGTGGGAATTCTCTGTTTAGCTCTGCACCCCATTTTTAATAGGGATATTTGATTCTCTGGAGTCTATCTTCTTGAGTTCTTTGTGTATTTTGGATATTAGCCCTCTATCAGATGTAGGATTGGTAAAAATCTTTTCCTGCCAGTTTGTCCTATTGACTGTGTCCTTTATCTTACAGAAGCATTTTAATTTTAATGAGGTCCGTTTGTCAATTGTTGATCTTAGAGCATGAGCTATTTATGTGTTCTGTTCTAGAAAATTTTTCCCTGTGCCAATGTGTTTGAGGTTCTTTCCCAAAATGATAAGGGTTTATCTATCTTGTTCATTTTCTCAAAGAACCAGCTCCCAGTTTTGTTGATTCTTTGTATAGTTCTCTTTGTTTCTACTTGGTTGATTTCAGCCCTGAGTTTGATTATTTCCTGCCAACTGACTCCTCTTGGGTGTGTTTGCTTCTTTTTGTTCTAGAGCTTTCAAATGTGCTTTTAGCTCTCTCCAATTTCTTTATGGAGGCACTCAGGACTATGAGTTTTCCTCTTAGCACTGCTTTCATTGTGTCCCATAAGTTTGGGTATGCTGTGACTTCATTTTAATTAAATTCTAAAAGTCTTTAATTTGTTTCTCTATTTCTTCCCTGACCAAGTTATCACTGAGTTGATAGTTGTTCAACTTCCATGTGTATGTAAGTTTCTATTGTTTTTGTTGTTATTGAAGCCCAGCCTTAGTCGTGGTGGTCCATAGAATACATGGGATTAATTCTATGTTCTTGTTCTGATGAGATTTTTGTGTCTGATTATATGGTTGATTTTTGAGAATGTACCATGAGTTGCTGAGAAGTTATATTCTTTTGTTTTTAGGAGAAATGTTCTGTAGATATCTATTGAATCCATTTGACTCATAGCTTCTCTTAGTTTCACTATGTCTCTGTTTAGTTTCTGTTTCCATGATCTGTCCACTGGTGAGAGTGGGGTATTGAAATCTTCTACTATTATTATGTGAGGGACAATGTGTGCTTTGAGCTTCAGTAATGTTTCTTTTACAAATGTGGATGCCTTTGCATTTGGGACATAGGTGTTCAGAATTGAGAGTTCATCTTGGTAGATTTTTCCTTAGATGAGTATGCAGTATCCTTCCCCATCTTTTTTGATAATTTTTGGTTGAAAGTCTACTTTATTGGATATGAGAATGATATTTTATTGGATATTAGAATGGCTATTTTATTGGATATTAGAATGGCTGTTCCAGTTTGTTTCTTGGGACCATTTGCATGAAAAATATTTTTCCATTGGCTCATTTTCTTATTTGGTTAATTTGTCATATTCTTATTTGTTCATTTTTGTTCTATATTGTCATTCTATAAATGTCTGTTTGTTTTCTATGGACATGGATGGGAGGGAGGTGGAGAGGAACAGGAATGTGTAGGAAAGCTAAAATAATAATCAGGATGTATCATATGAAAAATTTTCTTTTATTAAAGAGAAAAGTAAATATCCAAGTAGTTTTAATTTACATGATGGCTTAGGATGTAGAACGCACATAATTTTCAGTGCTTGTCAGAATGTTTTGCCTTGGAGAACTCTGTTTAAATATATATCTTATTTTATTTGTATTGTTTGTTTTTCTTGATGTTCATTTTCTTGATTCTCTGTACATTCTAGATATTAGCTCTCCATCAGATGCGTAATTAATAAAGTCTTTTTTCCCATTGTGTAGACCCTTGCTCAATGACAGTCTATAACTGTCTGAAAGTTTTAGCTTCTCAAGATCCCATATTGTTAGATCTGTCTGCAATTTTAGAAAAGATTTTATTTCCAAGTATTTACTTACATGGATAGAGTTATCTCAAGAATTTTGAAGCTATGAGAATGGTTGGTTTTCTTTTTTCTTTTCTTTTTTTTGCTTAGCATGATGATCATTTGCAAACAGGATACTGACTTTTGTGTGTTAATTATCTCATACCTTGATGAGAGTGTTTATCAGATTTTAGAAGTTTCTTGGTAAATTTTTAATGTATAAAAATCATCTGCATATAAGATACTTTGAATTCTTTGTTTGTATTATTCACTTGAACTTAAGCTCAAGTTAAGTGATCCAGCTAAGATGGCAAGTACTATACTGAACAGGTATGGAAAGAGTGAACCTCCTTTTTTCGTTTCTCATGTTCAAGGAATATTTTGAGTTTCTTTATATTTATAGTGATATTAGCTATGTCTTTTGCTTTTTTGCATTGTGGTATGGCCCTCTACAGGGATTTTATAATGAATAATTGTTGGATTTTGTCAAATGCATTAACTATATCTAATGAGATGATCATATCTTTTCTGTCTTTTAAGTCTGTTTAGTGGTAGATTAAGCTTTTTGATTTAGGTATGTTTGCTAAACTACAGAGACACTTGGATACAAATTATATAATAATGTAACATTGATACATATTTAATGACGAGAACACAAAGCCAAAGGTCTGAAAATGAAATTCATTAATTTAGATAGCAGGTATAGTATACATTCCTAATAAACATATAGATATTCCATGGCTTGTTAAAACCAAGTCATGCTATAAATGAAGAGTGATAAAACCTATTGCCTAGTTATTTATTATGAGGTTATCATTTATTTCTTTTTTGCCTACATGAAAATGATATAACTTCAATTCATCACTTTATTGTTATTTGATTTACAGCTAAAATAATTGAAGTAATAGGTGGATGAATAATAGCAATTCTCATAATCACTGGTTATTTCACGATTTTCCTTTAATGCTAAATAAAGACCTGGAATCTTAAAGGTTTAACTTGAGGAATATAAAATTATAAACTTGGCTTGAACACAGCGCTGTGTGAGTAAACTTGGCCCCTGAGCCCTCATAAACCCTCTGACTATCAGTTTGATTTATACCACTCAATTAGAAGTCTTCATTATGTCTCAGGGTGATCTTATTAGGAAGGGTAAATGTGTAAATTTATTTTTTCCCACATTACACATGAAGAAAAAGTTTGGCAGAAATAAATGACTTATTCAAAGACACAGACCTCAGTGCATATGAGAATTAGTATTTAGAATTCTTTATTTCTGTTCTAGCTTATCACCATTTCTTCTCACAGTCTCTATGGTTAAATAAAATTACCACAGTACTAAGAAGGTGTTGCTATATGTGGTAGGCCATATTTTAGCTAAGTGAACACTTTTTACTCTACTTGGATATCATATTTCAGACCCTTCTGTCTTCCAAGCATGAAGACCATTTGAAAATTTTACATAGTTTTTACTGTTGTATCTACAGCTGAATGTATGCTCAAAGGGCATTGTAAAACACACAGATGTTTCGTCTTTTCTTCTACCACTGCCTGTTGCCCAGGATCTTGGCTTCCTCTGTCCTTCTGCTGATTGCATACTGTTCTTCACAGATTTCAGAGCCAAATCTCCTAAGGATGCTAGACGGGAGTTGGCATATAATTAGATGCTGATGCATTACATTTAGTAATCAAGAAGTGGTACCATATTTACAGAAATGTTGAAGTTGAAAGTGAAACACCTTGAGAGAGGTCTTGTGGTACATGCTGATTCTAACCATATCTGAAAGAGAGTAGCAGGAAAATTAAGACTCAGAAGCTAGCCCAGACTATTTCAGTAATATCCCATTATCTAATACATGAGACAGAGGAAAACTTTGGTGTAATTTGTGGAACTCAGTAGGCATGCAAGAAATTTTAATTCATTCTTCATCTTCCTGTCTTTCACATAGGATAATGCTGTCCTGTAGACAATAAGAATGTGTAAGTCTTTATGCATTTGAATATAATCGTTGAAAACCTTCCAGTGAAATTTTGATGTGAGTGAAAATTTTCAATTGCTTTTAAATACTGTGCATTATTTGGTAATTTCCCTCTGATTTTAATTATTTCTACCTCAAAGTTATTTCTTTATGCTGAAAATATTAATCTTGTGAGTTAAGTAAAAACTATCTGAACTCATTACTTCTATTATTGCTTTGGAGATTAATGCATTTTTGCCTTTTTGTTGTTAAAATACAATAATCATATAATTTAATATTGGAGAAAAGTTAGCTACTTTCATTATTCCTTTCCTCTTTTTCTCCCTTCCTCCCTTTTCCTTTCTCCCTTCCTCCTACACTCCCTTTCCTTCCTTCCTTCCTTGCTTCCTTCCCTCCCTCCCTTTTTCTCCTCCCTTTTTCTCCCTTCCCTTCTTCTCCTCCCTTCTTCCCTCCCTTCCTTCCTTCTTTCCTTCCTTCCTTTCTTCCTCCTTTCTCTCTTTACTGAACTCCTTAGAGATCCCAGTCTAACATTAGTAACAATGAGCTATAGACTATCTTTCCTCGTTTCTGTTTTTAGCTGATTTGATATAGGGTTATGGGTGAGTTTTATCAGATTGAGAATGTTTGATTTCACTTCTTCATTTTCTGAGAAGCTTTAATTCAAAATTGATTTTGAAGAGAAATTCTAAAAGAATAAAACTTTGCTTTAATATTTAATTATTAGTAGACATTTACTTGAAATAGTTATCCTCTTCTAAATTAATGTCATGAATAGGTAAAATTGCATCGGGCTCTACAATTTCCAGGCTTGTGTGTACCTATCTTCTGCCATTTATTCAGTTAAACACTAATGTGAGAGTTGCAGCAAATGATTCTGTAGATTTCCTTATAGTCTCAAATCAACGAATCTGAATACAGGGCAGTTACCTGCAAGAACTTTACTTAACCAACTGCAGACATCAGAGACAGAAAAGCTAGAACAATCTAAAATGTGAACATGATTTAGACAAACAAAAGTTGACATTCTTGATGTGGAGGAAGTTTGAATTATGGGGTGAGGGACCCAGGCAGTATTTATAGTGAGACCAACTGCTCATAGCTCCAGTCAGCAAGGAACATGCATGTCAGTCATACAGCTGCAGTCAACTGCCTCTTAGTAGCCACTTTAATTATAAGGATATTGTGTCTTTTCTGATCCCCATCACAAGACTGATCCAAACTGGAACATTAATTTCACAATCTTAGATCCTAAACAGAAATCCCATCAAGCTGTGCATGGAGACCTGGTGCACACAGCTCTGGGCTAATAACTGGAGTTTAAGCGGCTGAATGTGCTACGATTGTTTAGAGAGCAATAGCAAACCAGTAGATATGATGAACTACAGCAATTGATTTTTTGACATCGAATCAATCTTTCATTCCCAGAATAAACCTGACTAGTCATGACTGATTACCTTCTTTATATGCTGTTGGGTTTGATTGGTTAGGATTCTGTTAAGGCTTTTGCAGCCTCATTTATAAGGAATATTGGGTTACAATTGTCCTTCTGTCTATCCTTGTGTTGAATTCAGTGTATATAAACACTGTCCTCATAAAATAAGTCAGAATTTTGTTTTCTACAAGATATTTTTGTAGATGTAAGGTCATTTCCTTGAATGCTAATGAAATTCACCATGCAGTATGTGCTTCTGACATTTTATGATAGGCATGTTGGTATAACAGATGTGTTTTAAATAGCTATTGTATTATCTTCTATTTCTTTTATCATGGATCAAATATGGAAATTTTATATCTAATATTATTCTACTTTATACAGATATCAAAAATTTTAAGGGCATTATTTACTCTTCTCATTGGTGTTACAAAATACCTATTAGAAACAATACTAGGATGGAAACATTGATGTAACTAAATGCTTGTTAGAAAAAATGCAAGGAAAGAAAAACTTATTTTGGCTCATGGTTTCAGAGGCCATCAGACCAACACAGTGGGGACAGCATGGCTGCAGGAAAAACAGTCTGTGTTTTCAGAGTGTGAGGAGACTGGCCACATTGCAACAGTGACAGAAAGAAGTCTTATATCTAAGGTTCTTATGGACTTATTTCTAAGTAACTTTACTGGCTCCAGATAGTCCCCACCTTCTAATGGTATCCTTTGTCTTCCAAAATAGCTCCATAATCTAGGCAATAAGATTCAAAACAGGAGAACATCAGTCTGTTTAATGCCATTTCTGATCTGAACCATAATACTTAGCATAATCTTATTTAGATAATGTCCTACAACTTGAATGTCTTTGGAACTGTCTACTTATAACTCATGAGCTCTTAAATTTTATTTTAATTCTAGACAATGTTAATCAATTTGTATGGATTTTCAATACATCAGTTTTCTCTACAGCTTTTCTCTCTCATTGCTTGAAGCTCTTATATTTCTTGTTTTGTAAGTGGTTTCTCTTCTTTTTTCTCAAATTCCCCCTTCATCCCTTCCTTTTTATTTATCCTTCCTACAAACACACACACACACACACACACACACAGACACACACACTATCTCTTTCTCTTGCTTATTTAGAATGATGCTTATGGTGGCTTACCTAAAGTTTATCTCTGAAAATTTTAATAAGTGCTGTGAATGCTGCAAGTGCTTTTGTTGTTGTTTGTTTTGCTTATTCTCTGTTGATTTTATTATTTCCAAGATTGAGTCAATTTACCTGGTTCTTTATTTTGTTGTAAAGACTCCACATAATATAATTCTGTAAGGAAGTTCATATTTTTGGTTTAACATGCAATCATCATAGTTAAACTCAAATTATAACCTCTTTCTATTTAAGATGCATTGAATATTGTCAGTTCAGATGATGTTATTTCAGTCCAATTCATATTCAGGAATCCGGCATGTCTGGAGTCAACAGCTTACATAGTTGTGAGTACTGCCCATTGTTGGCTCATTCCTTTCTGAGATCTGCCCTTATTTTTTCCCAAGAGTCCTTCATGCTGCTGAGTTCTTCTCCAGGTATCCTGCCTGTCCTGCAATGTTGACTGCTGTGCTTTTAGAGCTTCAGTTACCAAGCAGTACCTCAGCCATAACTTTTACTGTCGGTAGAGAAAATTATTAAATCAAACAATTATGATCCTTTGGTTTCTTTGTGGGAAAAAATGCGAGGGGTGGTCCCGGAACCCTGCCTGTGCAGCGGCAACCCGCGGGGATGGGGAGTGGGGGTGGGGGAGGTGGGGGTGGGGGAAGGGGGGTTGAGGAGTTGGGGCCCGTATCCCAGTATCCCAGAGGCTTTCCACGCTGGCGGGGGTCTCACGTACACGAGAAGGTTTCAGAGGCTGGAACCTTTGGCAACGGCAGGACTCAATGATAAAAGAAGTCTGTGTCCCTCACAGGCCATGGTCATTCATCCCTTTATGGCCCTACATTTCTTCTCTTAAATTTTGACTCATCTCCCAAACCTATCTGCTGTGCTTAATATAATAATCAAATATGATATTGAAAAGTCCAATAATTTTTGTGTATCATAGAAAGTATTTACTTATTCTGATTTTTCCTCATTGTATAGTCTCTTTGTAATATTTAGTCAAGTAAAGGGAGAAAACCTACTAGAATAATATCAGCCTTTGATTTTTTTTTTTTTTTGCAACCATGATATGATATGTAAAGTTTACTAGAATATACTTCTCAGACAGTACATCTCAATTTTTGACCTCAAACTGATGTACACATACTTATCTTTTGTTTAGTTTTGTTACATAAACCCAGACAATAGCACTGTGGGTCTATAGATATTGAAATCTGATGGAATGAAAGACTGTTGGAAAATCTATTCAAGTTTTGAAAATCTGTCAAATGTTCTGGCTTCAAAGTATCCTTCTAGAGTGTTATTGAGAAGGAACTTATTCACCGAAGAGTCTCTGCATACCTCCACTTTCAGAAGAATCTTTGAACATGAATAGAACTCTCAGTGTAAACCAAAGTTTTCACTGAGTTTTTTTCCTAATGTTTAGCCTACACTCAGCACTGATTAATCAACACACATTTGGCCAAAGCTTTTATGTTGTTTTTAGCTGGCTTTGCTTTCAATCAGTACAAGATGACTGAATTAGTTACTTAACAAGGGCACATGCATATTCTTCATCCACTTAGAACATGACAACATAAAAATTTGGAAGCATGTGCCTTTGTATGCGCATATCTATGCCAACCAACTGATATCTTCTTAAAGGGACTTTTGCCCTGAACATTTCAAGGCTTTCCAAATATTAAAACCATGTGTAAGTATCTTTGGGCTATTGAAAATAAAATTATCTTATGTCATCCTAACGAATATTTGCCAAGAAGTTTTCTTTAAATTAATATATTTCAAGCCTACTGCTTTGTAATAAAAGCAGAGCTCTACCTTGTAAAGATTATAGAACTAACTGCCTTTGTTTCGTAAAATCCTACAACAGTCTT
Organism: Mastomys natalensis; assembly: GCA_021653895.1. Taxonomy (NCBI): domain Eukaryota; kingdom Metazoa; phylum Chordata; class Mammalia; order Rodentia; family Muridae; genus Mastomys; species Mastomys natalensis. The sequence continues at coordinate 108,545 of JAJTUV010002592.1, read as the reverse complement.
GGGGCATGAAACAGATTTGCTTCAGCAAAGTTCAAGAGCTGGCCAGGAAACATAAATTGCCAAGAGGTTGTGAAAGGCATATTGGAGCTGGGCCAGATATTACCCTCTGAATTAAAGGAGGAATTGAAAAATCAGGGCACTACTTTAGTTTTTAACCAATAGCTAACATAGGGATTTCAGATAGGGAGAAATATATTTTGATTAATTTTACCCTTTTCAGAGGAACTTGGCAGCTTTGTCCTTCAGCAGCTGGAGTTTATGTAAGGCCTTATGGAGCAAGTCAGCCAACAGGGAGCTACAATAATCTAATCTTCATGGCCTGGATACAGCCTTGCGTGAGCAGCTTGCATAAGTAAAGCACTTTTCAGTTTCCCACTAGGGGGCTGAGAACACAAAGGTATTGCTGGGGCTTCCCCTGTGTGACCAGAATTCTGAAAGTTAGGATCCTCATTTCCACCTATGTGCCTGAATTCTCAAATATTATGGGTAGGCAGGAAAACAGCTGCTAGATTAATAATAGCTCTCTATCTAATTATACAATAGACAGCTATGACCTGCTAAATTTAGGAGAACTAAGGTTAGTAATTTTCCAATAAATTTGATTCATCATGATTGGCCCTATTCATAATAAAATGTAGATAACCAGGCTCATGGTGAGTGAAACATTCGGAATTTTTGTCTGGTTTTAATTTTTGTGCATCAGTCTCACTTAGAAGCTTTTCTTGGCTACGAACAATGTAGATATTTGTTATATCTCATCCTGGCTTCCTCAGAAAATATATAGTAATATATGTCCTTTTTCAGATGTGTTCTTAAGACTGTAACAGTGATCTGCCTCTTCCCTTCACTATCATCACTCACAGCTTTTAGAACACACTTAGTATTCATAAATACATATTTATCAGATTATTTGGTGATCACATTTTTATTTTTTGTATAAAAAAGGACTATATTTCGATATTGCACCCCAGGCTACGAAACTATATACATGATCATTTCCCTCCTATACAGTATACGTCCTTTTCTCTGCTGAATAAGTAGCATGAGTCTGTGATATGTAAGTTGTCTAATATATTCTGCATCAAAATGAAGCTGTTTATCAAGAAGAGATGTTTGACAGTAAAATGGCTTAGACTAAAATACTTCTGTTCTTTTTTCTTGATTGTAATAATTATATTTAACCATACAAATGTATGGAAAGTCAATTTTATTGTATCTTACTGGTACCATTTTATCCCTTTTTATCATTTCATTAAAGAAAAAAACCTTTGTTTTAGAATACTTTTTCACTTTCCGTTTGTTCATAATGATTTATTTGTTTGTTTGTTTGTTTTATTCTTTATTTATTTTACAATGGATCACTGTGTATTCACGGATGCCCTGGATCTCTCTATGTAGAAAAGGCTGGTCTTCACAGAGATCTGTCAGGCTCTGACTCCTGAGTGCTGAGACTATAGGGTGTGTTGCACCACACCAGTTGATTTTAACAATCATGTTGTGTGTGTAAAATGTATTGTGGTTGAGCCATTGTGATGATCACACAATTGGCTGTGTTTTGCTACCCATGTAGCACACATAATATAATGCAAAGAGGGGCATCAGGTGGCACATGTCTGTAATAGCCCACTTCAAACCAGCCTAAACTATACAAGATCTTGTCTCAAAACCAGCTAATCAAACAAACAAACGTAAATAAATAAATAAAACACCAAATCAGAAAAAAATTAACAAAAGGATTCAAAAGTAAAGTGATCTACAATTAGAATTCAACTTTGTTTTCTAGTTCCCTTTTGACTTGAGTCTTGAGTTTTGTTTTGTATTGTATTGTTTTGTCCTTTGTTTCTGTTTTGTTCTGTATTTTTCATTTATCTTTGATTCTTTAAAATATACTTGTGGTTTGAATATGCTTGGCCCATAGGAAGTGGCATTGTTGGGACATGTGGCTTTGTTGGAGGGAGTGTGTCACTGTGGTGGTGGGCTTTGAGAACCTCTTCCTGGCTACTTGCAAGACATTCTTCTCCTGTTTGCCTACAGAATAAGAAGTAGAACTCTCAGTGCCTCCAGTACCATGACTACCTGAATACTGCCCTGCTTCTGCCCATGATGGTGATGGATTGAACTGCAGAACCTGTAATCCAGCCCCAATTAAATGTTTTCCTTTATAAGAAGTGCCTTGATTATGGTATTTTTTCACAGCAATTTAAATCCTTACTAAGACAGTGATTAATTAACAAATGATTGCTTTTATATATTTTCTGTTCTGTAAAAAGGGAAGCTTTAGAGCGAAATGATAGTGTGAGTATAGGAAACAAGAGACTATCTTGATTTGGTCTTCTGCCACGACATCTCCAACCATAATTCTCTAGGAAAGACACAAACTAGAAGCAACACAGTTTATTAAGAATGGGGTTATGCCTCTAAACTACCATGCAGAGAGCTTTTGGCAGTGGGATAGACAGAAAGAAGGTTGGTTTTGTTAAGCTAAATTGCTTTTTCCTCTTCATTCACTGGTTGCATGTAAGCACAAACTCAGTAATGAACTGAAGAGCAACTAACAACCAAAATGCAGCCCCTGTGTAAGAAAATTATATACTAGCAGACACAGAAGTTTGGCAATGTCTTTAGCAATTTTACTCCTTTCTAGCATTAATTTGGCCACCAGTTTCCCCACCAGGAACAACTCAACACCTCTTCACCTCTGCTGCCCTCAACTAAACTCCAGGCTCTCTAGTCAATGATTTTCATGGAATTGTCTGCAAATTTGCATGGTCTACCCCAGATTTATCTTGTTCATGTGATATTCACATACCAAATCCTCCACTGATAATTGTCTCCTATCATTGGGTTCGTTCAGCCTTCACATCAAATTGGTATCATTCCAATGTCTTTGGCAAACGATTCCAGCTTCCTTAAACATTCCTAAACTGATGTTGACTTTCTTAACTGAAACAACTTTATGATTTACTCTTCCCTTAGGATAAGGGTGCCAGAGTCTGTTAAAGTATCCACAGGCTCATTTGACCTGACCTCCTCCACCCTCACCTCTTTCTCATCATTTCCCACACCCTCACGCTGCTCTAGGCAACCTAATACTTTTCTTAGTTACCTCTCATGACCTGTCCTTTTTTTATTTCCTAGCTTTTTAAAAAAGGCACTTTCTTTGTTAATATTTTCCATCAGTTTATTTTCTACTCAGCTAGCTTCTGTCTTCTGTGTACTCAGCTCTCAGGCACTCCCAAAGTCTATCTTTCTGGTTCAGGTTGGGAAGTCATTCTTGTGATATCCATTGTTTACTGTATGTGAGTGTTTAATAGACTTCTTTGCAATTGATTGCTCAGTAGAAGAGATTTGTTCTCTACAGTTGTTTTGAAATGCAGCATCATGTCCTCTACGCCTTCACATAATAAGTATGGTTGAATATATCTCAAAGTTGAATTTCAAAGATGGACAGTTGTAATCAGGGAGATGGTGTAGTGTGTAAGAGGATGTGTTGTACAAGACTGAGGGCATGATCTTAAATAAATAGCACCTAGGTCAAAAAGCAAGATGTGGCTACATATAACTATCACCTTAGTATTAGTGGAAGGAATATATAGATGGACCTGAAGAATTTTGGTTATGAGGCCAAGGCAAAGTGAGCTTCTCTTTCAGTGAGTGACTTTGTGTCAAAGAGACAAAGAGTGCTAGGGAAATACAATATTCTGACCTATGTATGAACAATCACAGGCATACAGATACACGCACCCATTTGCATGCAACACACACACTCCTATTTATCAATTATTTAGTCATAGTCTAAGACACATATATGGTGTACATATGTCCATTTGTAGAAGTAAATTGCTTGAGTTTAAATAGAAGTTTCTACAGTTGGTGAGAAATGTTAGTGCTTTAGCCATGTTTGATCATTTTCATTGTGTTTCCAACAGTTTATGAAGTAGCAACCAGCCTGTAATCGCTCTCTGCTGTAATCGCTCTATGCTGACATTGGTATGCATAGCATTTGTATCTTTTTTACCCATATTTTTCCATTTCCATCTATCCTGCTCAGCATGGCAGACCTGCTACTACCATGCTTTACATTCACTAATGGGATCCCTGCCTATCCTGACAACACCATGAGAAAAATGTCTTGTATGCATATAATATACTCTGACATTCTCCCACCGCAGTAGATTCTCTGAGCCCTCCCTGCCTTACTTGCTACTCAGTCTTTCTTCTCAGCAAGTCTCTTAGATAAACTCCACTCGAACCTTCAAAATGTTTCTTCTTTTTTCTTCTGTGACCCTCTTCCTAAATTTAAGAAATAAGTATTTCTCATTATGATTAGTACAATAGCCTTTCAAATTAAAATTTCACATTTTTCTGGGAGATATTTTCTAAAGCGGGTTGATGGTATAATAATTCTTTAAAAACTTTTGAAATCTGCTCTTTGCCTCAGGAGGCTAATCCAGCACCTTCCTGGGATCAGTAACGAGCTGGCCTCAGCTCAACTTTAGCCTTAAGCCAACTCTTTAGCCTTAAGTGGAGCCAACATTTCCTCACTGTCCATAGTTCATAACTGTATGCATACAATTACTTCTCTTTGAAGTTCAATACAAATTTAACCTCCTATATTATGTATCTGCAACTTCCCAGCATGGAATTTAGTGCTTTTGTGGTAGCACCTTGTTTAAATTTTATTTATGATATTCATTCTCGTTTAATACGCTTGTTAGTTTTTCTATTTGTATCTATTCATCCTCCCAGGAAGAATATAATTTCCTTAAGCCCCGGATTCTGAAGATCCTGTCTGTATCTCAATTTTAACACAAAGCCTCTTTTTGGTACTAACAATTGGCTCAAGTTAACAGAGTTAAAATATTCTAAATTTTCATTTGTCATTTTGTTCTGCACCATCCCTTATTTTTGAAAGAATTGTGAGGCAAAAAGTCCTCTAAGGAAAAAAAAATAAAACAACATTATTATTATAGTTTATACTTCACTTTCTAAAGGAATCAATGTTGAAACCACAGCAATGATTGGATAGTAACCAAGGTATCATAATCATATAATGGCACTTACTGGCTAATCAACATGTGCCTGGGGAACCATGGGAACCAGAAGGATGCAAATGAGAAAGCTCCAGGAAATAGACACATTGATTGAAATTCTAATCATTGCCACTGAGACCAAACTGACACCATCAAAGCTGCATGAAAATCAAGAGTAAGGATGTACCCAGTGTCTTCTCTATTCTTTTTTTTTTTTCTGGTTGTAAATCAGAATAGTGCATCTAAATTTGGGCTGTACATACTTATTCATATGGTTGTGTAATCATGAACATGCCAAATGTACTTCATACTTGTGTGTACGACACCAGACATTCATCTCTGGTGTTTTCTTCTATTGCTCTCTGTCTTATTTTTTTTTTAAGTCAGTCTCTTAATGTGCTCAGATTTTATGGATTCAGTTACACTGCATAGCCACTGAATGCTGGGGATCCTCCTGTCTCTGCACTCTGAGCCCCAGTGCTAGGATTACAAACATATGCCACCATGTCTGAATTTTATGTGGGCTCTGGGGATCCAAATCAAGGTCCTCATGCTTGCAGAGAAAGCACATTTTTGCCTGAGTCCTCATCCTAGCCCCAATCTGTTGAAATTTATGATAATCAGATTAAAGTTACAGAAGCCTACGTGAAAATTGCTCGGAGTGGGGAGTAGGGAACAGAAAAACACTTGACCTATTACTAAAATGCATAATCGTGGATGGTTTTCTCCAGATGTGAAGTTAGATCAGTATATGCCTCAGTGACAACTCCTTCCACTCAAACAGTGCCAGAGGACGGGGAGAGTTTTCTAACTTTGGGGGACATATGATTAAAGACACCATTTCAAAAAGACTATAATAAGTAAAGCTAAACGCTTATAAAAAACCTCATAAATAAATAAAAAATAAATATCATGACTCTCTTTCGTATTACAGTGATAAATTCAATGATTAACAAAATTTTAAGCAGACCAATGGGACTAAATTCTAATTAGCTTGAAAATGAATGTATTTCTCCAAGTCTCTCTTCCCTTTTAGAAGTATTACCAATGTTCTACTTTTCATTGCTCTCATTCGTGTGTCAATTTCTTTTATGTGAAGAAAGAGATAGTAGGAAGGCAATCATATCCTTTGACACATTTTCCCTTTACTTCGCTCTAGGACTGCCAAACGTTAGTGTTACTACAGCACTCAGGAAGCTAGAGCAGGAATATTGCTGTGACTTCAAGGTCCAGCCAAGCTATAGAGTGAGGTTTAGGATGGCCAGAGCTACAGAGCATGACCCAATCTCAAAACAAACAGTCAAACAAAACTTATCCAATGAAACAAAAAAACCTAAAGATACCAAAACCTAACAATTATTCTTTTTTAGAGCAAAAGGAGTAATCTGAATACACGCTTGATTCTGGAAAATGACAGCTGTCCTTTGATCCGTGAGTCCTACTTCTATCCCTATTGGTTTCAGCCCATGGAACTATGACTGGTGCAGGAACTGGCTCTTTCTGTGTCTGCATTTGACATTTAGAAGATAAGAAGTGGATTTGACTTTCAGTATCTCTAGGAAGATGTGCATGTATGTCAGAAGTTCCTTGTAAGTCCAGGTGTGTTCTGTGTTTTTCATTTCAGCGTGAAAAGTCTTGGTCATATTATCTTTAATATTGTCTGAATATTAGCCGATTTAGGAGCATCTGTGACTCCTCAAATAAGGTGCACGGCTGTAAAACCTTTTGAAATAGACCTAAATATCCATTTGTGAACAAACCTGGGAAGTTAATTGTTTGAGGTCTAGCTGACTCTTTCCACTTACCAAAGTTGAAACTATTGTTCACACGATGGACGACTAGTTCGCTTTTCATTCTGCCCAACTTTGGATGCCAGATATGAGGTTTTGATGTGAACTTTGAGCTACAGAGCACCGTGGGAAAGGAATAAAACCAGCAAGGAAGAAAGACTCTCAGTTCCACAAAGGCTTGCCTCCATGTCAGCACAACACATGCTTCAGAATTACGCTCACAGATGCCCTTAGGTAGCTATGCAGAGTATTTCCTAGACAAGGACCTTAGCATCATTTAAGAATTTGCTAGAAAAGCAAAGGTTCACTTCTACTGTAAGAGGATCTAACTCACATCCTGAGTGAGTATATGAATTTAGGGAATGTAAAAGTATTTTTTATTTACCTATTAAAATTTTCATCTTGGAGGTTTACTCCCTCTGTCTGCTAATCTAGGTCTAGACTGAAAGCTTCTAACATCTGTACAATATTATCAAGGCCTAGAATGTTTTCAGCCTCTGAGATTTATTAATTAATAAGCTTACAACTTCCTTGTTCTTTTTGGACTCTGGTTGGCTGGTTCAACTCAGCTCTTCTGGCTCAAACTCCTCTCTACACTGACTGATTCAATCTGGCTTCTCTTGTCTTCTCCTAACTTGCTCTGCTTGGCATCATACTAACTTTGGAAACATGTTCTAACCTTCTGGCTGTTTCTTATTCTCTAGCTCATTTTGTTTTCACCAGTGTTTAGCTTGTTCTCTATATTTGCAACCTGTCTGTAAAATTCTCAGTAAAATCTTTCTTTCTCTCTGTACTATCCTTAAAATACCTTCCCTTTCTCTCTCTTTTCATGAGAATTACACAAATCTTATCTTGTCAAATCCTTCTGTGATTCATCACTTTGTCACTCAACTATACATCACTTTCAAATATAGGTGCTTCCTTCTACAAACTAAATTTAATTTTATTGTTTGGGACTAAAGGAGTATGCTAAAAGTGTGTCTGTTTTCCAGCCAGAATAGCTATGTTGCTGGATTAAATCATTCTACAGGAGAAAATATCATTTTTACCATTATAATACTTAATTTATGCTTATTTTTAGTTTACAAGGGGCACTAAATATCTGGATTCCATTCTTTTCTAAAACATAAATATGAATGTTTCAATGTTGTCCCAATTCAATGCAAATTACCCACACTGTTTGAGACCATATATATGAGACATGAAAACACAGGGAGAGTGGAAGGAAAAAAAAGAGACCAAGAAAAGGGAGGCAATGGGAGGGGCAAAAGCAGAAATTATAAGGTTGAAATAATTGATATACGGGAAAGAAACTTTCTATATGAACCTAACATTATATGTAATGACTTACACCAATGAAAATATCAAGGAGTTTAAATAGTATAATGTCAAAATGACTAGAATAGTACCCTTAATGTAAGCAATGATCGTGATTTAGAAATAAAGCTAAGGCTAGGATTTGCTTCTTCTTTCTTTTTATTTTTCTATAGGTAAGAACACTTTAGAATGAATCATGTTGCTTTTTTAAGAAAAAAGTAATAAAAATTGTTTTTAGGATAATATACAAGTATATTATATCTTAAATTATATATGAAATATCTTAAGATATGTATCTTAAATGACATGCATTTTAAAATTTATTTTATATAATTTGCAAGGACAGCATTTTCAACAAATGGTGCTGGTTCAACTGGAGGACAACATGCAGAAGAATGCAAATCGATCCTTTCCTATCTCCTCGTACAAAGCTCAAGTCCAAGTGGATAAAGGACCTTCACATAAAACCAGACACACTGAAACTAATAGAAGAGAAAGTGGGGAAGACCCTCGAATACCTAGGCACAGGGGAAAAGTTCCTGAATAGAACACCAATGGCCTCTGCTCTAAGATCAAGAATTGACAAATGGGACTTCATAAAATTGCAAAGCTTCTGTAAGGCAAAGGACACCGTCAATAGGACAAAACGGCAACCAACAGATTGGGAAAAGATCTTTACCAATCCCACATCCGATAGAGGACTAATATCCAATATATACAAAGAACTCAAGAAATTAGACTCTAGACAACCAAATAACCCTATTAAAAAATGGAGTAAGGAGCTAAACAAAGAATTCTCAATTGAGGAAATCCGAATGGCCGAGAAGCACTTAAAGAAATGTTCAGCATCCTTGGTCATCAGGGAAATGCAAATCAAAACAACCCTGAGATTCCACTTCACACCAGTCAGAATGGCTAAAATCAAAAACTCAGGTGATAGCAGATGCTGGCGAGGATGTGGAGAAAGAGGAACACTCCTCCATTGTTGGTGGGATTGCAAGATGGTGCAACCACTATGGAAAACAGTCTGGCGGTTCCTCAGAAAATTGGACATATCACTACCTGAGGACCCAGCTATACCACTCCTGGGTATATATCCAGAAGATGCTCTAACACATAACAAGGAAATATGCTCCACTATGTTTATAGCAGCTTTATTTATAATAGCCAGAAACTGGAAAGAACCCAGATGCCCTTCAACAGAGGAATGGATACAAAAAATGTGGTACATTTATACAATGGAATATTACTCAGCTATTAAAAACAATGAATTTGATAAATTCATATATAAATGGATGGAACTAGAAAATATCATCCTGAGTGAAGTAACCCAATCACAAAAGAACATACATGGTATTCACTCACTGATTATTGGATTTTAGCCCAGAAGCCTGAAATACCCAAGATTCAACTCACAGACCACATAAAGCTCATAAAGAATGATGACCAAATAGGGGAGCCTTCAGTCCTTCTTAGAAGGAGTAACAAAATACTCAAGGGTGCAAATAAGGAGACACAGTGCAGGACAGAAACTGAAGGAGGGACAGTCTACAGACTATTCCACCTAGATATCCATCCTATGTGCAGTCACCAAAGGTAGAGGTTGATGTGGATGGCAGGACGTACACGCTGACAGGAGCCTGATATAGCTGTCTCCTTAGAGGTCTTCAAGAGTCTGACATACTCAGAGGCAGATGCTCACAGCTAACCATTAAACTGAGCATGGAGTTCCCAATGGAGAAGATAGAGTGAAGGCTGAAGGAGTTGAGAGGATTCGCGACACCATGAGGAAAGCAACAATCCCAACCAACCAGAGCCCCCAGGGTCTAAGCCACCAGCCTGGGAGCGCTTAGGGAGGGACCCATGGCTCCAGCTATATATGCAAGGGAGCTATATATATAAGTAGGAGAAGAGATCCTTGGTCCCATGAAGGCTGGACATGGGGGGTAGGATATTCAAGGGTGGGGAGGTGAGGTACGGGGGAGGGTGGGTGGGGGTACACCAACGTGGAGGCGGGAAGAGGGGGAAGGGATAGTGAGTTCCTGGGAGGGAGGGGGGGAAATGGGGTAAGGAGAGAACATCTGAAATGTAAAAAATAAAAAATTTTTCAATAAAAAAAAAATAATTTGAATTAACAAGTAGGGTGGAGAGTAGTCTATCAGCATCTAGCAAAAACAACTTGATATAATTCATATATTATCCTGATCCATCTCAGAATTGTCTTGAGGAACAAGCTGATCAGTGCTCCCCAACGATAGGTTACAAAATAGAGCACTGTTTAACACTAATGCTACCCTCAGGGCTACAAGGCTGATGCCTCACTTGTTGGACAGCTCCATTGAGATACCAGCGAAATCAATGAATCAGTGTGACTATTAATGAAGAGAATTCTGCTCTTCTATAACTCATATTTCCAAAACAAGATGGCTCTACTTCACAAGACGTAACAGTATGAAAGTCTATCTACTCTCTTCCAAGTGATCTTGATTAATACTCTTATATAAGAAATGGATGAAGCACTTATTTAATATTTTGATGTGTGTTTGTTTGGTTCTAGCTTGCTCCCAAGATTCCATAAGAGTATACTTTTAGAGAGAAAGCATCTCATGCATTGTCATGAAAAACGTGTCTTCACATCACCACCATCTCTGAAGCACATTAAAAATGCTAAACTCAGTTCAGCCTGCAAATACCTGTACATAGTAGTTCTTACTTAGTGAATTCCACTTAACTCAGGAAGTGAGCCAACTCACTTGAATTAGATGTATGCATTTGTAACAAAGCTAATCTCAGCCAATGACTTGTTTGAGACAGGCTAACACCAATGTGTGCTTCACTATCTGCTTGTCTGTAGTCACTTCTACTCTCTGTATCTCATTTATATGTTCTGTTCAGAAATTCTCTGTCCATGCAGCAAACTGTAGTTCTTTTAGGCTGCTCTTGTACTGATGGCTACCTGATTGTACAATCATGAATAAAAACCAACAATGATTTTTATATTTGCTACAATTTTTTCTCTAAGAGAAATCAGAATTTTAATAAATTCAGCCAACTTTATGAATCACAATCTACTTTTCAACAAAATCTTTAAGTAGCTCATATATTCTTAACAATTCTGAAGCACTTATGATTTTATCCAAGCATTCACTGGGGTGTTTTTAAATAAATATGGACACTCATGCTGATTTTTCAAACTCTACAGGGCAGAGTCCTTAAGAAGATTGGAAAACACTAGAAGCCCAAGTCTCAGTGGAGAAGAGCACTTCTGAAACTGCAGAGTATATTCCATACCCTAGGGATCCTGCTTGTATGGCTCTAATTTCAGAGGACATGGATTGGGCCTGAAATACTACATTTCAAGAAACTAACACTAAAGAAGCAAGATTGAAGCATCAGGCCTGTGGAAAAGAGCACTGAATAACCATACAGATGTTTCTGATGTGCCCCCTTTGAATGCTTGAGTATCATGTCCTCAGCTCTGGTTGTTTGGCAGCATGTTAGTAAGCCTGTTTTGGGCTAGGCTCAACTTAGTGTTCTCCATTTTATTTTTATGAATAACGAAGCAGCTATTTTCATCTCCATATGTTTTATATCTAGATCTATTCCTAATAGTTTTTAAAGTATATGTGCATGTGTGTATGCTTGTGTGTGTGTTTGTGTGTGTTACTTAAAGATCAAGAAAGATGAATTCCGTCTGAGAATATTTTCTAAGTCTCCTACCAGTAGCAGATCTACCATTAGATATTTTGTCATTAAAGATTGAAGCAGCTTTCTTGCAGACATTAACTCTTATGTAAGGAAGTCTTACTTGATAGACCTTAGCTCACCTTCAGCAGCCATGCTGTCTTCTCTGTTTGAATCAGAGGAGAGAAATAAATGCCTCATATTTTTCATGATTCCTTCAAAGACTGAAGATTTATGAATACAGACTTCTGGGAACACTAGTCAGGGCAGACGTGTTGCTGGTGAGTCATGGTTATACAGAATCCCTGCTAGTCCCTGATAATGGCCCAGGTTAAGAGTACAATAAAGTGGAGGCCAAAGAAGAAGAGTCCAGTGAGAAGTTTTTATCTACTAGTTATCTCCTGGGTACTGGCATGATCTCTGTCTGCACAGTCAGATATTTTGGAGAAAAGAGATGTTTTTTTTTAAACAGGATAGTGTTTTCCATGCTTTCTTCATAGGAAGGCATATTCATAATAAACCCTTGAATTTGGAGGTGGGGACTCTGTGAGTAGCCCTAGATTTTAGAAAATCTGATGAAAGCAGAAACCTCATGTAGTTCAGACATAAAGTGAGTAACAGTCCTGGCGGTCCACTGAAGCCTTTGTTTCAAAGGACTCTTTATTTTGCAGAACTTTGTCAGACACATTCTACAGTAACACTCCATAACATGAATCATTTTATCCAGATAGTTATGCATCGTGAGAGTTAGGAGGCATGTAGAAGTGAAACTGAGAAATGGTCAACAACACATGCTGGGTTGAAACAAATTCAAATGGACACATAAAATGCAAAATTCAAAACTTCCAGCCATGAAGGTTGAGGGCTGAAGACTGCTGAGAGTAGAGTAAGTAAGACAGAGAGTTCAGTGCTTATGCAGAAGAGTGAGGAGAGCCAAGAGTTGAGAAAGTTCTGGAACTTGAATTAAAAATGGCTATCTGACTAGTTTCATGATATTGATTGCATCTTGTTTCAGAAATTTTTACTTTCCATTTAATAAAGACTAAAGTGTCATATCATTTGTGTTAAAAGTAATGTTATTAAAATTCTTAAATAACCCCAAAAGCCTTTGGAAGAAATATTTATTGAACAAACTAAATGTTTAACATTATCCAGTTGCACAGTATCCATTATTCCTCCCCACTTATAACTCATCTTGTCGTGGAAAAATAAACCCTCCTTACTGTTTGTTATATTCCTATCACTGAAATTCCTCAGGAAGGCTTTTGTCCTGGGGGATTCACTAGGAACTCCTTAGCAATTGATGCAAGTCAGTGAATGAATTATTTGCAGTCATCCTGGTTTCCGGCCTTCGACTAGGCTTTAAGAAATTAGCTGTACCCACACCTGATCCTGACCTCCTTTTTTCCCCTCTCCTTGCTCTCTCCCTCCCAAGTCCCTCCCTCCCTCTACCCCCCATAATTATTTTGTTCCCCCTTCTAAGTAGGACTGAAGCATCCACACTTTTGTTTTCCTTCTTCTTGAGCTTCATATGGTCTGTGAGTTGTATCATGGGTAGTTCAAGCTTTTTGCCTAATATCCGCTTATCAGTGTGTACATACTATGTGTGTTCTTTTGTGACTGGGTTACTTCACTCAGGATGATATTTTCTAGTTCCATCCATTTGCTTGTGAATATCATGAAGTCATTGTTTTTAACAGCTGAGTAATACTCCATTGTGTAAATGTACCACATTTTCTGTATCCATTCCTCTGTTGAGGGATATCTGGGTTGTTTCCAGCTTCTGGCTATTATAAATAAAGCTGCTATGAACATGGTGGAGCATGTGTCCTTGTTATATGTAGGAGCATCTTTTGTGTATATGCCCAGGAGTGGTATAGCTGGGTCCTCAGGTAGTACTATGTCCAATTATCTGAGGAACCTCCAGACCAATTACCAGAGTAGTTGTACCAGCTTGCAATCCCACCTGCAAAGGAGGAGTTTTCCTCGTTCTCCACATTCTCTAGACAGGGGAGATGTACAGAGGGTCAGGAAATTGATCAGAGGTGTGTAGCAGTGGGGATGGGGAATTGGGGTTAGCCACCAGAAAGTTCCAGATGCTAGGAAATCAAGGGGACCCCAGGACCCAATAGGGATGACATTAGCTGCAATACCCAACAAAGGAGAGATAAAGAGAACCTGTAGAGACCATATCCAGAGGTTAGGCATGGCTTCTGTTTGAGAGATAAGGCCACCTACCCATCTCAAAAATTTTAACCTAGAATTGCTTCTGTCCAAAGGAAATATAAAGACAAAGAATGGAGCAGAGACTCAAAGAAAGGCCATCCAGAGACTGCCCTACCTGGGATCTATCCCATATGCAGCTACCAAACCCAGCCATTATTGCTAATGCCAAGAAGTGCTTGCTGACATGAGTCTGATATAGCTGTCTCCTGAGAGACTTTACCAGAACCTGACCAATATAGATGCAGATGCTTGCAGCCAGCCTTCAGACTGAACACAGGGACCCCAATGGAGGAGTTAGGGAAAGCTAAAGGTGGTTGAAACCCGATAGGAAGAACAACAGTATCAATCAACCAGATCCTTCAGAAGTCCCAATGACTAAACCACCAACCAAAGAGTACACATGGAGGAATTCACGACTCCAGCAGCATATGTAGCAGGGATAGCCTTATCTGGCATGAATGGGAGGGGAGGCCCTTGACCCTGTGGAGGGTCAATGCCCCAGTGTAAGGGAATGCTAGGGTAGTGAAGTGGGTGGGTGTGGGTGGGGGTGGGAGTACCCTCATAGAAGCAGGGCAAGGGGGGAAGGGATGGGGGATAGAATTTGAAATGTAAATAAATAAAATAACTAATTTTAAAAAAAAGAAATTATTTCTAATCTTTCTCTCTCTCTCTGCCCCTGAGTGTGTGTGTCTGTGTATATGCGTGTTTGTCTGTGTGACTGTCTATGTGTATCTGTGTATGTGTGTATATGTTGTGTGTGTATGTGTGTCTGTGTGTAGGGTATGGTGTGTGTGTGTGTGTGTGTGTGTGTGTGTGTGTGTGTGTGTGTTTGTATTTATGTGTGTTTGTATGCAGAAGTCAAAGGCTAAACTTGGGGTTCTTGAAGCACCACCCGCTTTGGCTTTTGAGACAGGGTCTTCTACCTGCCAGGAGCTCATTAAGTCGACTAGGCTGGCAGACCAGGGATTCTTGGGATCTGTCCGAGAACTGCTACCCAGTACTGGAATTACAAGCATATATCACCATACTCAATTTCTCTGTGTGGGTTGTGGGGAAATAGACTCAGGTCCTCATGCTTCCCTAACAAGCACGTAACTGACTAAGCAATCTTCCCAACAGTAATTCTCACTTGGTATGCATTTCCTAGGTCATCAGAGTGACAGTGCCCTTGTTCCTGTATATCTCTAAGCTGGATATTCTCCTTCTTCATTTCTGATCAATTCTGTGTTAATATCTGGCCTGTTAAATTAGTCATCTTAAATTCCCTTTTACATTAATTTTCCTACTTATATTGTTTATCAACAAAATCTTGTAAAGTCAAATAGAGACCTCTATTTATCATACATAGTGAAGATTCATTTTGCAATCAAAAACCTACAATTTCATGTTGACTATTGAAAGATCTAGGCAAAACGAAAATATTTAACTACAACTTAGATAAGCTCAGTATTAAATAATGAATATATTTAACTGTGTAACTGTGAGCTACTGGATTATAGCATCGTGTATTCATATATATATACAAATGCATTACTATTTATACTGTATACATATTTGTTTTAGAAAATAAACTATTTTCATGTAGGTTAGGCAAAAATATAAGACAACCACCAAAAGCAATTCCATTAATATAAAAATAAGATGGTTTCTTAATATATATAATTTATATTTATTTATTTGTAGTTATTTTCATTATTATAATTATATGGTATAATATATAATATTTATAATAATATTATATCATATATGTACATGGTGGAAAAAATTTATTGTTTTTATAGAGATTGTAATTCTTCTAGCTTTTCTAATTTTTCTCTCTATTTCTTGTTGTGTCTTCTTGTTCAATGCACAGCATCATTTTAAAAATTACCAATAAAATTTTTAGTAATAGAACAGTACATACATATTACTAGCAAATTTAAAATAAACAATTACCTCATTTTTAAAGATTTGCTTTGCTTGGAACAAACCACGTGTTCTAAGAAAAAGTAGACTACATATTAAGAAGTTTCATTGTCTCCATTGGAAGAAGAACTTGGCTTTACACATCCCTCATTTTAAATTCTGTTTCCTTCTGAATGCCTTTAAAATGTATTTGAATTCTTTGAAATATTCTTTGAAAATGTAAATAAAACTCTGCAAGCTTTGAGGCACAAGGAATCATCTTTAAGGCCCCAGACCCTTGAAATGTCATCATGGAGGAGTGTCCCTTGGGTCCCATTTTGTAAGAAGAAATCTAACTATGGTGGTTACAAAACTAGCTCTGTCTAAAAGATATGAAAAAAGGTGTCTTTCTTTGAATCAAGCTGCCTAGGTTTCATAGGTGATCGCTAACCCCAGAACCCAATGATGTTAAGTTGAATGTTCATGACATAGTTTTGGCAAGCTCTCATACTTTAAGACCATTTGTTTGTTTATCTTGAAAATCAATATATTATATATTGTAGCTACTTTGCTACATAAAAAAGAAAAATGTTTGTTTTGTCTTTGTGAAATTTTTAGCAGGTTGCTTGAAATGTACATTGTATTCTACCATAAGATATATTGAATAATAAATTCATTTTCTTTCTCTTTTATCTTTGTGAAAGGTTTTCTGAGTTGGAAAGAGATTTTTGTCTGTAATTTTATTCTTCTCACAGTATATAAACTATAATCATATTTTCGGGATTTAAAGAATTGTTTTGTTGCTTACATTGAAACTAGTAAGAGGAAAAATGGGCACTATATGTCTTTAAAATCATTGAATTTGTCCATTTGCTAAAATAATTTCTTTTAAAATTTCTCATTTAATATGTTCTGTTTAAAAAGTTCAACATACTTTTGGGCTGTGTGCATTAATTCCATGCTCTCTGGGAAGAACTGAGACTTGATATTGCTACCCACAAGCTAGCATCTTCCTTCTGGTGTTCTGATTATCGGATTTGTTGAAATAGGTAACAGATTATTTAATACACTCCAAAAACTACTTTTAGTACAGCCTAATGTGTTTTGATGTTCATCTGCCTATTGTCTAACTTGTTTATATCCTGAAATAAATTCTTGCCTAATTTGTTCTACAAATGTACTGGAAATGTAGTAAACACTCTAATAGATGCAGAGTCGTGTAGGATTTCCAAGTTTGAGTTCCAGAGTTCCTCTGGACATCCCTTCCAGCCTTCTGTCTCTAAGGTTCCAATAGTAAAACAGTCATGGGTCATTTGATTGTAATAGCTTTTGTGATTTCTATTGTCTCAAGTGCACTTTGCATGACCCAAACAATAGCAAGGGTCTTTCTTTTTACTTTTAATGATCTGAAGAACAATGACAAAAACCCTGTCAGCAGTTGCAATCAATTGCAAAATAGGAAAAAAAATCAATAATAGATGAACTAATTAGCTGAGGTTTTGTATTTATTTTTATTTTATAAAACTTATTTTCCCTAAAATGAAAATTAATAAATCAGAGGTCTTTGAGTTGATATTGCTGCTATGTAAAAATGTCAACAGAGCCTAAATGAATTTGAGAAAAAATTTTAAATCCATGTACAGGGTCAAAAGTAGTAATTTAATAAGAAAAATTACATGCAAATCCATATACATATGCAAATGACCTAAATTAAACAAAATGATAACCATTCTGTATAAAATCATTATCTAATGTGCTATCCTTATTATAACCAGCAACGGATGTTCACAAAGTGAAAGGATATTAAAATGAATTAGGAAATTAAGCAAAAAATGAAAGGAAGCAAAATACTTTAATGCAGCAGGCAATGAAATCTCCAATTCTATTCTTCTGGGTTAATTTCAAATTTCAGTGGCCCCTATGCCCTTTATGGACTAATAATGTTTGCCTTCCTCATGTAAAATTTCATGACAACAAAGACGTCTCTAAACAGCTGCCTGGTATTGGGCCACAGCTGACCAATATTAGGAAAGAGCTGTTACTCCTAATCAGAACAGACATTGGGATCTTTCTCATGCAAATGATTATTCCAACAGCACTTCGAATCATAATTTAGGCAAGGATTGGTTCTGATTGTATGAGGTTGCTAGGAAACATCCTTCTCTGAATATGGATGAAAAGATACTTCTTCACAGTGCAAATTTTTCAGATGATGGGTATTAAATTTAGGATGATGTGTGAATTAAACATTTTCATAAAATTGAAGATAAAAGGTTTTGGTTCCTCAGAAGATGTAGGTATATAAAGAATTGCTGTCTTAACTTGTAATCTAACATTTCTGCGTTTCAGTATTGAAACAGTGAAATGTTCTCTGCATTGCACTGTTTTGCTGTGCATCAAATGTCAAAGGATATTAATTAGCATGTTGTTAGAGTGTACGCGATTTTAATAGCCTAACTGGAAGGGTGCCCACATGTCCCTGGAAAATTACAAGCAGCAATTCACAAGCTATAACTGATAACCAGATGGATAAGTATGGAGTTAATGTTATTTCTTCTGGGACCAGAATGTCAAAATGAATATCTAATTAAGCTACTGAGCAACTTTGAGGAGCACAAAGCCAAAGTAAATCAAGGAACAGTTTTAAGAACAGAAAAAAATATAGCCTTTTTATCAGTAAAATTAAGACATGGGCTGAGGTCCCCATCTTAGGCTGAATTCTGCCTGCCCTGAGTTGGGAGTGTGGGCATTCCGCAAGCCTGGCACCTCGATTGCTGCAAAGATGGAATGTAGACTAGCGCCCCCAGTGTTTTGTCTGCCCCAGTTGAATTCACACACCCCAGTGGCAAGGTGGAACACAGACCTATAGTTGGGAGTCACCACAACATGGGGAACTGTATTAAAGGGATGCAGCATCAGAAAGGGTATAATATATAATTATACATATGTAAACAAAATATTTATAATATCAGTATTGTAGAATGTAATTTACTATCATTTTACCTCACAGAACAACACACTGTAAATTATAGATTACAGATTGTTTTCAAGTATAAATAATTATTTAATTGATGTTTAAACATAATGTTCTATCTTGTATTTTATCCAAGTTAGAGGAAAAGTATGTCTAGAGAAAATGATAAAAATCATTAAAAGTGATAATTATATTATTCTGTATAGCCGGGCGGTGGTGGCGCACGCCTTTAATCCCAGCACTTGGGAGGCAGAGGCAGGCGGATTTCTGAGTTCGAGGCCAGCCTGGTCTACCGAGCGAGTTCCAGGACAGCCCAGACTACACAGAGAAACCCTGTCTCGAAAAATCAAAAAAAAAAAAAAATATTATTCTGTATAATTTTGCTTTTTCATTTTCCTTTACAAAATTAGTACATGTTTATAAGAAATAGCAGAAAAAGCATAAGCAGAAACAATAAAGTAAAATAGTAAATATCAGAGAATATTCATTAGCGCTTCATATATTATTTAAGCACCTAAGTATATGTGTCTAGCTGTATAACTATAAATGAAATAATGTTAGTTATAAATAAACTCAAATTTGTCTACTATGAAATTCTGCCTTTAAAGCATCTCTGTATGTCAAGAAACTTAGATATACACCTTGTATTTTCAGTCCAGCTATTTTTGATAGGAAAACTATTTAAAGATCATTAAAATTGGGTGTGTTACCTGGGTCATGATTTGGATTTCTGTTGGCTCCTTGGCCCTTACAATCTTTATCCGAAGAATTCAGAGGGAACAGACAAAGTATAGTTAGAAAGAGTACTTTATAGAGTTAAATAGTACACAGTCTCAGGAAGGACAAACAAGGACCAAAGGGACTGTTGCGCTAATCTATATTTTGGGCACTTCATATTATTTTTTAGAGTTTCCAGAAGAGGCAGTTTTTCCTGAGGGACTTGGTCCTGAGTGGTTGATTGATAGACCTATTGGATTGACTCTTAAAGATGGGGCCAATGATATGTCCTTATTACTAATCAGAAAGCAACCTGTTGTCCAGTAATCTTACAATATTTCTTGAACTAGCTTTAGGTAATTTCTGGGTGGTTGAGGGTGTCACATGTCCTCTCTGATGTAGATATTACATAAGATCATGCTTTTGTCCAGTGTTTAGATTCCTAGTCCTTGGTTTTTCAACCTATAGATCATTGGGAAAGGATAAGCCCCACTGTCCTCCAATTCTGCTGACATTTAACTGTCAGTTAGATAAAAATTACACCATATAAAACCAGCAATAAGAAAGATATTTATCTAAAAATCCCTGTAAATGCATTCTTATATAAGATGCACATTTCATTTCTGCCCCCTTAAGGGCTTTTTGTTTGTTCTTTTGGTGTAATTGGATTTTTATCTGTACATTTCATTTTAGTGTTTATTTTGGCTAGGCCCATGTAATAAATTTTATAAGATAGACAAACAGGGAAAATATATGACTATTTTCTATAAATTTGATAAGATTAAGGTGCTTTTATAAGGAAAACTAAAAGAAACATTAACAAAGCACTTGTATACTGAATTGAACTGTGAGAAATGAGCTAGTAAGGTGGGAAGAGAAATAACCCAAATTGACTAGACTAAGGATTTTTGTGTAGATTACCTCAGATCCAGCTTCTTGCCTTTCATGTTGACAACGCTGTTATATTTGTGGGACAGTACCTTTTATACATTTACACAGATAATGAAATAAGAAGGTTAGAACAGAGCCTGGCAAACTGTGGTGTATTTCCTAAACACATCAGTGGGGTTTATCCAACTCCTTAGTCAATCATGTGCCTAGATCTTTTGTTGCCTGGTTTTCACTTCTTTCCTGTGCTATAACAGTACTTGGCAGTTGTATTGGCAGCTGCCTGGCTTCCTTGGCATCTTATGGCAGAGGAGGTTAGCGGCAATCACACTGTACTTATTGGAATAGTAATTTCATACATTATTGACCTTGAAATCACATCCTAGGACAATAGTAGTATAGTAAGCAGTAAATAGTTTAGGAAGCAAAAATGTCTCATATGTTCTCTGGTCCCATGGCTTGGGTCCTCTTAAAAAGGACAAAGACTCAAAGAAACAGTCAGGGACATACATAGACTGAAAAGAACCAAGGAAAATACACTGTGATGAAGCAACTGTTCCGTTAAGAGGTTAGAAAGGTAAGAATTGTGTTGGCAAGCATGGTACAGAATTCCTTGGGTTTCAATATCTTTTTCTTAGGATCATGAACTTCCATATTTCAAATATGGGGTGAGAGTATTTCATGTGATGATTTAATCCTCACGATGAAGGTCAAACAGATCTTTTTACATCCTTTGGTTTTCAGATGTATTTATTTTAAAAATTCAAGCGGTCAGAATACCTTATGTCAACCTTTCAATATCCAAGGTTTGCCCAAGTACATCATGATATCCTTTTTAGAATCAAATGGAAGACAATGTGTGTGGGAGGGTGTGGGGTGTGTGTGTCTGTGTTTGTGTGTTTAAAATATGTGAATGCATTTGGTTATGTGTATGCTACATATTCATATGTGTGAATGCAGGTATATGTTCATGGTATGAATTAGAGTTCAGAGGACAACCTGAGTTTTAATTATTGCCCTCCAAATAGTTTGAGACAGGGTCTCTTTATCATTTTCTGTTGTGTACCTCAGGCTGGTGGAGCCACAAGCTCTCAGCTATTCTTAATCTCCTAATCTCCATATAGGATAACTTAGATAACAGTTTCACGGTTTTGTTGGTTTCTGTTTTGTTTCTGCTATTTGTTTGTTTGTTTTTGTTTTGTTTTGTAGGTTCTGGTACTTGGACTTGCATGCAGGCACCTTAATCCACTGCTCCATATTGTCAGCTTAGGAAAAGACATTAGGAGTTGAAACTTATGCAACAATACCGTTTGAAATGGAACTCACTTTATGGGACTAAATCCACTTGTATGTCTTCTTTTCCCTGCTGTGATAGAAGTTGAGCGTTAGGTCAGAGCAGATTTCGTGAATAAATAAAATATATTTTCTCATTATTCACAATTTAGTCATACTCACCAAACAGACCTTATATTGTGTGGCTAAAACAGGAGTACTAACTTTTAAAACTTAGTTAATTATGAAGTTAGCATCTACACAAGTCTAGGCTTGTGATATAACCCAGGAAATTATTTTGAGATCAACAGAAAAGAAACCTATGCTTCTCCATCCTGATTTGTTTAATAGATTCATTTATGAGGTAGAGTCTGGTGAAACTCATTAGTGTTTGAGTATTTATTTTTCTTCAAAGATCTAAAACAGTATATAGATATTAATATCTCTACACTCTTTTAAAACTATCATCTGATTTTAAGAGTCTTTAAAATCAATTACATATGGATAATTACATATGATGGATATGAATATAGTTATACATTTTCATATGAAGTTTAATATTTTTATGAAGAATTGTGCTGGAATTTAAATGGAATTGCATTAAATCCATAGAATTATTTGGTAGGATTATTCTTTCTTTCTTCAGTGTCTTTAACTTTTTATTGTACAAGTTTTTCATTTGCTTGGTTAGATTTATTCCAAGATTTTTTGAGCCTATTATGAAAGATACCATATCCCTGATTCTGCTCTCAGTATATATTTTTTATTTATATATAGGAAGGCTGCTAGGTTTTTTGCAACAATGTTGTAGGAGGATAGGAAACTAAAAACAAAAGGAAGGTTGGGTAAAAAAATCTCTCTATATTCTATTGTGATTTTTATATTTTATTTTCTTCTTTATGTATGAATATTTTGTTTCCATATATGCTTGTCCAACATCTGTTGCCCACAGAAGCAAGAAGTCACCAGATCCTCTGGAACTGGGGTTATTGATAGCTGTGACCCACCATGTAGGTGCTGGAAATAACCTCAGATCATCTTCAAGGGCAATCTTTTAGTCCTTTTCCCTCACTCAATACCAGATCAGGTTCCCCTCTCCCTACCACTCCTGTCCACTTTCCCTCCCAGGTTCATCCCTCCCTCCCGACTTGCGATTGCTTTTTTCTCCCTTTCCAGTGGTTCTGAGATGTCCTCACTTGGGTCCTTCAGCTTGTTGACCTTTTAGAGTTCTGTGGACTGTATCTTGGGTATTCTGTCACTTTATTTATTTATTTATTTATTTATTTATTTATTTATTTATTTAGGCTACTATGGACTTATTAGTGAGTACATACCATGCATGTCCTTTTGGATGTGAGTTAAATCAGGATAATTTTTCTAGTTCCTTCCATTTGCCTGTAAAACTCAAGATGTCCTTGTTCTTAATAGTTGAGTAGTATCCTATTGTGTAAATGAACCACATTTTCTGTATCCATTCTTCTGTTGTGGGACATCTGGGTTGTTTCCAGCTTCTGGCTATCACAAATAAGGCCGCTATGAACATAGTAGACCACATGCCCCTGTGGCATGATAGGACATCTTTTGGGTATATTCCCAAGAGTGGTGGTATTGCTGGGTCTTCAGGTAGATCTATTTACAGTTCTCTGAGGAATCTCCAAATTGATTTCCAGAGTGGTTGTACTGGTTTGCAATCCCACCAGCAATGGAGGAATGTTTCTCTTTCACCACATCCTCACCAACATGTGTTGTCACCTGAGGTTTTGATTTTAGCCATTCTGATTGGTGTAAGGTGGAATCTCAGTGTCATTTTGATATGCATTTCTCTGATCACCAAGGACTTCTGAACATTTTTTTAGGTGCATCTTAGCAATTCGAGATTCCTCTGTTGTGAACTCTTGGTTTAGTTCTATAGCCCATTTTGTGATTGGGTTGTTTGGTTTTTTTAGTGGTTAGCTCTTTCCATGTCTTTGAAGAATTGTTTTGGGATTTTGATGGGGATTGCATTGAATCTGTAGATTGCCTTTGGTAGGATGGCCATTTTTACTGTATTAGTTCTACCAATTCATAAAAATGAAAGATCTCTCCATTTTCTGAGATCTTCTTCGATTTCTTTGTTGAGAGACTTGAAGTTATAGTCTTTCACTTGTTTCGGTAGAGTTACCCTAAGATATTTTATATTATTTGTGGCTATTGTGAAGGGTGTTGTTTCCTTAATTTCTTTCTCAGCCTGTTTATCATTTGTATAAAGGAAGGCTGCTGGTTTATTTGAGTTAATTTTATATTCGGCCATTTGGCTAAAGTTGTTTATCAGCTGGAGAAGTTCTTTGGTAGAATTTTTGGGGTCAGTTGTATATACTATCATACCATCTGCAAATAGTGATGCCTTTATTACTTCGTTTCCAATTTGTATCCCCTTGATGTCTTTAAATCCTGAGGGCCAGCAGAAAGAATGGACACAGGTAACCTAGGGAGGTAGGAGGTTGGGGGGCCCTCCAGAATGCACCAGAGACCTGGGAAGTGAGAGATTCTCAGGATTTTAAGGAAGGAACTTTACATGACATGCCCAACAATAGAGAGAGAGAAGAAAGAAAGAAAGAAAGAAAGAAAGAAAGAAAGAAAGAAAGAAAGAAAGAAAGAGAAGAAGGAAAGAAAGGAAAGGAAGAAGGAAGAAGGAAAGGAAAGAAGGAAGAAGGAAAGGAAGGAGAAAAAGAGCAAGTTTTCTTGACCACTGAATATCTCTCCAGCCCCTTCATCTGTGATAAAAAGAAATAATGACTCAGATCATAATTCAACTGAAGTCTTATAAGTTACTAAAAATGTTTGAAAATGAAATGATTACCAAGCACTAAGTATCTAGTTAAGTGGTAGAGTGATCTTTCAGTATTCATGAGGCTTTGAATTTAGCTGTTTTTTAGACTATTTTCTGATTAGCTGCTAAAAAAAAATGATCAACTTGAATTTTGATTTTGAACTGGAAAAGATATTTTTAATTTATATAAAAGAGTATATAACCAAAAGTATATAATAATTTAAAGAAAATATAATAAATTTATACAGTTCATAGTAATATAAAAATTCTAGTAAAACAGAGTAGAGTCCAAGTCAATGAATAAAACCTATGTACATATGCAATTTTAAAAGTTACAAATCTTTCAGTATGAAATTTCTCAGTGAAATTTGGCACAAATATATCTGGGGGAAAGTAGTGTTAGTGCTCCCCTCCCTGTATGTGTATGTGCAATCTCATCAGCCGTATTACTCCCTCATATATGAGTTGCAGCAATAGATAATTGCTACCCAGTAAGACAGCTAGACAGCTAGTAAGGGACTCAGAGACCATGATTATTATTGGAGTCTGATAACATGATCATAATGTGTCTGGCAAACACTAAAATTCAGACTCCAAGGCACAAAGTAGATATTCAGCAACAATTACCTTTCATATGTGCATGTATATGTGTATATTAAAGAAAAGTAAAATACTTTTAAATAAATACCTTATTAAATCATTAGCTAGAAAAAATATAATAGTGCTTAAGAAATATAGCCCACATTTATCATTAAGTTTTAAAGCAATGATCAGTCAACATCAGCAGTCATTAGACCCAACTTCCCCTCTGTTGTCTTTTGATGTTTTTAACTTCCTCACTCTCTGGTGCTTAGTACCACAGATTGCTCCTTGGCTTCATCTCTCCAGTGCCTTTCCCTTCTAAATTTATCCTTCTGTTAAAAATAATGGTGACTGATGTAAATCTTGGTTTACATGGCAACCTGTTTTCAAGGAGGCTACATTCACTGGGCTCTAGAGGGGCTGTCACAATTGTACACCAACAAAAGAACTGCAGGGATATGTATTTGATCCATTGTGTTATGTTGCATAGTGACCATTTGCCCATCCAAGCTGGTTCCACACTTATTATTTTTATAGAAATTCCTTTTCTGGCTAGTCTTGGAACATTCTTCTCTCTGCCTCTACCATTCTAGTTCTATACTCCTTCAACATTTTAGGAGCTTAATAATTAAACATTGACATACCCATATGTTGTTGAAAATGTTAATGCAGCCACAGTCACAATCAAAACCATTCTTGTAAACCTTTGTTTGAAATTGGTGATTGTAAGGAACTTGATGGAATCATCCTACTTTCTGGACTCATTTGTTTATTTAAGAGCCTGAGTGTAAATTCTGTGGAAAACATAGACAGCTATTACCCAGTTAATTATGCACAAAGTAAACATGTTCAACTGCAAACAGCAAAATGCCACCTAATAATGGATAACTGAAGATTTATAGTATGCATGGCCAATCTGTAAGGACTTTTACTCATGAATCTAAAATGAATGCAACATTACCTAAATGATCCAGAATGAAGGATTTAATGCGTTGCTTTACCCTTATTGCTACTTATTTCTTGTCAGCAGATTTTTCATTTTGCCTTAATTTATTGTACATAAACACTATGCAAATATCTGGGTCATATTTAAAAACATATGGCTTGTTCGTATGATTATGGGTTAGGCATTTTGTTATAAATTACTTGTTAAGCAAATCACTTTCTTAATTATACAGGTTAGCATATAATCACTGTGTCCACATGTACTTGTTAGAGAAAGCTTCAGTAAGTAAGCATGGTGTACATAATATAGAGAGTATGTCCATATAGTTTTCCCTGGATGTGCGGTATGTTGCTTCCTGATTTTTTTTCAATGCAAATCTATTTATTTTACAATGAGCATTTTGAAATGTATACTTTCTGTTAGTGTGTGCAGTTTAAAATAAATTTTGTCATCCAATATGCTTTGGTAGATTTTTATCTTTTCCCCCAAAACAATGATAAGCAAAGTGCAACTAAGTAGGTTCGGATAAGATTAGGTGTTATTAGCATCTATAATACACTCTTATGATCCTTTATACCAAGAAGTTAATGTGGCTAAGAAAAATTGACAAATATAGAACAATTAAAGATGAATTAAAGGAAAATATCAGTGTGAAGTAAATAAATAAAAATAAGTATAACAGAAGTCAAAATAATTCTCAAAATGCATACTGTAAGCTTTTGATTTCTGGAGAACAAAGTTGGTGTCAAAAGTTTTATCAGTTAAAACAGACAGAGTGCAAAACCAAATGTTCAGTGATTACAGTGTCACAGCATCCAGGCTTCAAGGAATCACGTCTATTCCTGGATTGAAACTATAGGAATATAAACTATGTTTGTCCTTAGAGAAAGTGCTCTAAAAAGTAAATGGCGACAAATGAAACTATCATGACTGGTTCACTATTTTTAAGAAATGTATTGTTCAGGTGTTATATGTGCCTGGTCAAAAGGGCTTAAATGGGGGGAGAGGTTCATCAGAATTCTGAACATTATGCTCAGTTTTTGAGTGAATGTTAGATAGATTTAAATAATATTTTATTTAATACCTAATCAATAGTCTCATAAGTGATTCTCATGAGAGATAATAGTGTTATCTACATTTAAACTAAGACGAGAATATGATCTGGTAATGGGTGGGGGAAAAGCATTGAAGCTCTGAGCGCCAGCAGAAAGAATCGAAACAGTCAACCTCAATAGGGAGAAGGTTGAGGGGACCCTCCAGAATGCACCAAAGACCTGGGTAGTTGTAGGATCGTAATAGGATGATTTGTTCTCCAGTAGAGCACTGGTTTTGAGATAGTCAGAGACCCAACAGGTGTCCATTGCCTGTGCAGGGACGACACATATCTTGCACACACCCCCAGAATCCAGACTCCTGACATGTGGTCTACATCTCCATTAACCTGCACCTTGCAGTCACGTTTGGCTAAGCAGCCTCTCCTAGAGAGGTTTACTGTCACCATCCACACACAGGTAGAGGGTGTGACTACAGGCTTCAGCCTCAAGAGCTTTCCATATTCATGAGTTACCTAAAGGCCAGAGGGCATGGCTAATTAAGTTATTCCCTCCCAGATCCTTCCTTCTCTTCCTCGCTATTTAAGCCAGCTCCCCCCTGGTTAAACTGAAGGGTGTGCATCTAGACCATCTATCACACACCATGAACAATAAAACTCTTGGAACTTCAGACCTTCTCGTGTTATTGGGGCCTGCCACTGTGGAAAGCTACCCTGTGTTCCACTGTGCTTCCCACAGGTAGTGAGAGACTCTCAGGAGTCAAAGGGAGGCACCTTAGATGAAGTGCCCTACAGTAAGGAGAGGGAACTTGTAGAGCTTACCTCCAACAGAAAGACAGGGCATCAAGTGACCAATGGGGTTGCCATCCCACAGTCAAAACTCTGACCCATAATTGTTCCTGTTTGAAAGACCTGCAGGGATGGAAATAGAGAGGAGCCTGAGGAAAAGGAGGTCTAGCAACAGGCCCAAAGGGGGATCCAGCTCAAGGGGAGGTCTCAAGGCCTGACACTATTACTGAGGCTACGGAGTGCTCACAAAAAGGGACCTATCATGACTACCCTCCAAAATACCCAACAAGCAGCTGAAAGAATTAGGTGCAGGTGTTTGCATCCAATCAATGAACAGAAGCTGCTGACCCCTATAGTTGAATTAGGGAAAAGTGGGAAGAAGCTGAAGAGGAGGGTGACCCTGTAGGAGGATGAGCAGTCTCAATTAACCTTGACCCCGGAGATCTCTCAGACACTGGACCACCAACCAGGCAGCATACACCAGCTACTGTGAGGCCCCCAACACATATATAGCACAGGACTTCCTGGCCTGGGTTCAGTCAAAGAAGATTCACCTAAACCTCAAGAGACTGGAGGCCCTAGGGAGTCTGGTAGGGTGGGGAGTGGGGACATCCTTGTGGAGACAGGGAAGTGGGGAGGAGGTAGGGGATGTGAAAAAGTCTGAGGGTGATTAGGAGGGGAATAAAATCTGGAGTGTTAAAATAAAAAAAAAAAAGTCAGCATAATGCCATGGTCACCTGAGTTGGGCTGTTTCCTGGCCAGAATAGAATAGTGGTGGAAATTTAGTAAAACTAATGCTGTTCCATTATACTGTGTTACAGAATGCCACATTCAATTATTTCTGTAAATTTTCATATAGATCAGATGTGATGCCAAGTATCCTTGTTTGTGTTTAAGTGAGATTTTACTCATTTAGTTATCCTCCTAGGATGATTTTCAAGTAGATTTGGCTTTGAGTAGTTTGATTGAGAGAAGCCCATAGGTAAAACATACAAATATGTTGTAGAAATTTTTAATCTCAATCTAGTGTTTCTACCCTGCCTTTGATCATTGAGTTCCTGGATAAAAAAACACACGTTTATTATTTATAATAAGCCTTAATCAGCACTAGAGCTGGGCAGATATCTACCCTCTATGCTATTAAAATCTATTGATAACTCCAGTTATTACTTACTTTCATCTGGGCTGCTCTGAACTCCAATTGGCCAAGACTTAGGGCATGCTTTCTTGATTCTTAACCTTGTCTCCTCTGACCTGTAATTTAGGAGCATAATACAAATTAGGATAGAAATTGATTTAGATACTGAAGTTTGAATTCACCAGTATAGAATAAGTAATAGAATACTTTCTCCTGAGTTGCCAAATATGGATTTTTAAATGTAACTTTTATTTAATAATTTTCATAACTGTTCACAGGTTATGTTGTTTATTATTATAAGATAAAAAGCTTTTTTATTTTGCAAAAAAAAAAAAAGGGGGGAATTGTTGAGGTTTGGTCTGCTGCTTTGTATTGTAATGCTAAATTCTATAGACAAAGGTTTAGACTTAAGCTACTTCTCACATTTACAAGCTTTTGTTGTGCAAGACTTATACCTTGATTTAAAACTCTTGAAGGTGGTTTAGGAGTGACCTGGTTAGAGGAGAGAAGGAGGAGGGGGGAATGACCTGAAGGGAGACAAACAATAAGCACATGGCCAGGAGACACAGCAAGAATCTCATGTACACTGCTGGGGAGGTATCCAGGCCAGCAGTTGGAAGAATAGATTAGAAGTTACCCCTCACCACCCTGGCCTCAACAGTGTCTAAGCCAAGGAAAATAAGCATTTTCTGAGTCCCATTTATTTGTAAGTTAGTCAAGGATGAACTTAAATTGGTTGTACTACATTTTAGTGCACCTTGCAATGGGCATAGAATCAAACTATCTGAGACAAGTTACTGGGTAGAGAGGCAAAGCCCCCTCCCCCATATGCACACAGGTTTGAAGCTGCTGCTGCTTGGGACCAGCTAGACTACAGGCTTTCCACTTTCATGGCCAGGACAGAAACGTAGGCTGTGGTTCTCCAAGAGCTGAGGTTCTCCTAGAGCTGAATGCTGCTCTGGAAAGCCAACACTGGACTTGCCAGAAAGTACTACTTGTGCTGGGGCCCATGGAGAAGAACAGCAGCCTAGTCTGGATCCACTTAGTCCGCTGCCGGCCTGGTGCCTGATGAGAGGTGTTGGCCCAACAAAGCATGGAAAAGAAAGGTCATAAATGCTTAGGCCCCCTTCCCCTCCAGAAGGCAGAGGCTAATTAACATTCCTCAGATTACAGTGAGTGGGGACTGACCTGCAGCTCAGGAGGGGGCCCAGAGCACATGAACAATGGACCCTTGGCTACACACAGACAGGGAAAGTACTTGACACCTCATTCCCTGGGGACCAAGCAGTTTAAAAGGTTGTTGTTCTGCTAATCACATAGTGCCTAAATGGCCACTACTCCTAGAGACTATATAAATGTCCACTGAACAAGCCCCACAGCGTCACCTCTCCCTTTTGGGATGAAGGATGGCCCCAGCATGCTGGAACATTAAAAAATTCCTCTTGCATTTTGCAGCATGGTTCACTCAGGGGGTCTCTGGTAAACTAAGGCTCTGCTCTCTAGAGTCTTACATTTGTTGCTTTGTCTGGGAAGGAATTGACCTCCTGTGAGAATGCACTGGAGGGTAGATTGGAGATCTGAGAGCAGGTACCTTGGTTTATTTGTCTTGTGTCTGCTGTTTGTCAAAAGTCTTAACCTGTAACCTGTCTGAACTTTCGGTTTACTTGCAAGTGTCTGGTGGTCAGGAGTGATTGGTAGACATGCCACGAGGTCACGACTGCTGGGTACTTGAAAGATGCTTCAGGTTCCCCCGGAGGGAGTCAGGGGACCCCACTCCTTTTGGAAATGGTAAGACAGTAATGGTACGAGCCAAGTCTTACTGTAACATGGTTTATCTGGCTCCTGCCATGTTGGTAGGGGCACCTGATTTGTCTCAGTGTGGCTAGAACTGGCTCCATCGAAAACTGTATAACCAGTTTCTGCAACCATGTGTCTTGTGGCCAGTGCTGAGGAATTGAGGGCTTCTGTAAAAAGATAGGCTGGGCCCAGGTAGTTAAGAACCTGGCAGAAGAGAAGGGCAACTTCTATGAGCCGTCTAGGGTACCTTGGCCACTGGCCACTTCTAGTGTGAGAACATGGAGGTCCAAGTCGTGTCACAGCTTTTCAAAATATCAACTGTTTCAGGTAACATGCCAATTTAGGGCAAAAATTCACTAGAAATTTAAGATTATTGACCTAAAACTTATGATTATATATATATTATATATATATATTTTTTTTTTTTCTTTTAAAAAAAAGTGAGTGGGTAAATAGCACTGAGACAAGTCACATGACTCCAGTGTCGGAACTCTGAAACAAAGAAACTGCTTGGTTGCCCTAGAGGCAGACACACTTGGAAGTGTGCCAGCGGGCATGTGCTTTGTGTCTGGAGTTAGGTGAGGGGGGGGGGGCATGAGGCGCCCTTTGCTCGCTCACCCCCTCCCTCCCCTGAGCTGCCGCTGCTGCCACAGGTGCTCCAACCACCATTGTGAGTTTGCTTTGAAGAGGATGGAGAGACATCCGGTCTTAGTTGCCAGACCCACCTTCTCTTGGTTTCCATTTCAGACCTATGCCTTTGACTTCTCCCTTGCATCCTGACCCTTCCCCCTCCCCCTTTCAGATAACCCCGAAGGGCTGATTAATCTCTCTGAGATTTTTTTAGTGTTCTACAGGACCTAAGAACAAGAGAAGATAATGCAGGAAGCCAGAAAAAAAAAAATGTTCCCTCAAACATGGTTTTCTTTTCACTGGATCTGATTGAGACTTTAGTGCAACAGAAGGTAAGTGGTACCTATAAGCCTACCACCAGATTCCTTTGGCAGGTCTCAAGGAGGCCACATGAGACTCCACCAATTTTGACCAAGGCACATGAGGTTAAGCAAGGATCAGATGAGTTGCCTTCAGCCTTTCTAGAATGGCTTGTGGAGGCATTCTGTCAGTACACACTGTGGCCTTTATAGACCAGGCTAGTAGATATCAGGAAAAAGCTTCAGAGGCTAGAGGGACTACAGGATAAGTCATTAAAAGATATAGTATAGGTTGCTAAGGAAGTCTACCACAATAGGCAGAAAGAGAAAGGAAGAAGATGAAAGGGAGATGAAAAAAGAAAGGTGACAGGAAAGGAATTTACAGAGAATCTTGGCTACAGTAATTATGGAAAGCAAAGAAGGGAGACTCCAAACAAATAGAGACAGAAAACTCCTTGAAAAGGACCAGTGCACACATTGCAAGGAGAGGGGCCACTGGGCCTGAGAGTGTCCCAACAAATGGAAGCTGGGAGTGGGAAAATCCCAGGCCTTGGGGAAAAACACCCCCAAATGGTGAAGGTGTTAGCCCTGGGTGAAGACAGTGATTAGGGGTAGATGGGGTTTGGACACCCTCCCTAGCCCAGTTGGTAACCTTAAAAGTAGAGGAGAAACCCACTTAACTCTTGGTAGACACAGCGGCTCAACACTCAGTCCTCCTCCAAGCCAATGGCCCCATTTCCAAGAATAGATCTTAGTTCCAAAGAACCACTGACACCAAAATGTATTCATGGACTACCCAAAGAACAGGGGACCTAGGGATGGACCAGGTATCCCATACATTTATGGTCATCCCAGACTGTCCCTACTCTCTGTTGGGGGCAAGACTTACTCTCCAAGATGGGGAACCAAATACACTTCCTGCCCAATGGGCCACAACTAATTGGCCCAAAAAGAGAACCCATTGGTGGAGGAAAGACTTTTCTGACCAACCCCTGCCGGGAGCTGAGACAACCTGCTTTACAGATGGGAGCAGTTTTCTCCATGCTGGTCAGAGACAAGCTGGTGCTGCTGTGATAGATGACACAAATGTCATC
Organism: Mastomys natalensis; assembly: GCA_021653895.1. NCBI lineage: Eukaryota > Metazoa > Chordata > Mammalia > Rodentia > Muridae > Mastomys > Mastomys natalensis. Next base: position 75,625 of record JAJTUV010002592.1, on the reverse strand, counting down.
TGGGCTGAATCTCTACCCACCTTCCCCTGGGCACATCGGCACAGAAAGCTTAGAACTTGGGGCCAGCAAGAAAATTAACATCTACAAGGATAGCAGGTATGCCTTTGCCACAGCCCAATCCATAGGGCTATATACCAAGAGAGAAGACTGCTCACATCAGAGGAAATCTTGGATCTCTTCATTGCCCTGATGAAACTGGCAACTGTGAGTACTGTTCATTGCCCAGGACACCATAAGGGAAGAGACTCAGTGGCCCAAGACAATAACCAGGCCGATCAAGTGGCTCAAGAAGTGGCTATGCAGGAGCCTATCCCTCTTATGGGCCTGTTAAGAGACACTCGCTGGGGAATGAGACTAGATTTAAGGATGGCCTCACTTAAAACACATAGAAAAAGAAAAGACTCAGATTGCTAGCTACCCTACCAACTATTACCTAGAGAAGAAAGGGCAATGGTGCACACAAGAAGAGAAAACTATACTCCCAGAAAACAAGCGGAAGACTTACGAGGCCAACTGCATAGATGGACTCATTTGAGAGATAAGCACAACCAAGCAGTCAAGGGATCTAAGATATGTATAGTGAAACTCGGGTTTTGGACCAGAGAGATAGTAGAACAGTGTAAGGTATGCCATCAAGTGAATGCTTAGGCAGCCAAGAGTAAACAGGACAAAAGACCTAGGGAGAACAGCCTAGAGTACATTGGGAGGTCGATTTTGCAGAAGTTAAGCCAGGAAAATATGGATACCCCTTAGTATTTGTAGATACTATCTCTGAATGGATTGAGGTTTTCCCCACCAAGCAGGAAACAGCTACTATGATAGCCAAGAAGATATTAGAAGAAATCTTCCCACGGTTTCGATCACCCAAGGTCTTGCTTTTGTTTTGTTTTGGCAGAGATATTGGGGACTAATTAGAAGCTCCATTGTTCATACTGTCCCCAGAGCTCAGGACAGGTAGAAAAAATGAATAGAACCCTAAAAAGAGACTGAACAAGAAATGAACTAACTTTATCTGCAGACAGATTGTTATCCAAAAAGACAAGTGGACACAGGACAGTTGACAGCTAAGATCTGCCAAGACAGAATAAGTCAGTCCTTCATAATTTCTGCTTTACTTAAGGTCTGTCAGATATTCTGGGCCAGAAGGCCAAAGATGGATGTTCCAACATTATAAGGAATATTGGTGACTGACCAGGCAGTAAGCTATCTCTATCATGTCTATAATTTTTGGAAGCTGTGTTCTGGTGCTTCCTGCATACTCAAGTAATATGTATTTCTCAAATCTCTGATGTGGTTGAAGACTAGATAGTTATATCTCATAATTACACTTAAGTTACTTAGTTTTTAAGAAGATTTTCTAGATCTACAAAAATGTTTTTAGAATGGTATATAGGTTAAGATGATAAATGGTTTAGATACAAAACTCTAAACTCACCAAGATAAGATAGAATATAAAATACTTTTTTAAATTGCCAAGTATAAATGGACTGGACATTGTAAATGTATATCTTTCCTTATAGTTTTCATAGTTGTTTCACATTTTTATATTTGAAAGAAAAAGAGCATTTTATTAAACTAAAAGGGAGAACTGTAGAGAGAATATCTTGTGCATTGAATGGCCGCATCACCTGTCAATTAAAAAGCCATAGCTAATGGTTTAGGAATGAAATAGAGGTAGGATATCTGAGAGGGGAAAAGAATTCTGGGAGGAGAAGGCAGGAGAGTCACTGAGAAGAGGAGACAAGATGGATACATGATACTTAAGCACAGATAACCAGTCATTTGGCAGAATGTAAGTTAAAATAATTGGCTTATTTTAGTTATGATGTAGTCTGAATAGAATCTAGCTATATGGTAAAGGTATTTGTGAATATATTTTGAGTCTGGGTCTTATTTCTGGGAGCATGAGGTTGAGAGGAAGAACCAGAAAGTACAACACATAGACAAAAGGAATAAAAGAGGAATATTGGGATAAGACCAATTGATTATGGAAAACTGATTGCTTTACAAGCTGATAGGCATATATACATTATCTTATAACAAAACTTTAGTGTAATTACAAGAAATGAAGAGCTTTATCTTATTTATTTTGAGAAAGTTGTCTAGGCACTAGGAAAAAAAATAGCTTTCTATACTTAGAGTAAATTTTGGAAACTGTAACTGTGTGCCCTTTTATAAAAATTTTCACAAAATCAATTTCAAAGGAAAGATAGACTAAGGACAGATTCAAGTCTATGTAGTCCTGTAAGGTATAACTAGAATAGCTAGAATACCAGTGTTTCAGAGGCAAATATGACATAAATTATCATATTTATGCAATGTGCTCTCTAGGCAATACATGCTTAGATACTGCAATATTTATATCTAGAAATTTCATTTTCTCTTTTCTGTATTTTCTAAGCATGTAACTTTGGAGCATATGAGCATACTTATATTTGATATCTCCTGTATTTTAGTATGGCTGTCAGTTCTTGATCAGGTTTGATTGATTTTTCTCATTATTATGGGACGTTCTTCTTTCCAAACCTGATACCGTTGGTAGAATAAGACCATGTGATTTGTTCATGTCTTACTATTTAAAATTTGATGACCAAGCAAAAACTTTCTATTGTAACTCATGGTCCATAATTTGGAATTTTGGATTAAAAACAACTATTATTCCATACCCTGTGTAAGTAATCTCTGTAATGCCTTGTATCCCTTTTTCCATATCCTTGGGTATTTCCTTAACGTTTTTAACAACTATACCTGTAACTGAAGTCCCCTGATTAGTCTGATGTACAACACAAAAGCAATCTCTGCATCAATCAGAATTTCTCTGTGTAGCTCTCCTCTCAGCTGTACTCTACGATGCAGATTCATTTTCATGTACAAACAACTCCATCCATCCATCTCAGAAGCTGTGTTAGATCCAAGTGCCTTCAACTACAAACTGGGTTTGGCTTTTCTTTTTGTCTTGTTGAACTTCTCTTCATCAGGCCAGGTCCAGTGTTTTGAAAAGAATTGCAGCATATTTTCATTCTGCTGTTTGTGATCTTTGTGGAGGTCCTCCACAAGATTGAGATTTGGTGGGGGCTGGAGGAGATCTGTGGGAGGTGAAGAATAAAATTAGGTGGCACCAATTTCACAGACACTGGGTAAAAACTTGCAGAGTTTGTCATCATGGTTGAATTCTCTTATATATTTAAAGATAGTAAAATTTTGGGGAAATATTTGTATTCCATAGCAAAGGAACAAAGCACCTGTGATCTTTACAAAACGAATGAGTTTTATTGTCTGATATACAGGGTTTAGAGCAAGGCCTAAGGAGGAAGCATTTCTGTGTTGTAATATGCATATGAATAAATTCTGTTGGTGGAGGAGGCAAAGTAAATGGCACCTGTTTGTAAGGACGAGTTCTATTCACAAAAAGACTAAGCACAAGATTAGGGCCTGAACAATTCTCAGGATTTTGGGAAAATTCAGGTGGAGGCTGAGGATCCTTCCATTACAAAGGACCACCCAGTTGTTTTACCAGTTTCAGGCCCACAGTCCAGGTAACCAGCAGACATGTACATTTTTTCCACAGATGAAAATAGGCAGTACTGATCGACAAACCTTGTCTCTCCAGTGCTTACTGTAATCTGTGTTTCCTACAAGTAGTGGTTTTGTGTGTTTAGTAATGATGGGATAAAAGATAAATCCAGTACCTTTTATAAAGAGAAGAGCTTATTAATTTAATAATTTAAAACTTGTTATTAAATTTAAGTATAATAATAAAATTAAGCATGAATGTTATCTGACAAGATTGCCTGATGGTTATCTGAAATTGTTCTGAAAATTTCTGCATCATGCAACTTTTTAACTTTTTTAGAGAGCAGTCTATTTTCTTACTCATTGGCAAAAACATATTGTGTCATTAAAAAAATTAAATATGCAACTTTGGGCTGTCACTATTTCCCTCAATCAAAATGTTAAAATTTAAATATATATACTTCTCTCCTATCTCATATATAATCTACACTTTTACAACACTTACTTCAATTGATTCATTTAAATAGTACATTACAGATTCTGTTTTTTTCTTTATGTCATATAAGCCTTTGCTTTTTAAAATATCACATTATTTATATTAATGTGTAAGTATTTATAGTATGTTTACTCTAGAGTTCAGACATTAAGTTTGTAGTCCCTTCAGGGCTATAACACATCAAGAAACTGAGTTAAAGGTGGAAATTGAAGCACAGCATCAACTCAGATGTTCTTCTTACTTTACCATATTTTTGATTTTCACATAATAATAAGTTAGTAATTAAAATAGACTTTCTGTTTTTACAGAAGGGATAAAGCAGAAGGAAGAAGAGAAAATATAGAGCATTAGGCCATGTAGTTTCTTTTAATTTTACAACATATGTGTGTATTACATCTAAATTATTTTGAGAAACAAGTTATGTTGCTGTCATCACCAGAGCCATCAAATGAGATTCAACACATTTTAGAAACTTTTATTTTATCAATAAAGTTGTATAAGCCAGCTGGTAAAAATAATTCTTGCAAACTATTTAAATATGTATTGTAGTATAGACAGCAAAAATATGAAAGGCTATATATTATATACATTATATTATATCATTAATTAATTCATTCAAATAACTATCTTCTCAAGGATATCAAGGCTAACTCAATATGTTAAAAAAATTGTATTAAAACAGGATCTGAGATCATGATGTCTTCCCTGTGTTATTTCACTTTTAATTAATGACCACATATACACTGTTGTGGGTTTTATAGCTTTCCTTCATTGCTAGTTAAGCAATCATTTACCTTTATGCAATAAGAAGAGTTTATATTTCATTATACTTATACCAAATAAGTTCAGTTTTTAATTTGGTTCCATTTGCTTTCTCATACTGTTGAAGTTGTTCGCACTTCACTCACAATATTCCTTCCTTTCCATCACAAAGAAACAGACAAAGAGAACAGACATCCAATTAACTACTCTCCTGACACACACTTCTCTTCAGAAAGATATTTCAGCTCAGATACACTAAAGCCTGACTCTCCCATGACATTTTGCTATCAAACACCCAGATGGAATGCATTAAGGACATTAATTTCCTTGCTACTCTCTTATAATAGTGTTTATGAATGTCTAATAATATTGCAAACACTGTGAAAAGACATGGACATTTTATAACATAACTGTGCTTTTCAGTCTATCTATTTTATCTTATCCAGCAAAATATAATGGTAAAAATACTTGTAGGTATAATGTTAGTAGTCTCACATTGCAGGAGGAAAAGGTAGTATATAAAGGCAGTGGAAAGTGTTTTCCGAATTTTGCAGTTGAAATATTATCTGGCACCTAGTGTTTAGTTTGTTGTTCATGCATAATTAACATAGTGGTTTGAATGAGAACAACTCCCATTGGCCCATATATTTGAACTTCATCCTAGTTGATAGAAGGATTGTTAGTTGTTTAGGAAGGGTTACGATTTATGACCTTGTTGAAGGAGGTGTACCACTGAGAAGAGGTTTTGAAATTTTTTTTAAAAGTCCATGCCATTCTATTGTTTTTTATATATAATAAGCTTTCAGCTACTGCTCAAATACCTTGCCTGCCTGTCAGATATCATGTTCCCTACCATAAGAGTCATGGACTCTCGGTCCTTTGGAACCATGAACCTCAAATTAAATGCTACTTTTAGAAGTTGTCTTTGTCATGATATCTTCCTCATAGTAATAGAAATGCTGTGAAGATGATTAGGTATAGAATTTTTTTTCACCAAATTGTTCATCACCCTACTGTATCCATGAAATGTCTTTCCTTTTTATCTCTGTTTTGTTATTAGTCAGTACTGCTGTATGCTAAGGCTTCTTTCTCTGTAAATCCTTCAAGTCCTACCTTGTGTTTTTCTTGAAACTCCTATATATTATGTCCAGCTAAATTATACAGTAGATACATATAATAAGAATTGTTTTTATTCAACAACGTAGAAATATTTATTGAATAGACATTTAGTTGCTTTTAAGCAGACCTCTCCACTGCCTGTTCCCAGGAACCCAGAGGCAGCAGACACCATATCTAGCTGCCATAATGACACATATCCCACTGTTGCCAGGAGTCATATGTCCTCACCTTATAAAAGGATGTATCCTTATGAAAGGTCAATCCCTCCTCTTCCAACTCTTTTTCCTTCCACTCTTGGCCAAAGGCAGTCTCAGTTTACCCCCTCCCACATGAGAACTGTCACATCCTGTGATTTTATGGTATCTGTCACCTAGATCCTAACATGGGTGACATACATATTAATGATATGTTAATATTTGCATTCAGTGACCATACAGAAGAATAATATAGATGCATATAGCCCATTGATGCACATGTATTTTCAAAGTACAGACTAGAGGAAGGAAGCTAGAAAGGGGTAAAAGGCAGAGTTTTGTGAATTAAGAAAGCAGCTTGTAAATGATTGAAGAAAACTAAGAAATGCTTAATAGGGAAGTGAAGGTGTTTTACAAATACACGGTGACTAGATCATTTCATATAATAAAAACCACACACTTCTAAGTATAACTTTATCAACTATTTGTTGGGAAAAATAATCAATTTTCAAGATATATAGACTTTGAATAGTAATAGGACAAAGGGTGGTATTTGGGTAATTTGCAAGGGAAAATTGAGTAAAATGCTGGGAAAACACCTAAATTATTTTTGAGACCTTATATTAATTATCATAAGGAACAACCATGAAGGCACCATAGCACATGTTTCATTAAAATTATTAGTAAGAAAATGAATACTAAGGCCCCAAATGTGAATACTTCTAGAGAAAGATCTTGGCAGAATAAGCATGATTTCTAAAGATCTCAGAAATCTCCAGGGATTATTCAGTAACTTAAACAAATAACTGCAAGAGAACTCTCACAGTGAATTATAGGAATGAAAGAAAATGATTGCATGAGATAAAGTGTCATAAATGGAGCTATTTCACTTGGTTGTCCAACAAAGGTACAAATAATCAGCATGAGAGTTTCAGATATGCAAAGGGACAGATCCTAGTGACCCAGAAGTGGAAGACTATAAAATCAGAGAAAAATGTCTTTTGCTATTAAGATATAATATATTAGCTAACAGTTTGTGACAAAGCTTGAATATCAGAGCTGGTATTAAATCTCACATGACAAAGTGTACTCCCTGCCCCTCATCAAAGAAACTTCTTTTTGTAATAGAGAGAGACTACTACAGAAAGTCACAACCAACTAAAATGTAGGGTTGTAGAGCTCAATCTCAAAGACCACATCTACAATAGGACACTAAGGTTTACGAATTATTTCAAGGAAGACAGGGTGGAAAGATATGAGAGCCAGAGGATCAGTGAATTTGCTATGAGATTATTTCTCTTAGGACTGTAAGAAGCAATACCCATAAAGTATCATTAACATGATTACCCAAATGTGAGGGGAGAAGGACAACAATAATAGACATGCTAATGTGGCCATGTGAAAGAACAAGAGCTTTAAGCCAACACAAGGAACTAAGGAATGCTGAGAGTGGGATAATAATCTTCCCTGGGAAAAGCATACTGATTTATTACATAATACCAAATGGTCAAATCCTGAAGACATACATAAAATAACATTATATGGTCAGAACAGGTTGTATGAAAACAGCAATTAAGGAAAAAAGTAACTGTTAATTAAAAAAAAAAATAACAAGAATGGGTATATGGGGTGGGGAGGAATGGAAAGTGGGAAATAATAGAATTGTAATCTTAAATCATAAAATTAATTTTAATGATATTTTTCATAACTTAAAACAATTTTCAAATTCAAATATATTTTGACCATACTTTTCCCTCTCATAACTTCCTCCAGACTTCCCCATCTGTACTCACCTCAACTTTAAGTTTTTATCAAAATACAAAGAAATATTCAATACAACAATAAACCCTCCCAAACCAAGAAACAAAATAGAATTACATCAAAAACAAAAGAAAAACAAAAATATCTAACTGTGACCAAATAAAGACAGGCAGAGAGAGGGGGGGGGAGAGAGAGAGAGGAGAGAGAGAGAGAGAGAGAGAGAGAGAGAGAGAGAGAGAGAGAGAGAGAGAGAGAGAGAGAGAGAGAGAGAGAGAGAGAGAGAGAGAGAGAGAGAGAGAGAGAGAGAGGCAGAGAGAGAGAGAGGAGAGAGAGAGAGAGAGAGAGAGAGAGAGAGAGAGAGAGAGGAGAGAGGAAACAAATCAAAACATGAGGAGTCCATTTATATGTTGGTCAACTACTGAGCATGAGGCCTGCCCTACAATGGCTGAAATACCCAATGTCATTCTGTTGGAAAAGCCTGATTTTCCCTCTCAATGGAGCTTTAAGTTACAGTTTAGTTATTGACCCCTACCATGGTGGCTAGGTTTCCTTTCATTAATTGTTTTATTCACTAATGTATGTCAACATAATATATAAGATTAAACAAAAATGATTATGAAAACCAACACAAGGAACAGAGGCCAAGATAAGACATCTGAATCAGAGACCCACTTTACACAGTCAGAAATTTCATAAAATACTAAACTGAAAGCTGCAATACATGCACAAAGGGCCAGGGGCAGACCTCTGCAAGCCTCATACTTACTGTTTCATTTCTTAGGAAACTCAACATTCATAAGAGTTTTTCTCATGTTGATTTAGAGGGCCTTGTTTTCTTGGTGTCTTTCATCTCCTCTGGATCTTTCAACTTACTTTTCCAGGTTGTTCTCTGAGCTCTGAGGAGAGGAATTTATTAGAGATATCCCATTCGGAGCTGAATGTTCCACTCATATTCTCTGTGTAATTTCTGGCTATAGCTTTCTATATCTTCTATATAGGTTTCAATCTTCTGAAGAAGCTTCTGTGACTATGGATGAACAGTACATGATCCATGAGTATAGCAGAATATCATTAGGAGGTGTTTTCTCACTGCATTTTTAAAGAACTCTATAGATCTCTGGGATATCTAGTCGTAGGTTCTTGATCACCCAAGCAGTGTCAAGTATGAGTTTCATCTCATGGGGGTCATTCTTAAGTAAAATTAGTTATTAGTTGGTTACTTCCACAAGCTTTGTGCCACCGTTGCTATAGCATATCTTGCTGGTAAGATACCATTGTAGATATAGAGTTTGTGACTGGTTTGGTGTTCATGGTTCTCTTTTGAGAATATGCAGAGTATGTTCCTGTATCAAAGACATTGGAATGTAGGGATGAAGGCTCTATGTAGACACCTACTGGACATCTTTATTTTAATGAGTTTTGTAGGTGCTGCCCTCAACAATGGGGACTTGTTGTCATTATGTGGATAGCAACCTATAGTCTAGACAACAGCCTGGTTTGTTAGGACTTTCCCATGAGTCCCCTTTGGTCAACAACTCAATTAGAACTAACCCATGGTACTGGGATCATTTTGTTGACAAGAGTTGGCCAGTTGGGACTGTGTCTTCCCTGTTACTTGGCTGTTTAATTTAGACTGCCTTTATTTATGTATATACTTTAGAATATATCTACTGTATTAAATTTTATACTTTTTCTTCAAATGCCCTATAATCTTTCTTTGTATTCCTTCCCATAAACACATTTTCATCTACCTCCCCACTTGAACTTTCATGGCATTCCACATCTATCCATTGCTATGTATTCTATTTCCTTTGACCAAGAAGATCTATCTGTACCTGCTAGTCCATTACTCTACCTTACCCTCTGTGGTTCTAGGGATTATAGCTCAGTTATTGGTATCTTCCACATATAAGTGAATATATACCATGTTCCTCTTTCTGAGTCTAGGATACCCTACTTGGGATATTTTTTTTCAGAATCCATCAATTTGCCTGCAAATTTCATGATTTTGTTGCTGTATAATGGCTGAATTTAAGACTCCATTGTGTAAATAAATCACATTTTCTCCATCCACTCTTTTTTTGTTGTTGTTTAGAGATACATATGTTTACTACAATTCTGGTCTATTATGAATAGAGCATCAATGAACATTTAACAAGTGTCCTTGTGGTAGAATCGTGTATCCTGTGGGTAGATGCCTAAGAATAGTATAGCTAGATCTTGAAGTAGATCTGTTCTTATTATTTTGAGAAACTTCTACCATATTCTTTTCCATTGTGACTATGAGTTTGCAGTCCTACTAGGAATAGCTCAGTAGTCCCTTAACTCTACATTCTTGACAGCGTAAACTATGATGATGATGATGATGATATTGAATTCCTACAGATATAGGATTAAATCTCAAATTAGTTCTCAATTTCATTTCCCTGGTTGCTAATGATGTTTCTTTAACTGGTTCACAACCATCAGAGTTTCTCAATTAAAAATTTTCGGTTTAGATAAACACCCCATTTTTAGGGTTGTTTTGGTTCTTGATAGCTACTGTAGTGAGTTCTGTCTATGTTTCGATATAAGCCTTTCACTGGATGTGTAGCTGGTGGAAATCTTTTCCCATTCTGTAGGCTGCCACTTTGTCAGAATTGCAGATTCCTTTGTCATACAGAAGTTTCTCAGTTTAAGGAGGTCACATTTATTAATTGTTTATCTTAGTGACGGTGTTAATAATGTTCTGTTCAGAAAATCATTCCTTGAGCTAGTGAGTTCAAGGCTATTCACCACATTCTATTTTATCATCTTTATTGTATCTGGTTTTAGGTTGAGGTCTGTGATTAATTTGGAGTAATTTTGTGTAGTAAGTATGAATCAATTTGGTTTTTCTATAGGTAGCAATTCAGATTGACCACACGTATTTGTTGAAGATGCTGTCTTTTCTCTAGTATGTATTTCTGGCTGCTTTATACAAAATCAAATGACCAAAATTGTGTGGATTTATGTCTGGGTCTTCAATTTGATTCTATAATCAATGTGCAGTCTTTGTGTCAATACCATGCTGTTTTAATTATTACTGCATTTTAATACAACTTGAAATCAGGGCTGGTGATACCTCCAGAAGTTCTTTTATTATTAAGGACTGTGCTAGCAGTACTGGATGTGTGTATGTGTGTGTGTGTGTGTGTGTATGTATGTGTGTATTTCCATATGACAAAATTTCATTTTCAATATCTGTGAAGAATTGGGTTGGAATTTTAATGGGGACTGCATTGAATCTATAGACTGGTTTTGGTAGTATGAATATTTATCCTATGTTAATTCACTAATCTATGGGCATATCATCTGTATATTATTTAAGGCTATTTTAAAAGGCTTGATTTTCTTGCTCTTTCACAGTCTGTCATTTTTGTCATTTTAATATAGGAGGGCTACAGACTTTTTGAGGTAATTATGTATCTTAACTACTTTGCTGAAAGTATTTATCAGATGTAGCAGTTTTCTGATAGATATTTTTGGTCACTTGTGTATACTATATTATCTACAAACAAAGATACTTTGACTTCTTCCTTTCGATTTTGTATCCCTTTGATCTTCTTCTATTGTCTTATTCCTGTAAGGAAGATGTCAAGTACCATATTGAATAAGTATGTAAAGAGTGGACAACATTATCTTGTTCCTGAGTTTAGGGGAATTGTTTGACTTTCTCTCCATTTAAGTTTGCATCATGATGTTCCTCATATCCCTAATATATCCAGGGCTTTTTAGCATGAGTGAGTGGTGGATTATGTAAAGAACTTTTCTGCATCTAATAAGATTATCGTGTGCTTCTGTGTTTCTGATTGTTTATATTGCAGAATATATTATATTGTTTATTATATTTATATCAATTTATGTATGTTGGCTGATCCCTGAAATTCTATGATAAAGCCTAATTGATCATGATAGATGATCATTTTGATGTGTTCTTGGATTCCGTTTGCAAATATTTTATTGAGTATTTTTGTGTTTGTGTCCATAAATGTCCTTGGCCTAAAAATTTCTTTCTCTGTCTGATATTTATGCCATTTGGGTATATGGGAACTGTGGCTTTTTAAAAAATAAATTTGGCAATGCCCCTTCTGTTTCTACTAGGTGGAATAGTTTTAGAAATAGTAGTATTAGCTATTTGAAAGTCTAATAGTATTCTGTGCCATAAGCTTTTTTTGTTGGGAGACTTTTGCAAAGACAGCTTCTAATATACTAGGAGTGATAGGTCTGTGTAAATTGCTGGTTTGATTTAAATTTAACTTTGGTAAGTGATACCTATCCAGAAAATTATTCATTTCTTTTAGATTTTCCAAGTTGGGGAGTACAGTTGTCTTAGGGTTATGTTGCCCTGATGAAACATCATGATCAAAAAGCAAGTTGGGGAGGAAAAGGTTTATTACACTTCCACATTGTAGTCCACCATTAAAGAAATCCAGGATAGGGCAGAAACTTGGAGGCAGCAGCTAATGTACAGGTCATGGGGACTTCTGCTTACTGGCTTGTTCCACATGGTTTTCTCATAGAACCCAGAACTACATGGCCAAGGAATGTCCCCAGCCACAGTGCCCTGGGCTCTCTCCCATGGATCACTAAGATCATACCCTACAGGAAGTTGAGGTTTCCACTATTTAGATGACTTTAGCTTGTATCAAGTTGATATAAAACTAACCAGCACAACAGGTTTTTAAAGTATGTCCTTATGATTCTCTGGTTTTCCTCAGTATCCATTTTTATCTCTCCCTTTTCTTTTGTAATTTTCTTGATTTTGGATATTCTCTCTGTCTTTTAATTAATTTTAATAATGATTTGTCAATCTTACTGATTTTTCTCAAATAACCAACTGTCTGTTGCACTGATTTTTTTTATATTGTTTTGTTTCGATTTTATTTATTGAAGCCTTTTAAATTATTTCTTGCCAAGTTATTCCTTTTGGAAATGAATTTTCTTCTTTTCATTCTAGATCTCTCACATGTACTGTTCAGTTGCTAGCATGAGATATCTTTAATTTCTTTTATGTAAGCACTTAATTACTTCTGAGAAATGCTTTCATTGTGTCCCATAAGTTTGACTATATTGCCTATTCATTTTCATTATATTCTAGAGAGTCTGTAATCTCTTTTTAAATTTCTGTGCCAGTCTATTATTTATTGAGTGGAGGTTTATTTAGTTTCCATGAGTTTTGTAGCTTTCTGTTGTTTCTATTGTTCTATTGCTTTAATCCCTGGATGTTAGACAAGGTGCTGAAGAGCCCAGAGTAATTCCCATATATTGGTCTACCATTCCTATCCTATGCATATCTTTAAGCCCTACATTCTTCATAATTATAGTAAAACCCCTGACACTGTGAATCTCATAAAGGTCAAGATAAGACCGCTATGTTAGAATAGCCTTGAGTCTGTTACCAACATCCTACTATCTGCAATACTCTGAGCTCTAGAACTAACCCTCAATTTACAAATTACTTCTTTATTATCTCCCTGAACATCTGCTCATGGATTTTTTTCCTTTGAAAGGAGACAGTTCATGTCCTTTCCAGGTTGTTGTGTCAGCTTCTGAGACTGATTTCAACCCTAACGAATTAGAAGCATCTTCCTGCAGTGATAGAATAAAGTTGCTTTTGGTTTATTTCTGACTTAGGTGATCCTCTTCTCATTATTTGTGTGCCCTTTGATCACAACAGATGCAGAGTGTTATTTCTATAAAAATAAATTTTGCTATATCTGTTGAGATTTGTTTTGTGTCTGACTATGTGGTCAATTTTGGAGAAAGTTTCATGGAATGCTGAGAAGAAGGTATGTTCTTTTGTGTTTGGATGAAATCTTCTCTAAGTACCTGCTATTTCCATTTGTTTTATAATTTCATCATCACTGTTTGATATTTGTCTGAATGAAGTCTCCCACTAATAGTCTATGAGGGCCAATGTGTGATTTAAGATATAGAAATATTTCACATACAAACTTGGTTGTCCTTGTATTTAGGACAGAGATGTTAAAAATTGCAACGTCCTCTTGCCTTTTTTTTTCCCTCCCTTTTATCAGTATCTTGTATTCTTCCCTACCTCTTTTGATTGTTTTGGTTTGAAGTCTATTTTGTTAGATATTAAATGGCAGCACCAACTTTTTTTTAGATCAAATTTGCTTGAAATATCTTTATCCAACACTCTAACCTGAGGTGATGTTCATCCTTTAAGTTAAAGGTGTGTTTCCTGGATATAGCTGAGGATAATATCCGATTTTCACAGCCATTCTGATTGTTTGTGTCTTGCCATTAGAGAATTAAGACCATGTTGAGAGACATCAAGGATCATTTATTGTTAACTTCTATCATTTTGTTGTTGTTATTGGTAGTGGTGGTTGGGAGGACATGGTTTGTGTGTGTGTGTTGTGTGTGTGTGTGTGTGTGTGTGTGTCTGTGTGTCTGTGTGTGTGTGAGTGTGTGTGTGTGTGTGATTCTTTTTTCTGACTCTTCTGGGTTAGGATTATTTACTTTCTGTATTTTCATGGATGTAGTTAACTTCTTTAGGTTAATGTTTACATTCAAGCACCTTATGTAGGGTTGGATTTATAGATATATAATTTAAAATTTTATTCTGGAAAATTTTATTTCTCCATCTATGATGATTGAGCATTTTTCCTGGGCATGGTAATCTTGGCTGGCATCTATGGTCTCTTAGAATTTTTCAGGACTTCTGTCCATACACTTCTGGATTTTAGAGTTTCCACTAAGAAATTAGGTATAAATCTTATATCTTCATACTTCTCTTGCAGCTTTTAATAGTTTTTCTTTCCTCTGTACATTTATTGTGTTGATTACTATATCTGAAAGAGACTTTCTGTTCTAGTTTAGTAGTTTTGGTGTTTCTATATGCTTTTTCACTTTGAACAGGGATCAGAGAAATATTCTTCTATAATTTTTGTTGAAACTTTTTGTGCCTTTGACCTGTTTTTTCTTCTTTCTCCCCCATTCCTATTATTTGTCTATATATTTGTTCATCTCATAGTGCCCCAAATTTCCTAGATATTTTATGCCAGAATTTTTTTAGATTTTATATTTAGATTTCACATATTCCTTGAATGAGGTCTCCTTCTTCTCTCATGTCTTCACTGACTAAGGTTCTTTCTTCCATCTCTTGTCTTTTTTTTGCGAAGCTTGCCTCCATGTTTCTTCTTTAAGTTCCTGCAGATTTCATTTACAGGTTTACCTTAGTTTAGGGGTTTGTTTTTTTTTAACTGATTCTATATACATTTTCACATTTTGAACAGCTTCATTCATTCCTTCAACTGTTTACTTATATATTTAAGGAAGTTATGTGTTTCCTCTTTATGAGCATTTGTCATAAACATAAAGGCCATTTTTTCTCAGTTTTTAATTATGTTGGAGTGTTCATGGCCTATTGTAGTTGGGTCGCTGGGCTCTAGTGGAGATATATTGCTTTAGAAATTGTTAACTGTATTTTGAGAGTGGTATCTACACATCAGCAATTGGAAAAATTGTAATTGTAGGTAACTGGTCTTCTCTTTGTTAGGTGGGTGTTTTGGTTTCTTGTTTTCTCTCTCCTCTCTGACTCTTAGGAAGGTAATGGGTAGCTCTGTGTTACCTATAAGAAAATCTTCTGGCATCCTGATAGGCATGGGTACTGGGATTGTAGGTTTCCTTGGCCTCCTGGATCATCAGCCAATACAATCCAGAAAAATAAAGGGAGCAGAGATGGCGATCAGGGGGGTTCAAAAACCCTGTGAGTACGTATGGTGAATGACCACATGAGTACTGCTATTAGTAGGCAGATCAACTTTTGGTGACTAAAGGCCCTTATAAAGGTTTTGGGCACCTGAGAGTAGGGATATCCACAATTGGCAGAGATCATTGTCTGGGAAATTAGAGTATCTGGAATGCCTCATTAGCACAGAGAAGCATTTCAGGAATCTCAGGTGCTGACTGACCAGGTCCTTATTGGAAGAAAAGCAATTGATGTTGTAATCCAATTGAGACTGTATGAGATCTTCAGGTAGAGGCATATGTCTGGTGATAAGAATTCCCCAGACAAGGTCAAGGTCAGAGAAGAAGTCCTGCTAATCAAAGGAATCTCCTATATTGCACTGAGCCCTGAGGTTATCGGTCATGGTAAAAATTGACCTTAATTAGCAGAGTTTTCCCACGTGTGAGTTTCAGGTTTAATTTGTTTTATATGTTGGGACCTGAGACTGATGAATGAGCAATGGTGTGGCTTCAAAGAAATTAAAGCAGAGAGTTCCACCAGGATCCTCTTAGTTTCCTCCCTTGAAATGAGGACAGATAGCAAGGAGGAGAGGCTACAACAGGTATGCTAATGATCTGATGTTGATAGAAATTTAAAGTTGTTTTGTTTAATTATTGTATATTTATATAGATAAGAAATTTAAGGTTGTTTTGTAAGAGTATTGTTTGACTATCTTGTTAGCTGTGATTTAAAAGTGATGTAACATTCTAATTTTTGTGGCTCTTATAGTTGTTCCTGTTGTATGTAGATTGTTGATGTTAGAGAGAAAGACAATTTTTTAAAAGAAAGTGGGATGTGAAGTGGTTAATAATTTGGGTTTCTTTGGAGACTCAGTTGTGTCCTATGAGAGGATGGTTTTGCTGAAGCCGACATGTAGGAGGATGTTTTGCTGAGAACAGATACATGGTATTTTTCTGGAAGCTTCCTGGAAAAGGGGCATGTGAGGCTTTACTAGAGCAGACACTTGAGAGAACACATGATGTTTGGAAAAGAAATAACTCAACAAACAATGGACAGTGCTTTGTGGCGTTGGTTAACTTTGCCACTCTTTGCTGGTCTTCATTGGTCTTTGCTGACATTGGTCTTTGTTGACAATGCTGGGGCACTGGTTCATCTTGCCTTCTTTCCACTGTGTTTTTGTAGAAGAAACACACACTAAAGAACTGGTGGTGTTCTGAAGGCTTCTTGCTGCTTCTGTGGACAACTGGCAATGTTTCATGGTTTTCTTCTGGATCTAACTGTCTCGTTGATGTATGAATGATGTTTGTGAGTAGATCAAGCCACCACTGTTTCATATATGACTGAACTGTTTTGCTGTACTGACCCAATGACTGGAATTGTCCCAAGGAACTATTTCAAATAGATCTAAATGCGGGGGGGCTTTACCCTGTTAACCTTTCCTTTCCACTACCTCTAGTGAGTGGTGAACTAGAAGGAAGGTCAAAGCATTAAGAACCATTTCTAAAGTGGTTATGAAAAATATAAGACTATATATGCACAGACATTTTAAATTATGGCATGTCCAAACTATATACAGTAGTATGAGAACGCAAACAATCTACACAAATGAGCAAACAATCAGAGAAGCTAAGAAATAAATATAATGGAAAGACAAGTGAAGACTGGCTACAAGAACACAAAAGGGAACAAAGCTAACCAATACCAGACATAGTGATAAAAGTAGAAATACTGAATAAATGACATAATTAAATACAAACACACACACATATTTAAGTAGATGATATATATTTACTGGACTTCATAATAAAAATATTAAAAGAAGATAATAGAATACAGTAAAATATAATGTTGAAATAATATTTATATTCATGAGTTCATCAACATAAAGATTTACTGTGTTTTTTCTTGAGTAATAGGTACAAGATTGTATTTATATTAACAGTCATCTCTATAGGCCATTAGATATGTATGCGATCAGTAAACTGTAAGAGTTAAGAAAATAATGTATGTATTTTGAACCAAGTTACTTAGTGTTCATGAAGTGAATCCTGGCATATTGTTCTTCACATAGTCCTTGCACTGATGAATGTTGCGTTTCTTGCTTGTAGGGTTTTGGGATTTTGAAGCCACAGAAAACTGTATATCTGTGAGCACTTCATATAAAAGCATACTGATGTTAGTACTTATTCTATCATTCATGACAAATCACCATAACTAAGGCAATTTCTAAAAGAAACTTTTAACATTAGGGACTTGTTTACAATTTTTTCAACATGGAGTCCATGACCATAATGGAAGAAAGCAAGTCAGCAGGAAGGCAAAAATGAATTGGAATGGTATCAGGGAATATACATGTTGAGACAACATCTATAAAGCTAAAGAGAGAAATAGGGATAGGAGGGAATAAGGAGGATGAAGAGGAAGAGAAAAAGAGAGACAGAGAAAGAGAGAGGAGAGAGAGAGAGAGAGAGACGAGAGAGAGAGAGAAAGAGAGAGACTTCTTTCAACAAGGCCTTAGCTCCTAAACCTCCTAAATAGTATTTACACAACTGGTGAGGGGACCAAGCATTCATATATATGAGCATAAAGGGACAGTCTAATTTAAAAATGTTATAATAATTATTAACATTTTTTATTATGAGATTATAACTTAAGTACATTTCTCTCTTCTTTCATCCCCTCTAAGCTCTTCATTTACCCCAACCCTCTCCTTCAAATTCGTGCCATCTTTTGTTCACTAGATTGCATAGTATATGCTTTTCATGAATAGACATATACAAATACTATTACCTAAAAATAACAGGTTTGATCATATAATGTAGCATGTGTATTTTTCAGGCGTGATATTTGAGACTTGCGTATAACCCTTGGTGTGCACTTCCCCAGGAAAAACTGTCTCCGCTATTCCCAGCTTTCCTCTGTTAAGGTATAGTAGTTCTAATGGGAGGTTTGAAGAATCAATGACTTTTTGCTGTCCATTTGACTGTTCATTAGGTGTCATACTAGTTTAACCACTATAAGTAATTGTGTTGATGAAACCAGTGGGTAAACTTATGCTAGGAAGACATAGTTTCACTGCAAACTCCTGATCCTCTGACTCTTACAATCTTACTTCCCCTTGACATGTTCCTCTGCTTATATTCGAAGAGTGCCATGTAGAAGTTTTCCACTGGGATCTGCGTTCCGTACCTGTTCCATTTTGTTTGTCTGTGGATGTAAATTCTCCCCATAATCATGATTCATTAGTTAGCTAGGTTTCTAGTAGCAGGTATAAGATCCCTCTATGTTGGGTGGGTCTTAGGTCCCCAATATAGATGAACTTGGTTTACTCTTCCAAGGTAAATATACTACTAATGGTACATTTGTGGGGTTATTGTGTCATGTTAGCCCATAAATATAGTTCTTTGGTTATCATATTGAGTTCATAGCTGGAAACTATCGGTTGCCTTCCTCCTTTGAGTGTTTTCCATATTGCTGCCCTTGGTACATAAAGCTGGTTCTCAGGGAGGTGACATTCAGGTCATTTCCCCCACTACTCTTTTTTCTAACTTTAAAGGTATCTTAAATCTACAGAGACAAAAACTTCTGCCTCTGATTAAACCAAAAGCAACATCAATAGGAATATCGTTTGTTTCTGTACAGCCCTGACAAAGGATTAAAAAAAAAGACCCCTTTTTTTCTAAGATTGAATTTTATGTTGGGTTTTGTTTTAAAGAATCAGTGGGAGCACCATCAAGCAAGATGAGAAAAATTTTAAATTTAAAACTATTACATGAAAGCTTATGTAGGGAATTGCATGTGTATAAGGATTTTTGGGTTTGTTGTTCAAGTAGTTAATAATAAGTTCCAGGGATTTTTAAAAATATTATTTGTTTTTTTGCAGTTTTTCCCCCCCCTCCTTTTTTTGTTGTTTTTTTCTTCTTCCTCCCTTCCTTATCTTCCCCTTTTCCATTTTTAAATTTTTTATTCTCTAACTAATTGTGCTTTAAAATGTTTATTTTATCAGCGAAACTCCCCCTTCTTTTAGATGGGAACAAATACATACCCAAACTGGACAATGTACAGAGACTGATAGACATTGGAAAACTCGTTATATATGAGATGTTTTATAAATGTGATCTCACTCCACAGACCCCCAGGAAGCTGAGGAAGAAGAAACAGAAAAAATTGTAAAACCCCGAGGGAATGAAGGATATTAAGAAAATAAAACTTTTAATCATGGGTACGGGAAAAACAAAGCCCTTACAAGCGGACAGAATTTTTTCACGGGATTGCAAAGGTAACGCCAGTTGGGGCACTAGTCCTGAGAAGGGGAAGGGTTGTTTGTTTTCAATCCTAACCCAGAAGCTATGACCAATTGAAAACCCATTTTAAAAGAAAAAATAGTTTTTTTCAACAGAGTCTCATTTGGGTTATACAAACCACTCTTAAGGGCAAAGGGGAATGCCTAACCAACACAAAATATATTGGCAATTTTGGATTTTTAAATAT
Organism: Mastomys natalensis; assembly: GCA_021653895.1. NCBI lineage: Eukaryota > Metazoa > Chordata > Mammalia > Rodentia > Muridae > Mastomys > Mastomys natalensis. The sequence goes on along the minus strand of JAJTUV010002592.1, from coordinate 55,554 downwards.
ATTAATTAATAATTATTAATAATTTATTTAAAGGGTTTTTGGGGAGTATTTTAATAGCTTGCTATTCAAGTTTTTATGGGATCGTGTGTGTGACCAGGGTGTATTTTCTAGGGGTTTATTTGTGTTTCTATATCTTTTATTTGACCTTTTTTTTTCCTGTTTGGTTTGCCTATTTGTTTGTTTTTTTATGTTATAAGGTTATAAATATCTTTTTTGTTTTTAATAACAAAAAGAAAAAATTTGTATTTGAACTGAAGGGGGAGGTGGACATTTTCTGGAGAAGAAGGGGTGAAAAAACAATACCCACAAATAATTCTATGAAACAAAACAATTTTCCAATAAAAAGTTAGGAAAAAAAATACAAAAATTTTCCCCTTAAAACGTGAGTTTGTCCGTTAACATTTGAAAATTTAAGAAAAGGCAGGAATTCATCCCCAAACAATCCTGTCTCTGAACCCCTTCAACACACGCATCAGTGTCATCAAAAAATTTCCCCTCCCCCAAATTTTTCTTCGCAAAACATAATTTTTAAATTAAAATCTTGCCTATCAAACCTTATCTGGCATGAAAAAGTACCAAAAGGAAAAAAAGAAAAACTGATTTACAGTTTTTATATAAATATGATCTTAAAATTTTCTCTTTGTGACAGAAATGGAATTTGTTAATGTTTTTCTGTAACTCATTGATTTGGATTTTGCTTGCTTGCTAACATCATGTTCAATGTTCCCCAGGTCCTATTTCATAGTAATTCCTAAATTTTTCCGGGGTTGTATCTCTAATTCACTGCTTAATGTTCTTTTTTTGTGCTTTAAACCCCACTCCCCATATACGAATATTTTCCTTATTTTATGTAGGAGGATGTTTTGCTGAAACAGATACATGGTATTTTTCTGGAAGCTTCCTGGAAAAGGGGCATGTGAGGCTTTACTAGAGCAGACACTTGAGAGAACACATGATGTTTGGAAAAGAAATAACTCAACAAACAATGGACAGTGCTTTGTGGCGTTGGTTAACTTTGCCACTCTTTGCTGGTCTTCATTGGTCTTTGCTGACATTGGTCTTTGTTGACAATGCTGTAGCACTGGTTCATCTTGCCTTCTTCCACTGTGATTTGTAGAAAGAAACACACTAAAGAACTGGTGGTGTTCTGAAGCTTCTTGCTGCTTCTGTGGACAACTGGCAATGTTTCATGGTTTCTTCTGGATCTAACTGTCTCGTTGATGTATGAATGATGTTTGTGAGTAGATCAAGCCACCACTGTTTCATATATGAACTGAACTGTTGCTGTACTGACAACAATGACTGGAATTGTCCCAAGGAACTATTTCTAAATAGATCTAAATTGCCCTTTACCCTATTAACCTTTCCTTTCCACTACCTCTAGTGAGTGGTGAACTAGAAGGAAGGTCAAAGCATTTAAGAACCATTTCTAAAGTGGTTATGAAAAATATAAGACTATATATGCACAGACATTTTATTATGGCATGTCCAAACTATATACAGTAGTATGAGAACGCAAACAACTACACAAATGAGCAAACAATCAGAGAAGCTAAGAAATAAATATAATGAAAGACAAGTGAAGACTGGGCTACATAGAACACAAAAGGGAACAAAGCTAACCAATACCAGACATAGATGATAAAAGTGAAAATACTGAATAATGACATAATTAAATACAAACACACACACATATTTAAGTAGATGATATATATTTAGCTGGACTTCATAATAAAATAGATTAAAAGAAGATAATAGAAATACAGTAAAATATAATGTTGAAATAATATTTATATTCATGAGTTCATCAACATAAAGATTTCATGTGTTTTTCTTGAGTAATAGGTACATGATTGTATTTATATTATTCAGTCATCTCTATAGGCCATTAGATATGTATGCGATCAGTAAACTTGTAGAGTTAAGAAATAATGTATGTATTTTGATATCCAAGTTACTTAGTGTTCATGAAGTGAATCCTGCATATTGTTCTTCACATAGTCCTGCACTGTGAATGTTGCGTTTCTTGCTTGTAGGGTTTTGGGATTTGAGCCACAGAAAACTGTATATCTGTGAGCACTTCATATAAAGCATACTGTATGTCTTAGTTACTTTTCTATCATTATGACAAATCACCATAACTAAGGCAATTTCTAAAAGAAAACTTTTAACTTAGGGACTTGTTTACAATTTCAACATGTGAGTCCATGACCATAATGGAAGAAAGCATGTCAGCAGGAAGGCAAAAATGATATTGGAATGGTATCAGGGAATATACATGTTGAGACAACATCTATAAAGCAAAGAGAGAATAGGGAAGGAGGGATATAAGGAGGATGAGAGGAAGAGAAAAAGAGAGACAGAGAAAGAGAGAGAGAGAGAGAGGAGAGAGAGAGAGAGAGAGAAAGAGAAAGAGAGAGACTTCTTTCAACAAGGCCTTAGCTCCTAATCCTTCCTAAATAGTTTTACCAACTGGGGAGGGGACCAAGCATTCAGATTTATGAGCATATAAGGGACAGTCTATTTAAAAATGTTATAATATATTTATTAACTTTTTTATTATGAGATTATAACTTAAGTACATTTCTCTCTTCTTTTCACCCCCTCTAAGCTCTTCATTTACCCCCAACCCCTTCCTTCAAATTCGTGCCATCTTTTGTTCACTGATTGTTAGTATATGCTTTTATGAATAGACATATACATATATATTCCTAAAAATAACAGGTTTGTTCATATAATGTTGCTTGTGTTATGTTTTCAGTGCTGACTATTGGTACTGGATAACCAGTTGGTGTGCACTTCCCCAGGAAAAACTGTCTCCGCTATTCCCAGCTTTCCTCTGTTAGGTATAGTTAGTTCTATGGGAAGGGTTGAAGAATCATGAACTTTTTGCTGTCCAGTTTGACTTGTTCATTGGTGTCATTCTTGTTTAACTCACATTTAAGTAATTGTGTTGATGAAACCCTGTGGGTATACTTTTGCTAGGAGACATAGTTTCACTGCAAACTCCCTGATCCTCTGACTCTTACAATCTACTTCCTCTCCTGACATGTTCCTCGTGCTTTAATTCGAAGAGTGCCATGTAGAAGTTTCCACTGGGATTGCGTTCCGTACCTGTTCATTTTGTTTGCTGTGGATGTAAATTCTCCTCCAATAATCATGATTTCATTAGTTAGCTAGGTTTCTAGTAGCAGGTATAGTATCCCTCTTGTTGGGTGGTCTTAGGTCCAATTAGATGACTTGGGTTACTTCCAAGGTATATATACTACTATGGTACTTTTGGGTTATTGTGTCATGTTAGCCATTAATATAGTTCTTTGGTTTCATAATTGAGTTCATAGCTGGAAACTATCGGTTGCCTTCCTCCTTTGAGTGTTTCCATATTGCTGTCTTGGTACAATAAAAGCTGGTTCTCAGGGAGGTGACATTCAGGTCATTTCCACATCTAGGCTCTGTTTCTAACGTTCATGGTATCTTCATCTACAGAGACTTAACTTCTGCCTCTGGGATATAACCAAAAGCAACATCAATAGGATATCTGTTTGTTTCTGGTACAGACCTGACAAAGGATTAAAAAAAAAGACTTCTTGTTTCTAAGATTGTATTTTTGTTAGGTGGTCTTAGACCTTGTAGGGAGCACCATCATGCTAGATGAGAAAATTTTATTAAAACTATACATGAAAGCTTATGTATGGAATTGCATGTGTTATAGAGTTTTGTTGTTGTTGTTAAGTAGTTAATAATATGATTCCATGTGGATTTTTAAAAATTTTTATTGTTATTTTGCCAGTCTCCCTCCTCCTTCTTGTTGTTGTTCTTCTTCTTCTCCTTCTTCTTATTCTTCCTCTTCTTCCATATTTAATTTTATTCTCTACTAAATTGTGCTTTTAAAATGTTTATTTTATCAGCGAAACTCCCTCCTTCATTAGATGGGAACAAATACATACCCATAACTGGACAATGTACAGAGACTGATAGACATTGGAAAACTCAGTTATATATGAGATGTTTATAATGTGATCTCACTCCACAGAGCCCAGGAAGCATGAGGAAGAAGAAACAGAAAGAGTGTAAAACCCAGAGGGAATGAAGGATATTAAGAAAATAAAACTTTTAAATCATAGTAGGCGTGGTATACAAAGCACCTTACAGAGACTGTGACAGTATGTTCATGGATTGCATAGGTCAACGCCAGATGGGGCACTAGTACTGAGAAGGGGAGTGGTTGTTTGTTTTCATCCCTAACCCAGAAGCTATGTCCAATTGAAAACCACTTTAAAAGGAAAAAATAGTTTTCTCCAACAGAGTCTCATTTGGTATACAAACCACTCTTAAGGGCAAATGGAATGCCTAACCAACACAAAATATATTGGCAATTTTGGATTATTATTATAATTATTATGATTATTAATTATTTAATTTATAGGTTTTTGTGAGTATATTATAGCTTGCTATTTCATGTTTTATGGGATTCGTGTGTGTGACCATGTGTATCTCTATGTTTATTTGTGTTTCTTATCTTTTTATTTGACTCTTTTTCTTGTTTGGTTTGTCCTATTTGTTTGTTTTTTATGTTATTATGGTTATAAATATCTTTTTTGTTTTCTAATAAACGAAAGAATAATTGTGTATTTGAACTGAAGGGGGAGGTGGACAGTTCTGGGAGAAGTAGTGGTGAAAAAACAATAGCCACAATATATTCTATGAAACAAAACTATTTCCAATTAAAAGTTAGGAAAACAAATAAGTAAATGTTCCCTTTAACGTGAGGTTTGTCCTGTTAGCATTTGTAAATTAAGTATTGGCAGGAATTCATACCATACAATCCTGTCTCTGAGACTCTTCAACACACAGCATCAGTGTCATCAATAACTTCCCTGCCCACAGCTTCTTCGCTAACATATCTTAATTAAAATCTTGCCATATCTAACCTTATCTGGCATGTGATGTACCAGATTGAATAAAATGATAAACTGATTACAGTTTTATATTAAATATGATCTTAATATTTTCTGCTTTAGTGACAGAAATGGAATTTGTTAATGTTTTTCTGTAACTCATTGATTTGGATTTTGCTTGCTTGCTAACATCATGTTCAATGTTCCCCAGGTCCTGATTTCATAGTAATTCCTGATTCTCCTTGGGTGTATCATCTAATTCACTGCTTAATGGTCTTTTATGTGCATTACCCCACTCCCCATATACGAAGTGTTCCTTATTTTAAATTCTGTTCATGATGTGTGTTCTTTACAATATGCTCTTGGATTTGGTTTGTAAATACTTTGTGGGAAAAAAAAATGGATCTTTGTAAGGTTCAAGGATGAGGGAGGTTAATCTATAGTTTTCTTCTTTGTTGTTAATTTATTAAATTTTAGTAACAGTATAATGTTGACATCATAGAAGGAATGTGGCAACGTTCCTTCTTTTTTCTACTTTAGAGCAGCTTAAAGAATGTGGATATTAGATTTTCCTTAAAATGTTGATAGTATCTAGTAATAAGTTTATCTATCCTATTCATGTAAGATTGAGCTCAGATACTTTGAATTCTGTATCTAAGTTGTGTAGTATTTTTTCAGCAGTAAGCACTTAGGTTCACTTCTGGAAGGCAACATAGATTGTTTTTATTTTCTGGCTATTGTAAATGGGACAGCAATGAACACTGCTCTGTGAGTATGGCTAAAATAGAATGTATAGTCCTTTTGGAACATGCCAAGGGTAGTATATTTGGGTCATACAGTGATTTATTTGTGATGTTTTAAAGATTCTCCATATTTATTTAAGTGGTTTTAAAAGCTTACATTCCTGCCAACAATAAATAAGTGTTCTTCTCCCCACCTGCACAGCCTTGCAGGCATTTATCATCAGTTCTTTGTTGATGGTAGTCGTTCTGACAGGGATACTGTTTTAATTTCCATTTCCTTAACTGTCATGGATGATAAATACTTCTTGAGATATTTGTTTCTGAATTTATAAAACACAGGCCTGTTGACACTAACAGCTTTTTTTATTTATTACTAAACCTTGTGACATTTGGCCTCTGTAGGCTTTTCAGCTGTACATATTTTACTCCTTATATTAAAGTCTTTAAAAAGTGATCCTTAGGTATGTGATAGGCTGATTTGGTGAACATGAAATTCCAGTCCCCAAGTGACATTCTTGTCACATTAGCACAGACATCTGCAAAGGAGAAAGTGGTCAGTATACAGAAATCACTGCTTCTGGATTGTTTAATTAAAATTTCACTATTAATTTAATTTTGTCAAAAATCACTTACAGAAATTATCCCATTAACTAACCTGTTATAAAGAAATAAAATAAGATAAATAGAAAAAAAATTAATTAGTTTCCAGAGGAAAAATTTTTTTTAAAGAAAACTGTCAAATGAAAATTGGCACACTGGCAGATTTTATTATAGTACATGCATGGCAGTGTCAATCATATGTAATGGAGTATAACATTATGTACTGCTAAAATATGATGGGTGGCACATTTTATTTTTGGAAAGTTGAGTAAAATAGAAATGCATTGTCCTGAAGAATGTGCTGAATGCGTATTCAATTTGAAATGTATTTATAAACAATATTGAGATTCCATTAGAAGAGTGGATTTCATGTGGTCCAAAATGATTACAAAATACACATTTCCTATTGTAATTAATTATAAACTCTAGAAAAAGAAGACATATATTTAAGTTTTACCGTGTTATAAGAAAATCTTATATTCTTACTTTACTGGAAAGTTCATGCATTTTTTTTAGTCATCTGTTTTAATAGCTACAGCTTAGAAAAGAGTCACTAGTAGTGATTATTAGTGTTGTAGACACACACTTGATTTGTATAAGAGCTATGTGGATTTAATATTAAATGTAAAGTCAACACTTTTCAGATATATGTTAATTGAACTGCAAGATACTTTTAGATTCAATACAATTGTGGTCTTATTTTTAAAATTATATGACTAGGAAATTTTTTTCTCAAGTGATGTACTTATCTGTATCAGCAAATAATATGCTAAGCATTGGAGGTCATTGACAAAGTTAATTAATACATTTTTTCTAATGTGTACCCATATAAATGTATAAAATAAATGATCTTATAATGATATTATCAGCTACTTTAAATTATTCAAGGACTACAAACATGGCTCATAAACTAAGGATATCTGTTGGTCTTAGAGAACCCAGACTTGGTTTCCAGCACCCACAAGATGGTTAAGAACTGTATATGACTCCAATCTCATGGGATCTAACTCCCTCTTTTGATCTTGGTGGGAACTTGGCAAGCATGTGATGCACATGTTTACACAAAAACAAAACACTCATACATTTACAATAAATAAATGTTTTAATTTTTTTCAAAAGATTTTTGCATTAAAAATCAAATTTATTCTTTTTATGATTATAGCCTTGCTCTACCAATTATTTACATTTGTTCAGTTACTCTGTGTCTTATAGTATTAATTATTTTCAATGGGTACAATATTTAGTAGTTATGCTATGGTATTATAGTCTTATTCTATTATATAATTGCTTAATAAATAGTACCTTAAAGTAAACATGATTCAAATAAACATACTTATTTACTGGAAAGACTTCTTTCATAATCATAACAATATAACTGCTTGGTATCATCCTTTGATATACTGTTATTAAAATTTAGAATAAAACAATGTTAAGTAATGTGTCTTAGTGATATACAAAACTCATAGCAAATTAATGTATTTGAGAAAATATAAATAAATGCAAAGAAACATTAGACTCTGTGGAATGATTTAAGAGCAAGACAAATATTAGCACAATTGATCTGTATTAAATTAATACTAGTTTAGCTTAATGTTCATTATAAGAACCACTGGAAATTCCTATTGAAAAGAGTAAACATTTTTTCACATTTAATTTTACTTATGGAGTGGGGCAAAATTTCCTAAAGAGGACTCTAATGGCTCAGGCTCTCTAAGATCAAGAATTGATAAATGGGATCTCAAGAAACTAAAAAGCTTCTGTAAGGCAAAGGACATAGTTAGTAGGACAAATCAGCAAACTACAGATTGTAAAATAAAATCTTCACTAACCCCACATCTGATAGATGGCTAATATCGAAAATATATAAAGAACTCAAGAAGAAAACCTCCAAAAAGCCCAGACAACCCATTCAATAAATGAGGTAGAGAGCTAAACAGAATTCATAACAGAGGCATCTTGAATGGCTGAGAAGCACCTAAAGAAATGTTCAAAGTCCTTAGTGATCAGGGAAATGCAAATCAAAATGACCTGGAGATTCCACCTCACACCAATCAGAATGGCTAAGATCAAAACCTCAGGTGACAGCACATGTTGTCGTGAATGTGGAGAATGAGAACACTCCTCCATTCCTGATGGGATTGCATACTGGTATAGCTACTCTGGAAGTTTAATCTGGAGGTTTCTTAGAAAATTGGAAATAGATCCGCCTGAAAACCCAGCTATAGCACTCTTGGTAGTATAACCAAAAAATGTTTCCACAATGGCACAGGGACACGTGTTCTACTATATTCATATGGACCTTATTAATGAAAGCCAGAATCTGGAAAGAGCACAGATGTCCTACAATGGATGAATAGATAGAATGTGTTTCATTCCACAATGGAATACTACTCAACTATTAAGCAGGCAAATGGATGGAACTAAAAAATATCATCCTGAGTGAGGTAACTCAGACCCAAAAGGAAATGAATGGTATGTACTCACTAATAAGTGGATATTAGTCAAAAAGGTACAGAATACCCAGGATACAGTCTACAGAAGTCAAGAAGATTAACAAGCCTAAGGCCCTAAGTGAGGATGACTCAATCCCACTTGGGAGGGAGAAGAAAGCAATCACGGGGTGGGGGAGAAGAGGGAGGGAGAGATTTGGGGGGGAGAGGGGACAGGGCGGGGAAAAGGGGAACATGATCAGGTATTAGGGGCTATAGGAGTGAAGCCCTGAGGGCCAGCAGAAAGAATGGAAACAGGCAACCTCAGGAGGTAGGATATGGAGAGAACCCTCTAGAATGTACCAGAGACCTGGGAGGTGAGAGATGCTCAGGACTCAGAAGGAGAGACCTTAGATAAAATGCCTAGCACTGGGAATAGGGAACTTGTAGAGTCCACCTCCAGTAGAAAGATAGGGCATCAAGTTGCCAGCCCATAGTCAAAAACTCTGACCCAGAATTGTCCCTGTCTAAAAGAACTGCAGGAACCAAAAATGGTGATAAGATTGAGGGAAAGGAGGATCAGTGACTGCTCCATATTGGGACCTATCTCAAGGGGAAGCTGCAAGGCCTGACACTATTACTGATGCCATGGTGTGTTTATAGACAGGAGCCTAGCATGGCTTCCCACCGAGAGGCCCAACAAGCAGCTGAACGAGTCAGATGCAGATATTTACAGTCAACCAATGGTCAGAAGCCTGGTACCTCTGTGATTGAATTAGGGAAAGGCTGGAAGAAGTCGAGGAGGGTAACCCCATATGAAGACCAGCAGTCTCAACTAATCTGGATCCTCGAGATCTATCAGACACCGAGCCACCAACCAGGCAGCTGATATGAGGCCCCTGATCCATATACTGCAGAGGACTGCTGGGTCTGGCCTCAGTGAGAGAGGATACACCTAACTCTCAAGAAACTTGAGGCCCTAGGGAATGGGTAGGTCTGGTGGGGTGGGGCAGATTGGGGACATCCTTTTGGACACGAGGGAGGAGGAATGGGATGAGAAATAGTTGGAGGGCAGACCAGGAGGAGGTTACTGACTGGACTGTAAAAAAAAAGATAGTAATAATAATAATAATGATAATAATAATTTTACTTGTGTAGAATGTCATCTGGCCACTACAAACACATACACACACACACACACACACACACAATCTATTTATCTTTTATCTATCTATCTATCTCTCTATCTCTCTATCTATCTATCTATCATCTATCTCTGTATGTAAACATATGTGGGACTGTGTAAGAGTATCCTGGTTCTTGGCTGGGCATGGGCCTAGAACCCCGAGACTCCAAGGGAGAAACGGCAGGAGTTCGGCCACATCCCCAGAACTCAGGGTCCTAACAAGCAGTCCAATCTCCATAGACCTACAATGTTCAGTCATGTAGGCCATTACAGCCCCTCCCAAAGTGCACAGGTAGAGGGTGTGACTACAGACCTCAGGCCCTAGAGATTTACATACTAATGAAGGTCAGAGGGCGGAGGCAATTATGCATTCCTCCCCAGAACCTCCCCCTTTCTCTCTCCCTACTTAACTCAGATCTGCCCTGAGTTTGGGGGGGGGTACATCCAGATCCATCCACCATCCGCCATGACAATAAACCCTTTTGTAACAAACGACTTCCTTGTGTCATTGGGGCCTGCTGGGCCTGCTGTTGCCAAAGCTTCCAGCCTCCTAGAACTCCAGACCTTTCTGTATGCGGATCCCCCACCTCGTGGAAGTCTCCAGGCAGCCTCCCCTGCTGCGACCCCGTAGATATCCACATATACATGAAAATTAATTTCATGAAAACCATAAGCAACTGAGCATACCATGTATATACTTGAAATAAATACAATCCTTGGGATTATGCTTTCAACCCAGTGTCAGAAGATTCAGTGCATTTTACAATTGTCTGTCCTAATATCACGATCTTGTTAAATAAATTTTGTGATTGAGCCATATTGAAATAAATTTTCAACCTATGCCACGCTTTATTTTCTGTATTCACAGTAGTAGATAGTACTTTACTGGACTTTTCAAGAACTTGATGCAGAGCATGGTCACTTATGGCTAGCACTCAGGGTGCCTCAGGATGAAGAATGTTGAAATTCATGTGTTTCCTTCTCCTCTGCTTGTAACTATATTACTTTATGCCCTTGTAACCTGATATGCACTCCCTATCAAATGAGAAAAATCATAAATTTCAGTGTCATTTATTCTACTAATAACCCAAAGAAAATGATTTCTTACATTAAAAAATCCTTCAAAGTATCAGAAAGACAATGACTGGGCACACTTTCCATTTGTTTCCCATCTAGCCTTCTGCATTCCATCAAGAGATGGCAACTTAGTTGCCTGGGAAAGTTCTTCAGCATGGCACACTTCCAAACTAAAAAATAAAGAGTTCTCATGGTCTATGATTGGTTTATCATCTAGGATTGGAATGTCTGCCTTTATTTCTTACTCGAAATGTACTGCTGTGTTCTGCTTATGCTATTCAAGCCCAAGAAGTTATATCTGTAACTAATGAGAGGGGACTCAATTGTTTTGCTATAGTTATAGAATGGGAAATGAAATGTTTGAAATGAAAGTTTATATAATGATTTTTAGTACATATGCATTAATGATCCAGAGAGATTTCCATAGAAATTATACATAGTAAACTAAAGGAAATAAAATTTAAAATATAAAGAGTCATAAAAATGTTAAAGAAAGATAACTAATAATTCATTTAAAATTGGGAAGGAATTTTAAGATATAAATTTAAAACATATATGCAAAAGGTTTATAGGTATATAAAAATGACCAACAACCCTTATCATCAAGGCAATGTCAACAAACCACAAGGAGAGATCACTCATAGCATGACTATTATCACAGAAGACAGTGAGTACTAAAACATGAAGAAAATGAAATGCACAGAGAAGTTCTACGTGCAATCATTTATAAGTAGAATTTTAAACTGCTGGTCTCCTTGAAGTTGAGAACAGATTCCTTACTAACAGACAGTGGAGAACAAAAGGAAAGTGTAAGAGAGAGTGGTACACCACTGCTTCAAGTGAATGATTGAAGGAATAGATTATGACATGTGTTGCACGATAGGATGAAGATAGTCATACACACCATGTCTCAAAAATAGAAGAAAGTAATTATATTTCACTTAATGGAAAGAAATGATGTAAGCACAAATCAGTGAATTGTGATTTCCAGGTTGATCACTTCTAACGTATGCAAGAATCAAAACAATATGTTCATTTCTACAATGGTGTAGTTTTAGTGATATTAAAGGCAGAGAATATATTACTAATAACACTAATTCTTAAGATAAGTTGTATTCTGCACATTTATTCTGAATTCTTTTATTTTCAAATTTTAAACATCTGATTATTTTAATCAAAAGAAATTATTTTTCAAATTTAGGCAAAAATGTAAATAAGTCCAATGTAATGAGTAGTGTCTAGAAACAATAATAAAGACTCATTTTGTTGAATAATAATACATATTAAAATAAGAATAATGGAAAAATGTATTTCCAGGAAACCTCTGTTGATAAACCAGCAAAGCAACACATAATACTGATTCACATTTCAAGAAGCTCTGATTTGTCTTGAAACCTAACATTCACGGAAATGAGCATCAGAGTTAACAGACTTATTCATTTCAATGAGAATGTATTACGCTTACCATGACTTCATGAATACGTTAGGAAGGCAACTAACATGGATCTCTCCAATTTTCCTTTTACCAATACTTGGTAAACATTTGGTGTTCACTGAGTAAATTTATGAAAAGAAAGTGCAAAATGTACATAACATTTTGTACAAGTGTGTAACTTTTCTTACATTTATTTCTATGCTATAAATAAACAACAAAGGTGTTCTTGATCATTTCTGTGACCATTCAGCTGTGGTCATGGATGTTCTTTGTCATGCCTGTGATAGTTCAGTTGCAGTTATGTTATGTGTTAGAGAGCATGTGAGTAGATTTGTGCATTACTGCAGTTGCTGACTCTCCTTGCTTCTCTATAACTGTGAATATGAATTAAAAAAAAAAAAAACACTGTAGGCACAGTTCTATGACTATTAGACTCTGCACTTTTCTTCTAAAAGAAGTGAACCTGTATCATTTGTAGGAGTTCATGATCTCTTATTAGAATCTGGTATTCCTGTCTTTTCTGGAACCTTCTGGATATAGGTAAACAATGTTCACATTCATAACTCATGACAAATTTCAAGTCCTATTAGCACATGGAAGAATTTTATGCAGCTTGATAGAAATAAAGGTAAATATGCAGATGAACAATCTTAGACACTACGTACATATAGAGGGTAGGAAAGAATTAAATATTAAATGTTTTAGAGAAAATAGAGTTATATGATTTGATTCCTAACGTAAATGTTAGTAATATTAACTTATATTTGCTTTTCATTTTCATCTATGTACATTTGAAAATTTGAATAACACAAGTATGTAAATAAAAGCACCTTTACTATAATGTGGTATAGTAACTTTGACTAACCTTTGAAAATAATTTATCAATGATTCAGTTGCTAAGTGGAATATGTTGCATTTACTTTAAAATTTTTTTGGTTTCAGAGTAATCAACCCAGTAATGTACATTCATATGTATGTTTCCTGAGCACATATTCATAGAATATACAGAAAACTCCATACACAATAACCGTTAAAAGAGCCAGCTAAACGTGGAAAAGTTCTGTTTGTATTTCAATGCTTAGTAAAACAATAGTACATCTCTCAGAAGGCCTTCTTAAGCACTGCAAGGACTTAGGCCTAGGGAATTCTTAACTTATGCACTTCTGCTTATAAAAGATACGATAAATGAAGATCAATACACCCACTAATGAAGACTCCAGCTTTACGCACATATCCCTGCACTACACATATCCCTATATGCTACACCTTGTGGCAACCTGAATTACATAATAAAAAAAATGTTTATTTCAGTATACAAACACATACATTTAATTTTCACATATTTTGTTGAAATGAATATAAATCACCTATTGGAGATGGAATTATAGAAACTTGATGAGGAAAGTACTTAAGAGTTTTGCAGTATTAGAGTGCCTGCCCATGCATGCACAAACACTTGGAATTTTATTCAGGCTCTTCATCATGTCTGGGGCTTCTAGTTTATTTTTGTTACTGTGATAAAATATCCTGACAAAACAGAAGTTTGGAAAGAAAGGGTTTATTCAGTTTACGACTCCAGGTTATAGTCCATCATTACACAGAAATCAAGGTAGAAACTTAGTGCAGCTGACACATAACAACACAGACAAGAACAGAGAGGTGCTTGCTTGTTGTGTTCAGATGGATTTCTGCATTCTTATACAGTTCAGGATCCCTTGTTTAGGAAATGGTGCTGAGCAAATTGAACTGGTCTTCCCACATAAATTAGTATAAAACAATCCCACATAGATATATTCACAGGCTAATTCAATCTAGAAATCCCTCACTGTGCCTTTTTCCCAGAAGATCTAAATTGTGTCAAGTTAACAATTAGCATAAACATCAGGTAGTTCTTCTTGTGAGGAACTATCCCACTAAAGGGTGTTCTGTCCTGTATAATGTGAGAAAAGCATGATGTCTCCATTTTAAGAAATTGAGTCAAATAACTTAAAATTAATTTTTATCATTTTGGGAATGGAATTGATTTTAAGAATAGCAATATATTACAATAGATGTGTAAACTTCCTCAAAGGAATTTATTGTGATTTGGTTCCTTTTACTATTGTTTATTTTGTTTTCAGGGTATAGGAAACTTTTATTTTGTACTTTAGCTTGTCAGAAGTACATATAACTGTGTAATATAAAAGTCTGTTTCTGCATTTTTGCCCAAAATGGAAGGTATAATTTTCTGATGGACCAAAATTGCATTGGAGATTTCTTCTAGCCAGTCCCTTGCTTACAAAACCTCTATGCATATTTTACCACTCATCAGTGGAAATAGAACCTCAGAAGCTTTCCTAATATGCCACAAAGTTTGCTGACAGCCTTGTGTGTGTGTGTGTGTGTGTGTGTGTGTGTGTGTGTGTGTGTGTGTGTTCATTTCTTTTCACTCTTAGAGCAAGTCCATTTCTGAAACCATATTCAACACTGTGCAGTTAGGGTTTCCCACTAAATCCCATAACAACACATGAATTTGTCAGTGTCTGTTAATACACACAGAGAAGTGTTTGTAAAGACAACAAGTAGAGAAGCATTCACTAGAGGAAAAAAAAAAAAAAACACACCACAGATCAGGTGTCCGGGATAGAGTCAGCCTTTGGATCACTGAGTTTCTTAGATGTTGCAGGCTTGATGGAGAGTCCATCTTCTCCATCTTTGAGATCCAATGCTATTTTTGATAACATCACTGTCATCCATATGGGAAATGAACAATTGTCTCCCCAAACAGAAAAATTTGCCTTTGTAATCAATGGAATTCATCTTTCCCCAAATGGCAATTTGATATGATTTGAAACATGAATTTCATAGAGGAGAGAAATATAAATGTATGCAGGAAAGACATGTCTGGCTGCAAAGTTACATGAAGGCTCTCTTGGAGGTAGATTCTTCTAGCACTCTTCCCCTGCTTTACTTAAGGATTTATGGAAATTTATAGGATAATGTTGTTTACAACTTGTTCTGTATAATGTAATCAAATAGTCAATTAGAAAACAGAATATGAGGAGAATACTGAGGAGAACTTCTTTGAGATCTGCGATGAGCTGGGAGTGAAGCGGCCAACCTCTGTGAAAGTATTTTCAGGCAAAAGCGAGTGTAGCTCCTCTGGGCTGCTGGAATGGGATTCCAAGAGCGACGTCCTGGAGACCTTGGGCTTCCTGAACCATTACCAGATGAAAAACCCAAATGGCCCGTACCCGTACACTCTGAAGTTGTGCTTCTCCACCGCACAGCACGCCTCCTAATTAGATACCGGGAAGGAAGAGTCCATCCAAGCAAGAACATGTTTCTTTCCTTTATGCTGTTGGTTTTCTTTGGTTTTGTTTTGATTTATTTTTGCAGTTCTTTTGTCCTTTTAAATGCTAGGTCAGTAGAGGCTTAACCACAACAGAAATGCTGGAACTCTGGAGGTGGGGAGGGGAACTGGTATCTCCCAAGATTAACCATCACTTTTTAAAATGACTGTATGTGTGATTTTTTTTCCTGTTCATACATTTGTGCTGCCCATGTATCTTGGCACATTTCAATAAAATTGTTTGGAAAATAAAAAAAAAAAAAAAGAAGAAAACAGAATATGTTACAAAAGATCCCATACTATGTTGTGACCAGACTGATTTCAAAAACCCCAGTACCTTTTTTTTTCTCCTATAGAATCTATTTCTAGCATGGGCATTTTGCATCATTTCTATGATTTTCTAATATTCAGGCACAAAGAGCCTCGTCCACGTTTTTCATTCTAGGAGCCTTCTCGTCTATAACTACTAAAGAAGACATCCATTGGTCAATTGACCTGATGAAGTCCCTTCCAGACTCCAAAGTATCGGGAGCTTCAAAATGGGAATTCACAGAAGATGCTGAGCAAGTTCACTACAGTGCAGCTGAGAGCATTGCACAGTGTACTGTTTTCACAGAGGGTGTTTTCTTTATCTGTACTCCAGTTCCAAATAAAAACTGTCTTTATGGAGGGTACTGAATTCATTAACTCATTCACATGAACAAAGACGTTTTGACTGTCTCAGTGATGGCGTGAGCTTTAGATTAATGACCAAACTGTTGAGCTCCTCAGAAGTTTCTTATATAAATGACATACAAAGTTTAAGTCATTGTAGTGTACTTTCCAACTACTATTTGATTATTAGTGATTTATAATATTTACTCTAACTTTATATTAACCTCTACTCAAAGTGGTATGTGATTCTTTACATTTCTGTTGAAGTAGGAGTACCTTCTTCACAAAAAATTGATGTCTTTTCAAAAGCTGTTAAGTTCACTATTGTTACCCACAGTCATTAATAAAAGCACTTACTCAGAGATGCCTTGCACTGATTTCCGTTCTCACTACCAGCCCTCTTCTGTCCCCTCTTCCCACATCTGATCCCCATCCCAGCTCCCCGTCTCCCCTCCCCTCCCACTTATTTCACTTTCTTCATCCACCTCTAATGACTATTTTGTTTTCTATTTTGAATGAGATTACATATCCTCTTCTGGGCCCTTCTTATTTCTTAGTTTCCTTAGGTCTGTGGATTGTAGCATGGTTATCCTGCGTTTTATAACTACTGTCCACTTATAAGTGAGTACATACCATATGTGTCTTTCTAGGTCTGGGTTACCTCACTCAAAATGATACTTTCTAGGTCCATCCATTTGGTTGAAAATTTTATGATGCCCTTGTTTTAATAGCTGAATAATATTGTATTGTGCAGATAAGCCACATCTTCTTTTCTATTCTTAAGTTGAGGGACATCTAGATTGTTTCCAGTTTCTGGGTATTTACATCTATGAAGAACATCATTCAGCAAGTGTCTTTGTTGTATATAGTGTCACATCTTTTGAGTATATGCCCAGGAGTGGGAGAGCTGGGTCTTGGGTAGAACTATTTCCAGTTTTTTGAGGAACCACAAAATTGATTTCCAAAGTATTTGTACAAGTTTGCACTCCCCCAGTAATGGACAAGTGTTTCCCTTGTTCCACACCCTCACCGGCATTTGTTGTTGATTGAAGTTTTTATCTTAGCCATTGTGATGGGTGTGAGAGGGAATATCAGAGTCATTTTGATTTGCATTTCCCTGATGACTCAGGATGTTGAACATGTCTTTAAGTGCTTCTCAGCCATTCGAGATTCCTTGGTTGAGAATTCTGTTTTACCCTGCACCCCATTTTTAAATTGGGTTATTTAGTTTGCTGGTGTCTAATTTCTTGAGTTTTTTATATAATTTAGATATTAATTTGCTGTCAGAATTAGGGTTGCTGAAGCTCTTTTCTCATACTATACACTGCCGTTTTGTCCTATTGATGGTGTCTTTAACCTTTCAAATGCTTTTCAGTTTCATGAAGTCCAACTTATTAATTTTTCATCTTAGTGTCTGATCTATTGGTGTTCTGTTCAGGAATTTGTCTCCTGTGCAAAGGTGTTCAAGGCAGTTCCCCAACTTCTCTTCTATTAGATATAGTGTATCTTATTTTATATTGATGTCTCTGATCACTTGTACCATAGTTTTGGGCAGGATGATAGAGATGTGGGTTTATTATTCTTCTACATGCAGACATCCAGTTAGACCAGCAGCGTTTCTTGAAGTTACTTTCATTTTTGTATTGTATGGTTTGGACTTCTTTGTCAAATACCAAGTGTCCATAGGTGTGTGGGTTTATTTCTGGGTCTTCAATTATATTCCATTGATCAACCTGTCTGTTTTATGCCAATACCATGTGGTTTTTTATTACTATTGCTTTGTAGTTTAGCTTAAAATCAGAGATGGTCTTCCAAAAGTGCTTTTATTGTTCAGGATTGTTTTAGCTATACAGCATTTTTGTTTTTTTTTTTCATATGAAGTAGAGAATTGCTCTTTCAAGGTCTGTAAAGAATTGTGTTGGAATTTTCATAAGAATTACATTGAATTTGTAGATTTCTTTTTGTAAAATGTCCATTTTTACTATGTTAATCCTACTGATTCATGAGCATTCATCTTTCCACCCACAAAACCTTCAACCCCAAGTTTTCCCTTCATACAAGATAAGCAGGGATAAAAATCTAAGCAAGGACTGAAGGAACAGCCAACAGAATACTGGCCCAACTTGAGACCCATCCCCAGGGAGAGAGCAAACACTCAGACACTATTAACGGTGTCATAAGCTCCTGATTACTTAAACCTTAAAACTTTCCAAAATCCCAGACAACAGTCCTTTGAGCACCTTGAATTTACATCTGCTAGTAGCATACTATTTGGTTCAGGCTAATAGTCCCCTTCAGGTCTATTTCTACCTTTCTTCTATCTCTAACTGATGTGAATTTTCTAATAAAAGTCACTGGATAGTCACTGTCTGAAGTGAAATTAATTCTAAAGGAGAAAGCGAACATTCAACTGCTCCATGGAAACCACATTTAAAGTTGCATGTAGTACAAAGTGGTAGTAAGCACAAAGACAATAAGAAGTCTACTAACAATGATCAGCATAATCAGGGCTCTTGTTATAAATGACAGAAACTAAGCTTCATCGATTCTTGGCAAAACAATTAAACTATCAGCTGACTACTAGGGTACTGAGGAAGAGTGAGCTTGTGTAAGGCGTTAATATAACTGTCTCCTTACAACCTTGTTTTTTGTCCCTGTGCCTTTAGTATCAACTATTCATGTATGTTCTGCCCTGTCTGTATATTGTTAATACTCTTTTGCTGTCAATTATATCTGACTACATACTAGAGAATACAGTTACCAACATCCTGTAGATTTCAAATTTTTTAATTCTCAATACCAAATAAAAATAACTTATTGGTGTGTATTTCTATGCCCTATTGCTATGGTAAAAAGAGTACTTATCAGTAGTGAAGAGATATGAATCAGATATTACAAATTTCTGTCAAAATGAAAGATAGGGTAGGAGAGAAGTTGCCAGATCAAATGGGAGTTTCATCCTTTGTCAGCATAGTGCATAGATTAAAGAAAAAAACTTGAATTGCAGGTATCAAAATTGATTTTAGTTTCAATTCTATATTTTTTAGAATGTCATAAATACTAAGAGCTTGTTCTAATATTAGTGTGTAAAAAGCATTTGTAACTCTTATTTCTCTAAGGTACTGAACAAAGTCAAGTCGGATTAAACAAATGTGCAATGACTAATAGTTTTCTAATTGTACTTTAGGGTAAAAATTGTATTAGAGATATCAGTACAATGAATCTTGGAGAAAATGAATACATACTGTTTTTGGTTGAATTCACTCAATAATAATGTATAGAACTACAGAACATTCCCATTCTTTGGTTTATGGTTTTATTTATTACAGTTATTACTAAATATGTATAGAAAACCTGAAAGCTTAATATAAACTAAAGTAATTATACAGAAACAATTTCCCCCAAGATATAATAAAAACGGAATAAGTCCCCAAAGAGAAATATTTGCTAAAATTAAAAGTACCCTGAAGCGAGGACAAATCAGATATTGTTATGTAGAAAAGATTTCACAGCTGTACTTTGAAAGTGTCACCTTTAGCCACAGTTCCTGAAAGCATAGGGCTCTCTGTGTCCTCCAGTGAGTAACGACTGTCATTAGAATTGTCCTTAGGGGAGCATTTAATGATTATTTTTTGCTGAGTTTGCATTTCTAGATGGGAAATAGTTCATAATGATACCAATGGATTCATAATTTTGACTGTCTAAATTATCTTCCAAATCAGCTGCCTCTTTTCAGATGAGAGGCTTTCATCTCAGGGAAAAACTCTACTTATCCTTCGTGAGGCTGATTCTTTTTAAAATAAATTCTGGAGCATTCTCCCTGATAGTCTGGCATTACTATCAGTAGGGCATGTTTGACCTTTTCAGTAAATGATCTTGCAAAATCATCTAAGTTTATAGGGTAAAGCCAGGCTTTCTCACAATTTTGTCTGCTGTATTAGCCAATACTCAATATCCAACTTACAGTAATGTACAAAATCATATTATGTGGTACAAGAAGCAGAAGTCTCACAATTCATAATAATTAACTTGTAGTTAGTGTGGAAATAGAATAAAGTATATTTTATTACTTTTCTAATTTTTTAATTATCTCTCTCTTTACATTCTGCTACATTTTTACTTAATTTTCTCTTCACATTTCCTTAATGCTGTCTATAGGCATCAATAATATTTGAACACAATAAGTGGAGATACTTTTAAATGACACATTGGTGAGGGGCTAATATCTACAACAAATTTGAAATTTTTACATCTCAGTATTAAAAATTATACAACATGAAACAAGATTGCCTGAGTCTATAGTTCTCAAAGGAGACATACAAATGTCGATGAGTTGAATGAATGTTCAAAATAGTCCTAGAGAAAAGCTGTGAAGCCTCAGTCAAGGTAGTATCTTCTCCAGCTATTAGGGAAACTGTTATCAAGAAGTTGTGAGATAAGAAGCACTGATAAATCTCAGGCTAGAACAAAGAAGTAGGTTCCAGACATGAAAAAGACTTTGGGATAGGACAGGGAAGTAGGCTCAGATATTTTGGTCATCCTCCTGATAAGCCCTTAGAAACATGATCGATTGTGGGACTTTGTTTATTGCCTTTCTTGTTCTTTGACTATTTGTGTTTATTGTTTTGCTTGTTCCTTGATTATTTGCATCTATTATATTGCTAGTTCTTCAACCTAGAATAGGCCTTAATACATGTATGTAATCAAAATGGTATAAAAGCAAAAAGGAGAAGGGGGAATGGGATAGGAAGTTTCTGGGGTGGGGGAATGGGATAGGGAGTTTCTGGAGTGGGGGAATGGGCAAAGGCAATAACATCTGAAATGTAAATAAATAAAATATCCAATAAAAATGGTCTTAATTAAAAAAAAATAAGCACTGATGAAGGGAAACTTTGCACTCTGTTAGAATCTAAATACAGTCATTAAAAACAGTAAGGAGACTTCTGGAGAAACTACAAATAAAATGAGTATGTGATTCAGTAATCCTAACAGTAGTTATATAGCCAAAGAATAAATTTAAAATAAAAACAGCATGCCACAAAGATACCTATTTGTGGATCATTTTCATGTTTTCTTGTATCAGTCAAAAGTGAATATAAGTAAACATCTAAAAGTATAATTTGGTATACTCATGTACTTAAGTATAACTTACCCCTTAAAATTGTAACATTAATAAATAGAGCATGTGCCCACAATTATAGTATCATATATAGTACACTTCAGTACTCTGAAAATCATCTCTGGGTGACTTATTTATCCCTGTTTCCTCCAAACTCCTGGCAACTACCTATCATTTTATTTTTTCCAAGTATTTGTCTTTTTCAGGATATTATACAATTAAATTCACATATCATATAGTATTTCCATATTATTTCACATGTCAATAGAGACTTCAGTTTCATCTATTTCTTTTCATGATTTGATGCTTCACTTACTTTTAACATTGTCTGTTTATGCTACCATTGATCTATCTGTTCATGTACTTCAGAATATCTTGTTTGCTTTCAAATGTTTTGGAATTAAGAATAAAGCTGTCAAGAACATCAATATCTGTTATATTTTGTGAACTGAAACTCATTGGGGTATATACCAAGGAGTGAATGGTGTATTGGATCATATGTAAGAATATGTTTTATCTTCCAAATTGGCTATGCAATTTAGTATTCCCAATCAATAAAGGGCATATTCTATTTGTCCACCTTGTTAATATTTATATGGTCCTTGTTTCAGAATTCAAGTCCTCCAATAGGTCTGTGGTATATCCTCTGATATTTTTCATATTTTTATTACTATGTCCAGAGTATTAGACAGTTCTCACCAGTATATGCAGCAAATTCCAGAGGACAGTTGCCTCCCAAACAATCAGAAAAACTCAAAATCAAGAAACTAAGAATAGAGAGGTCAAACAATTTTCTTTTACCTAAGCTTGTTATATTTAGAAAAATTTAGTTAAAATAGTAAAATTTCTAAAACATCTTAATGGCTTCCAAACTTTGGAAAATAAATAAATAAAACAAATTTTTCACTACATCAGAAAATAATCAAAATTTTTGATGCTCTTCTTGCCTGCAAGTAAATTATAAAAGGATTATAAAATTGATGCTTTACATATATGAGTTGTATTCATTCATGATTTTGTGTGTGTGTTTGTGTGTGTATGTGAGTGTGTATATGTGTGTGTGTATGTTTAGTTGGAAGTAATTACAGAATGTATCATACAGTACACAGGTCTTTTGTATACACACATACATACATATACACATAAGTATACGTTTTTATATATGTATTATATTTTAATTATAATTTGTATATATACATATACATTTATACCATGTTTTAAACACCTTCAAACTATATTTCTAAGCCTTTAAATATATGAATTTTAAAACTTTACAGCCTGGATCACTGTTGCATATTTAGAAATGAGTTGTGTTATTTCCCCATTCATAGTCTGCTAGTTTCCTATTTGTTCCATATTAGTTTTGCATTTTAGTCTTTACGAGCTTAAGCAACAGATTTTAACCTCTTTGATACCAATGTCACAAACATTTGAAAGCAGTTTCAATTTCCCTGAAGACAACTGAAATAAGTTTGTAAACTAATATAAAATGAAACCAAGAATATAAATTATGAAGCTTGTGAATAAATGTCATTTTTAGGAAATTAGTTACCATTTTGACTTGGTAAATTATAATTTTATTATAAGTCTATGTTATAAAATATATACAAATCCTGAAAGCTATGAGTAGTATACTCATGGTGGATAAAATCCAAAAAAATTATATAAATCATATCTTAATCATTTAAAGTTAATTACAGTTTTGTAAAGATGGTCGTGTTTCTCCCACTTTACAATGAGGAAGTGATATTTTAAGCCTTAAGAAAAACATACCCTTGAATTAGATGACAGATTGCATCTTTTAAAAGTAATGGTTACAAATTTTAGATAATTAAAATAAAATAATAACAAAATCAAGAGTAGTAACTAACATTTTTCATATACCAATAATTTAGAAAGTATTCTTGAGAATTAACAGACAACTTCAAATTTCTCGCATTATACAAAAGTTTCACTAATATGAACACTTTAAACAGTTGAGGGCTTCTGTTCAAAAGCTATATTTCTGAGTTCCTTCTCAATGTCCTCTGTGAAAACAGACACCCTTAAAAACAGACAAATCAAGCTTTGCTCAATTTGTCAGCCTAAGGGAGTTCCATTGTTCAGAGAAAATAAGATGGATATTCTAAATAGGATGTTTTTGGAAGCCTTTCATGAGACATCAGTGACTCTTTAAAGAGAGTTTATTGATTCTTCAGGCAGCACCTGAGGCAGCTCAAGATCTATTGCTCTGTCACTTTAAAGGCAGTAGCAGACATGCTACTTTTCCTGGGAGAACTTTCTCTTAAGGCCTAAAAATTTCTACAAACCAATTGCATCTGTCATCTCCTACTTGATCCACCAAATCCCAGAGGCCATGTTTAAATGGTTAAAAGTCATGGTTTTGCTCAGAATACTTGTTGGAACAAATTCATATTTGGAGCAGTAACTCTGTAAATGAAAACTAAGCATGCAACCATGAAAACATTGCAAGATTCTGTGATGATGAGAAGCAGGCGTCCTGAGAAAACCAACCTAAAGCCAAATTCTTTGGCAACAAACATGTCAAGAGTCTTAGAGATGTGAAACTGTCATTGTGGACATTTGTCTAAGGATAAGGAATTTATTTCTCAAGAAAATAAATTGTATTTGGGAATGAAAAGAAATTTAAAACTCTTATTTAGTGTGTACAGGGTAGGTAAGAAGGACTATTTATGAATTATAGCACATGTGTGATGGTGTTAGGACTTACATGACTCAATTCTTTTCTATTTCCATTCTGTGGGTTCTAGGGTTCAAACTCTGGCTATCAGAGTTGCTAACAAGCAGTTTTACATACTAACTCATCTCACCTCCCCAGAATAGAAAGACCTTTTAGCCATATTTCTTCCAGAATCCAGACACTTCTGAAATTTAATGTGTTATGTCAAGTTTTGAGGACATTGAATATTCTTTTTCCTTCCAATAGAATCATCGACAAACATTTCAACGTTCCTTGGAAATACTGTCATTTAGAGCTCTAGAAGTCTTGAGTTAGAATAAATTGCACACATTCAACCATAAGAGAGGAGGTGACATTTTAGTCATTCCATGTTAATGCCCCCAAATAATGAGAACTCTTAATTTTTTCTTTTCTTTTATTGGATATTTTTATTTACATTTTAAATGTTATCCCCTTTCCTGGTTCCCCTCTGGAAAACCCCTATCCCATCGCCCACCCCCAGCATCTATGAGGTTGTTTCCCCACCTACCCACTTCCACCTCCTTGACTTGGCATTCCTCTACACTGGGGCATTGAGCCTTCACAGGACAAAAGGCCTCTCCTCCCATTGATGCCCCACAAGGCCATCCTCTGCTACCCTTGTGGCTGGAGCCATGGGTCCCTCCATGTGTACTCTTTGGTTAGTAGTTTAGTTGCTGGGAGCTCTGGGGTATCTGGTTGGTTGATATTATTGTTCTTCCTATGTGGTTGCAAACCTCTTCAGTTCCTTCAGTCCTTTCTCTAACTCCTCTATTGAGGACCCTGTGCTCAGTCCAATGGTTGGCTTCAAGCATCTGCCTCAGTATTGGCCAGGTTTTGGCAGATCCTCCTGACAGGAGACAGCTATATCAGGCTTCTGTCAGAAAGCATTTCTTGGCATCTGCAATAAAGTCTGGGTTTGGTGACCCTATGTAGGATCAATCTCCACTTGGGGCAGTCTCTGGATGACCTTTCCTTTAGTCTGTGCTCTACAGTTTGTCTCTGTATTTCCTCCTGTGAGTATTTTGTTCCCTCTTCTATGAAGGACTGAAGCATCCACACTTTGATCTTCCTTCTTCTTGAGCTTCATGTGGTCGTGAATTGTGTCTTGGGTATTCTGAGCCTTTGGGCTACTATCCACTTATCAGTGAGTGAATACCATGTGTGTTCTTTTGTGATTGGGTTCCCTCACTCAGGATGATATTTTCTAGTTCCATCTATTTGCCTAAGTATTTCATGAAGTCATTGTTTTTAATAGCTGAGTAGTACTCCATTGTGTAAATGTACCACATTTTCTGTATCCATTCCTCTGTTGGAGGACATCTGGGTTCTTTCTAGCTTCTGGATATTATAAATAAGGCTGCTATAAACATAGAAGAGCATGTGTCCTTGTTATATGTTGGAGCATCTTTTGGGTATATGCCTAGGAGTAGTATAGTTGGGTCCTCACGTAGTATGATGTTCAATTTTCTAAGAAACTGCCAGACTGATTTTCAGAGTGGTTGTACTACCTTGCAATTCCACCAACAATGGAGGAGTTTTCCTCTTTCTCCACATTCTCACCAGAATCTGCTATCACTGGAGTTTCTGATCTTAGTCATTCTGACTGGTGTGAGATGGAATCTCAGGGTTGTTTTGATCTGTATTTCCCTGATGACTAAGGACGTTGAACATTTTCTTAGGTGATTCTTGACCATTTGATATCTCTCAGTTGAGAATTCTTTGTTTAGCTTTGTAACCCATTTTTAATAGGATTATTTAATACTCTGTAGTCTAACTTCTTCAATTCTTTGTATATCTTGGATATTATCCCTTTATTGAATGTAGGATAGATAAAGATCTTTTCCAAATCTGTTGGTTGCTGTTTTGTCCTATTGGCAGTGTCCTTCGCGTTACAGGAGCTTTACAATTTTATGAGGTCTTGTTTGTCAATTCTTGATCTTAGAGCATAAGCCATTGATATTATGTTCAGGAAAATTTCCCTGTGCCCACGTGTTCGAGGCTTTTCCCCACTTTCTCTTCTCTTAGTTTCAATGTATCTGGTTTTATGTGGAGGTTCTTGATCTACTTGGACTTGAGCTTTGTAGAAGGAGATAAGAACAGATAGATTTGCACTCTTCTACATGCAGATGTCCAGTTGAACCAGCACCATTTGTTGAAAATGCTGTCTTTTTTCCATTTGGTGGTTTTAGCTCCTTTGTCAAAGATCAAAAATCATGGGTGTATGGGCCTTCAACTCAATTCCATTCATCTACCTACCTGTCTCTGTACCAGTACCCTATAGATTATCACTATTGCCTGTAATACAGCTTGAGGTCAGGGATGGTGATGTCCCCTAGAAGTTCTTTTATTATTGAAAATGGTTTTTGTTATCCTGGATTTTATATTATTTCAAATGAATTTGCAAATTACTCTTTCTATCTCTATGATGAATTGAGTTGGAATTTTGATGAGGATTGCATTTAATCTGTAGATTGCTTTTGGCAAGATGGCCATTTTTACTATATTATTCCTGCCAATCCATGAGCATGGGAGATCTTTGCATCTTCTGAGATCTTCTTCAATTTCTTCCTTCAGAGACTTGAAGTTCTTGTCATATAGATCTTTCACTTGCTTGGTTAGAGTTATACCAAGGTATTTTATATTATTTGTGACTATTGTGAAGGGTGTCATTTCCCTAATTTCTTTCTCAGCCTGTGTATCCTTTGAGTAGAAGAAGGCTACTGATTTTTTTGTGTGATAATTTTGTATCCAGCCACTTTGCTGAAGTTGTTTATCAGGTTTAAGAGTTTTCTGGTAGAAATTTTGGGGTCATTTAAGTATACTGTCTTCTGCAAGTAGTGATATTTTGACGTCTTCCTTTCTAATTTTGTATCCCTTTGACCTCCTTTTGTTGTCTAATTGCTCTAGCTAGGATTTTGAGTACTCTATTGAATAGGTAGGGAGAGAGTGGGCAACCTTGTCTAGTCCCTGATTTTAGTGGAATTGCTTCAATTTCTCTCCATTTAGTTTGATGTTGGCTACTGGTTTGCTGTCAGGTAGTATGCAAAAACAAAGAGCATTTATTCTGCAGAAACTAGCATGCTAGGGTCACCTTCATTTCAGAATGGCAATGCAGTCAAAGACATTCAAGTACCTAATATAATAGAACTGCTGGATTGATTCTGAGATAATAACTGACTTTTAAAACCTAGGGTACATTCCAAGGTGTTATCAAGACCTTTAACCAAAGGTCATAAAGAAGATATACACCACAGGACCACAGGTGCAAAACAGGAGATAAGATATTAACTTGGTCTATCTATACAAAACTTCAAGGACAGCTTAGTTATGGTCTTTAACATTCTATTAACCTGTAAGCTAGTAACAAATGATTAATGTTTAACCAGATAATTGCTCCTAGTGGATATGCATGTAGATATTCTTTTTTTTTTTTATAAACCTCTTATTCAATTTATGAGCTGAATTTATGTGCAAACTCATACTGATCTTTTTACCACATGAACACACTCTGAAAGTCATACAACTGCTGAGAACAAAGGGCAGAAACAGACCTCTCTACACTTTTCTTCCTCAGACTTAAAATAGTGCAATTCCTTGCTAAGATAGAACAAAGGCAGCTTTACATAGCCTCCCACTGTGTTTTTATGGGGTGCTAAATCAGAAACTGCAGCTCAGAGCAACCCAGACAGGCCTATCAGCTGTGGAAGCAAAGTGCTTTACAATTAGGATAGATAGCAAATGGTTTATGGACTAGTTTCTGAGTGGAGCCAAAATGGAATAAAAAGGATTCTTCAGTATAAAACAATGTCACCCTTAAGATATGTACCACCAAGGCTTTGACTCAACATAGTCTTTCAAACTGTAAAGATGAATGCATCTTCCTATTTCACAGTAAAATGAATTAACTGAAGTACAGAAGACAGTATGATATATTCCTGGGTCATTCTGGAACTAAATCACTGAAAATGTTGAACAAAACTTTTAATAGCAAAATATTAAGGAAATAATTTCTTTTACCAGAAATCTAAATCTAGAAAAAAATATCAAGCATTACAGATAAACCGGTATTGTGCTCAGGGCCTTGCCAGGTTATTCCTGTGGTCCCAGACTTTCAAATTTTAAGTTTACATGGAGGTGATAAATGTTAGAGCATGTATAGTTGAGGGGTGAGTAAAAGATTTAAAATCACACCAAGACTTTTAAAAGTAACATATTCCATGGCTGAAAACAAACAAACAAATAAACAAATAGAAAAAAGAACAAAAAAGATCTGACCTTTGGTTCTGAAATAATAAGGAATTATGGCTTGCAGGTAGCTTGAGAAAAGGAAAACAAAAGAATACAAAACAGAACTCTCCTGAGAATTTATAAACATTCTTCCTTGGGCAGAGACTAGAAGTAACACTAATTGGTCCTGAAATCCAAAAGCAGAAAATTTACTTTAAATTGAATCTCAAGTGCCTGCTAGAAACATACACATATCTTCTCTTGAGGAAAAACAGAAAACAAAAAAAAGAAAACAAACAATGAAAAAAAAAAAAAAAACATGTTCAACACATGCCTCAAGGTAACTGCAAAGAAAAGTTCAAAGAATGTGATTTCTCAAGAGCAAATCCTCAAAACCAATTTACATGGCACAGTAGCAAGAAGTCAGTCTCTGAGAGTCTTAAAATATCAGGACAGAATAAGCTTTTCGGAACATAGAGTTCAGATTTATGATCACATGGTGTTAAAGAATTATCTTTAGCACATTTAAATAGATGAGAAAACTAGCAACATTATGATAAAAAATTAAAACCATCAAAGTGATTAAACAGAAAAGAGTTAAAATGGAACATTATAGGATTTTTTAGGTAAAATTCAAAGTGCAAAGGTCACATTAAACTTACAATTTACAGAAACAAAGAGAAAACTAAGAGGATATAAAGTAAATCAAGCTGGTGTGCAGCTCTGTAGCACAGGAATGATTCCTGAATTTAAGGATCTTCCTATATTTTCTAACATTCTGTAGCATCTGGCTTGATAGAACAGTATAAT
This sequence comes from Mastomys natalensis, assembly GCA_021653895.1. Classification (NCBI taxonomy): domain Eukaryota; kingdom Metazoa; phylum Chordata; class Mammalia; order Rodentia; family Muridae; genus Mastomys; species Mastomys natalensis. Next base: position 26,323 of record JAJTUV010002592.1, on the reverse strand, counting down.
AGCTTTTAAAGACACATCTGCAGCACTAATTCAGGGGCAATAGGCTCAGAGAATTCAGTGGGTTATAATTAAAACCAAATAATAACATGATTAAGAATAAGAAGTGGCTTCCCAATCTGGAACACATCAGCAGCCCTATACTCTCCCACACCTTACAGACTATGTGCCATGCAGGAGGTCCGAAGTAACCAGGAACACAAGTCAGACTCCCTCCACCCAAATTCCCATGTCAGCTAGGACACCCATATGGCCCAGTTGACACTGGACCTCCCTGCCTAGTTCCACCTTCCTTGTAGTCTGCTTCCTCATCCAGGCCAGATCAGCTGCCTGATACCCTCCCACACCCTACAGCCTATGTGCCTCCCAGGAGGTCTAACTTAATCATGGGCACAGTCCTTCCAATTTACACCACTATCCACAACTGGGGCAGAACCTGCTTCTTGAGCTAGAGCCTGCCTGTCTTCCAGGAGGTACACCTAGGCCAGGAACACAGGAGATCTGCCCTAAGCAGGGACACAGGAGGTTTACTCTAACCAGAGACACATGAACCCTTCCCCCTCCCCCTAATCAGAAACAGCACTGACTGAGTCCCAGGAGACTGTCTCTAACCCATGTCACAGAGCTCTACCTGCCTCCAAGGATGCTGACTCCAGTCAGAGGCAATCAGGCCAGTTAACACCAGAGGTAACCAGATGGCAAGAGGCAAGCACAAGAACATAAATGACAGAAACCAATGCAATTTGGCACCATCAGAACCCAGTTCTTTAACCACAGCAAGCCCTGGATACCTTAACCTAAGTAAGATTCTGACCTAAAATCCCATCTCATAAAGATGATAGAGGCCTTTACAGAGTATAAAAGTAACTCTCTTAAAGAAATACATGAAAACACAGGCAAAAAGGTAGAAGTCTTTAAAGAAGAAACACATAAATCCCTTAAAGAAAATCATAGAAGAAAAATTCCCTAGCCTAAAGGAAGAGATCACCATGCATGGACAAGAAGCCTACAGAACACCAAATAGATGGGATAAGGAAAGAAAATCCTCTTGTCACATAATAATCAAAAAAACCTAAATGCACAGAACAAAGAAAGAATATTAAAAACTATAAGGAAATAGGCCAAGTAACATATAAAGGCAGACCTATCACAATTATACCAGATTTCTCAATAGAGATTCTAAAACCAGAAGACCCTGGACAGATGTCATGCAGACCCTAGGAGAACTCCAGGCTACTATACCTAGCAAAACTCATAATCACAATAGATGGAAAAACCAAGATATTTCATGACAAAACCAAATTTAAACAATACCTTTCTACTAACCTAGCTCTATAGAGAATACTAAAAGGAATTTCAACACAAGAAGGGTATCTAAACTCAAGAAAACACAAGAAATTAATTATCTCAGAACACACCAAAAAGAAGAGAATCACACACAAGTAGTACCACCTCCAGAAAAAAAAACTAACAGGAACTAATAATCATCTGTCTTTAATATCTCTTAATATCAATGGACTCAATTCCCCAATTAAAAAACACTGGCTAACAGACTGAATATGTAAACAGGATCCAGGATTTTGCTGTGTACAAGAAAGACATCTCAGGGACAAAGACAGACCTTATCTCAAAGTAAAAGAGCTGAAAAAAAGTTTTACAAGCCTAAGATTTTGTTGAAGATGTTTTCTGGCCTTTTGAGCAGGAAATCTTCACCTTCTTTTATTCCTATTATTCTTAGGATTGATCTTTTCACTGTGTCCTAAGTTTCCTGAATATTTTGGGTTAGGAACTTTTTATACTTTGTATGTTCTTTGACTGATATGTCAATATCTTCTATGGTACCTTTTCCAAAATTGACCATAAAATTGGACACAAAACAAGACTCAAGAAATCCAAGAAGACTGAAATAATCTCATGCATTTTATTAGTTAATGACACACTAAGGCTGGATTTTAATAACAACAAAAACAACAGAATGCTCATGGAAACGGAAAAAAATCTCTGCTCAATAATAACTTGGTCAGGGAAGAAATAAAGAATTAAATCAAAGACTTTATAGAATTCAGTCAAAATGAAGACACAACATACTCAAACTTTTGGGACACAGAGAAACCAGACTTAAGGAGAAAATTCATAGCACTAAATACCTTCTTAAAGAAACTGGAGAGATTCCATACAAGCCACATAACAGCATACCCGAAAGCTCTGGATCAGAAAGAAGCAAACACATCCAAGAGGAATAGAAGGCAAGAAATAGTCAAATTCACGCTTAAAATCAACCAATTTCAAGAAAAGAGAATAATGCAAAGAATCAACAAAATCAAGAGGTAGTTCTTTGAGAAAATCAACAGAATGGATAAACCCTTAGTCAAATTAACTAAATTGGAAATAGATCTACCTGAAGACCCAGCTATACCACTCCTGGGAATATACTCCAGGATGCTCGACCATTCCACAAAGACTCTTGATCCACTATGTTCATTTCAGCCTTATTTGTAATAGGCAGAAGCTGGAAACAACCCATATGTCCCTCAAAAGGAAATGGATACAGAAAATGTGTTTTAACTACACCATGGAATACTATTCAGCTACTAATAATGAGGACATCATGAATTTTGCAGGCTATTGGATGAAACTAGAAAATATCATCCTAAGTGAGGTAATTCAGACCCAAAGGACATGCATGTAATTTACTCACTAAGTGGTACAGAATACCTAGAATATAACCCACACACTATAAGTAGTGTACCAAGCAGAAAGGCCCAAGAGCTGATGCTTCAATCTCACAAAGGAGGAAGGAAATAATTATTAGAGTCAGATGGAGTGAGGGGCCTGGGTGGGAGGAAACAGGACCAGGTATGGGTGAGGGGACAGGAGAGAAGGCCAGAGGGCAAGGAGAATGAATGGAAATATGCAGTCTCAGAGGAGGAGGTGGGGGAGTACCCTGTAAAAAGTACTAGAGACTGGAAGGTGAGAGACTCTCAGGACTCAATGGGGGTGTCATTAGCCAAAATGCCTAACAAACAGGAGAAGGAACTCAGAGTCAACCTCTAGTAGATATATAGGGCCTCAGATGGAAGACAGGGTTACTAAACCACAGTCAAAATTTCTGACCCAGAATTGTTCTTGTCTAAAAGAACTACAGAGATAAAAATGGAGAAGAGACTTAAGACAGGAGACTAGCATGGCTGCTCTCTGAGAGGCTCCATCAACAATTGACTTGAGACAGATGCATAAAGATGCATATACCCAACCATTGGACAAAGTCGGGGACCCTTCTGGATGAATTAGGAGAAGGATTGAAGAAGCTGAAAGAGAGGGTGACCCCATAGGAAGACCAACAGTCTCAATTAACCAGGACCTCAGGGAGCTCCCAGAACCTGAGCCACCAACCAGGCAGTTTACATGGGCTGATCCAAGGCTCCGGGTACATATGTAGCAGAGGACTGCCTGGTCTGGCCTCAGTGGGAGAAGATGCACTTAATCTTTGAGAGACTTGAGGTCCCATGGAAGGGGGAGCCTTGATTAGGGGAGCACCCTCTTGGAGGCAAGGGGGATTGATTGGGATGAGGAACTGTGTGAGTGGGGATCAGGAAAGGAGGCAATGTCTGAAATTTAAAATTTTTAAAAAGTAGTCCAAGCAGTAACCTGGCACTAAATTGATGCTTTCAGTGTACCAGAATATATAGCTATATACACCTTGAGTAAGACTGTTTCCTTAATAGCACTGGTTCCTCTGACCAAGAATCAAATGATGGGCCAGTAAACATAATCATCACTATTAACCCGTTTGTAAAATTTTCTTCCTTTTGCTGAACTGCTATTCTATTACCCAGATAGAAGAGTCTTTCCTCCAGGAACACCAGCGTTCCATTGATCAGAAATTAAGACTAGCCACGTTGGGCTCCTCATTTCCTCATTCAAGTGGTTGAGAAAAGAGTTGCAGTGTTAGCAGCAGTGATTTATCTAGAATACTAGATAGGGTGTGTCATACTTCTTCACTATTGAGTCAAATCCAAAGGAGTACGTAGGATATCTGTTGGTATTATCATATTCTGTGACAGAAGTCAATGAAAATCTGTAACAGCCTAAAGCAGAAAGGATAATAAATGGCCTAGACCATTAAAGAATGAAGGTATGAATCACTTTCCCAGTGAACTAATCAATACTTGCTGAGGTAGTTGCTGAAAATAACAGAAAATAAAACAATTATTATAAAAAGATAATTATAAATACCAGCTAAGGGCATATGACCAGTTATGGAAACAGTAAGTGTAGTTGCATGCATGTTTCTGTCCTATTCTGTTATGTATGTCTATTAAGTATATATTTGTATATTATTGACATAATATCAGCAGTAAATACCATATTTATGTTATGAATTATTAAAGAAATAAAATTTCTTCAAAGCACATTTGTACTTATAGTAAAAGTGGTTTTTCAGTTTCCATGAAATAGTTATATCATATTAGGTGGAATCTTAACCTTTAAATCTTTATTTGAAATCTAAACACATCATAAAGAGGTGTTATTGGGTACTAAGCTAACATGAGGTCAAATTTGATGATAAATTGATATTTAATATAATATTTTCATATTCTTTGAGAGTTTCAGACATATATGCAATGTATTTTTATCCTACCCACCTCCTTCTCCCTCCTCAAATTCATTGTAGAAACCACAACATAGTCCTCCATTTTTAAAAATCACTTATTGAGTCTAATTAGTCCTGCCTTATATCCATAGAGGTAGGCCATCTGCTAGAGCATTGTACCTGGAAAAATAAATTCTCTCCCCTCACTCCCAATTGTCCATATCTTCTCAGCTAAGAGTGCAGCTTCTTGAATCCCTCCAATATCATTTTTAGAATATTTGACTGTCTTGATCTTGTGCAGGAACAACAGATACTAAGAGATAATGAATGCAATGACTTGCCTTACTCAGAAAACAATATTTGACAACAGCTCTCATCTACATCTGACACTTATAATCTTTTGCCTCTTCTTCAGGTTCCCACTGAACCTTAGCACTCAACAAATATATTCTCTACACTTTGACTGTTTATTGATCTCTGTCTACTGAAAAATGAAGATTATGTAAAGATGCATGATAGAGATGCACTAATCTATTGATAAAAATATGGGTATCTAGAAGACAAGGTAAAAATATGTCCACAAAGCCAAATAAGAGTAGGACATTCTCTCAAAGGTGTAGCAATATTTTTATATATAAATCTAGTGGTGCATTCCCATTACTACCCCAATGTTCTGGGTTCCTAAATGAAAGACACACATTTATAGTTTGGTATGGCTTAAATAACACAATAGCTCAACTACCTCCTTACCTCATAAACCATCTCCAGTTGATAATCTCATCATTACTAAATTCTTCATTCTACCTTGGCTGCCCTGGACTCAGATGTCTGTCCAACTAGTCCACCCTCTCCCAGCTCCTTGGCCTGTTGGCTATACCTCCTTGTCCTCCACTTCTCTTTGCTTGGCATGAAAGATCTCTTCTCCTCCCTTGGTCCCAAACCCAGGAATCCTAAAAGTCCCCTCTTTGTCTGCCCATTAGTTCAAACCTATTACACATAGGTCTGTCACCTTCTCAGCATAGTTTCTTTCTCTGGAGTGTGACTTAAATCTAATCACAAAGCAGCTGGTTACATTTGTAACATTCTTCTCACCATCACACCAACTTAATTAGGGCATAGCATGCCAAGCTAGTCAATACTGTAACTCTTAGGATTTACACATGAGTAATACTGATCATGACTTTTCTCTCCTGCAGCCTTAAGAACACCTTCTGATACTTTGAATCCTAGCCTAAGTGAGGGAGCTGCCAGTTCAGTACCAACATGATCTTTTCATTTTTTTTGACCAAAATATATGTCTTTAGCACAGTGTCTCTTACATTAAATGCTGGTGGGCAACCAAGAACAACCACAATAGACTGTTTTGTTTGGTGGTCTCTTGGACCTCTTGACCAATGAGTTGAAGAGAGGTCTTACACACCCAGTTTTGGGTTTTCTTTTGATACCTATAACTTCTGAGAAGATCACTCTCTCACGATGTAAGGTAACTAGTAGCTCTCAATGTGGTATTCAAGACATACTCAATATTAGTCATCACTCACCTACTCTCTCTTCTGCAACATTATCCCATTCCTTTCCCATTCAGTGGCCTCTTTGTAGTTTTTTGGCTTCTTCAGGCATGACAATTTAAACACACAAATCTAAAATTTTGATGTGAGAAACCACCTATGAGAAAGAACATATACTATTTGTCTTTGTGGGTTTGGGTTTCTTCACTATAATTTTTACATTGCCATTCATTTTCCTGACATTTTCATAATTTCATTCTCCCTAGAAGAGTATACAATTACTTTGTGTATATGTGCCACTTCTTTCTATTTTCAATTCATCAGTTGATGGGCATCTAAGCTGTTTTCATCTCCTAGTTGCTGTGATATGGTAGTTATATTTCTAATTCCCATGGTGGGTACACTATTTATGTCATCAGCTAGAGCAAATAAGTAGTCCTCATTCTTCACATGCTCACTCTCTTTTATTGTCATTTGTTTTCACAATGTTAGTCTCTTTGATTGAGGTTACACAAAAATTCAAAATAGTTTCAATTTGCACCTCCCTGATAGATAGGAATAGTGAAAACTTTTAAAAAATATTTCTTTACCATTTATATTCCTTTTGGAGAACTCCATTGTTCCTTGTTCCACTTTTAGTTTGGCTGTCTATTTTCTTGGTGTTTCATTTTTTGAATTTTCTGGGATTTTTGTTGTTGTGTGTTTGCTTTTTGTTTTGTTTTTTGTTTGTTTTTGAGTTCTTTATATATTCAATAAATTTATCCTCTGTTACATGCGTAGCTGGCAGAGATATTTTTCCTACTCTGTTGGCTAATGCTCAATAAAGTAAAAATTTCCTTTCAATTTAACAAGATCCCACTTATTGATTGTTGGTCCTATTTTCTGTATAACAGAGGTCTTATTTAAAAGTTACTGTAGTATACATCCCAAAATGTACTTCTTACTTATTTCTGGGGAGAGTTTGGAGTTTCCGATGTAACATAGAGAACTTGATCCATTTGTAATGAACAGGTAAAGGGAGTAATTTCATACTGATCAAAGAAACAATTCATAAAGAGAAAATTAAAAGTATAAATAAATATATTCCAAACAAAGGGTAATTTAATTCCATTAAACAAGTGCAACTTGATTTAAAAGAGTAGATTAACTTCAGTGTAGTACTAGAGGAGGAATTCAATACAGACATTCACCACTAAATAACTGGACAAAGTTTTAATAATGAAATGTTATAATTGGAGGACATAACAGAGCAAATTGCATAATAGATATCTACACTGTGTTCCACTCAAACACTACAACATACACATCCTTAGCAGCCACTGGAATCTGCTTAAAAGAGATCACATGTTTGGACACAAGGCATGTCTCAACAAAATCAGGAAAGCTGAATGAACATCCTTTATTCTATTTTATCACATAGGATACAGCTAGGTATCAACTATTGGCACCTATTCTAGGCTCCACCCACAGTTACCTGGTAACAGCCAGGTGTGACTGGCTCACTATAAATGGGGCTGCTTGCCCCATCCTCTCTCCTGTGTTCTTTTCTGCTCTTTCCCTCACTCTGTCCTCTTGCTTCTGCTCTCTCCTCTCTGCTCTCTGTCTCTGTCTCTCCTCTGTCTCTGTCTCTCTTCTCTGTCTCTCTCTTCTCTCTCTCTCTGTCTTCTGTGTGTGTGTGTGTCTGCCTTTGTCTCTACTCCCTCAACTCCTCTCCCCATGCCCTGAATAAACTCTATTCTATACTATACCGTCATGTGGCCTGTCCTTCAGGGGGAAGGGATGCCTCAGCATGGACCCGAAAAGGCATCCCCTTCCCTCACACCTGACTGCACCTTCATCAAATATATTTCTTCTCTCTTTATTTTTATAAAACACAACATCAATAGAAAGAGAAATTACAGAAAATGTGTATGTTCCGGAGATTAAGCAGCACGCTACTGGATAATGACTGAGTCATTAAAAAAAGAAAAAAGAAAAAAGAAAAAGGAAAGAAATGAAAACATTCGTGTAATCAATTGAAAATGAAAATACAGTTCACCCAAGCCTGTGAAATGCAATAACGTCGAAGGAATTTTATTTTAAGTGCCTACTTTAAAAGAAAAAATAGATCCTAAATAACCTGATGATAAACCTTTAGGAAAAGGGAAAAAGAACAAAACAACTGAATGGCAGTAGATAAGAAGAAGTAACAGAGGTCTGGATAAAATTATCTGACAGTAAACATTGTTACCAGCTGAGTAGATCTGGAAAAAACTATGAAACTTACCTTTGGGTGGGTTTGAGAATATTCACTGGAAGGAATAATGAGGGCAGAAAATCTTCTTCAAGTGGTCCACACATAGTAGCTGTAGTGAGAAAGAAGTGCAAAGAAGGGCAATGGATGCTTTGGTTGTTCGCTGTGTCTCCTTGACAGTGTCTATCCTGTTGTTGTCCCTATTTCTAATAACCTTCAAGAACATTGAAAGACAGTTTCCTTTGCTTTGCAACAGCAACTAGTGGTTCTTGATGACTCTTTTAGCCTTTTTGTGCCACAGAAAAATTTCTGTTGCATCCAAATTAATGTTACTAGGTTCTCGGCCTCTCCAGCATGTAGAGGTCCCCTATCATGCAAGCTAATCTACTAATTCTCTTTTCATCATATATATTCTTTCTATTTGTTCTATTCTTCTAGACTTCATACTCTAGTGTATTCTAACTAGTATATCTGTAATCACACAATAGTCAACACATGCAGATAGAGTTTAAAAGTAATATTTAAAGCTAAAAAGTAAAAAATGTTAGAAAATATTTATCGATTCATATAATGACAACATATAAAACTATGTAGTATATTATTTCGAGACACAGGGAAGTAGGATGTCATTATTAAGACAAAAGAAAAATATTAGAGGATTTGGAAAAAGGAGTTTGATTCTTGGAGTGAAATTAAAAGTCTAACAACTGCAGAATATTTAGAGGATCTCAAATATATGTATTGGCTTTTAATATTTTAGTTGCATAGTAAGAACATTTATGCTATTCCTTGAGTATTCCTAGAATAATACATATATTTCATTTGAGTTTGTGCTAATAATGTATTATTTTAAATAAAATGTTCTTCAAACACAAAACTATTTGTATTAGTAATCTTTAAATAATTATCCATTAATGTGGATAACATTATGTTGGGTTCTCTACACATTAAAATAAATACAAAATTTTACAAAACACTTCAAAACATTCTTAGTTTATATATATTTAGTTCTTAATGAAATAGCTTGTCAAATAAGTGAGATATTTAGGATAATAAAATGGCTTTTGTCATTTCATCAATATTTGATATAGTCTTGCTTTAATTGATTTTAGGACCAAGCTAATTTTATGCTTGAGAAACAGACAAATTCAGGCTAAAACTTCAGCAGTTCTCAATTAGTTTCTGACTTATTACAATTAGTAGTGGAAGCAACAAGATGGAAGAAGTAACAGCATCAGCAATTGAAAGTTGTTTAACAGGGTTTAGGAAAAGGCAAGAAAATGTGTATTATGGATACTAAGGACTCAGAGACTGAATGACTGCATTTTAGTTCTTTTATTTTTTACTGTTTATTTATGTATTTATATTATGTGTATATATGTGAGTGAGTGTGGCGGGCACGCAAGCTACACATGAATGCAAGAGCCCATAGATATCAAAAAGGGTGTCAGATCCCTTGCAATTAGAGTTGTAGGTAGTTATGAATATCATGTGTATACTAAGACTCAAACCTGGGTCTTCCTCAAGAGCAATAAGCACAACTATTGAGATGTTTCTCTAGTCTGAAAATGACTTAATTTTAGAAATGTTCTTGGACCTAGAGAATAGTGTATTTGATTATTTGAAATGTAACCCTTAAAATATCAAAGATGAAATTTACTGTGAAATCTGAGATAGATGATGATTAATAGGTACTATGTAAAATGCAGTGATCTCATTGTTACTTTTAATTATGTCATTCCAAATGCACAATGAGATTAATTTCTCTGAATTATAAATGCTGGCTATTAGACACAGGTGTTTCTATTCAACTAGAAAAAGGCTGTTATAAAGACACTGTGTATTATGTCTCTTGTTATAGGGGTGCATAAACCCTAAGAAGAACAATGTATCTTTTTATTTAACTAAATGTATATTTTCTATATTTCATAGATAATACTTGAGCTGAATCAATGAATAATTTTACATGTAATTTATTGATATATAAATTAATATGTATATTAATATATATTGACAAATATTTTACTCACACACTCATACACACACACATACACACACACACACACACACACACACACACAACACACACACGAGGGCCAGAGAAAAAAAATACATAAGATAAGATCAAGGGAAAAGTATTTGAGACTTTTTAATTTCATCAAAAATTGTTCAATAAACATCCTCCCATATGTTGGTGTGTTTTAAACCAAAATGAAAACCTGAGTCCCTATGGAGCTAATGAATGAAAGCATCAGTTAAAACTCTTGGTAAGCACTTTCACTCTCTTGGTAATTGAGATTGTCCATTTAACACATGGGTCAATGTTATAATTTAAAACTTACTTATTATTGATACTGGGGAAATCAAGGTCCCTCTTAGGATTATTAGTTTCACTAATAAAAGAATTTCAAATAGGCTCAATAGAAGCTCAACAATTTTTCTATAGTTAAAAAGAACACATTCCAAATTTGTCAAGCTGAGAGTCTGCAGAAAAGGAGAAAAAGGAAAACATCCACCCTCCATGCTAGTACTGGGTCAAACAGCCACATGGAGTAGAATATGATATTTAGAGAAAAATTTTAAAATACCCACTTGCTTGGGGGAAATCCAAGATATAGAAAGAAGAAAAGGACAGATTGATGTTTACTGTGGGTTAAACAGCACAAACATTGTTTCAGGTATTCCTACTAGGAAAAGAATAAGCATTTAAACAAAGAGGAATAAAAATTTGGGGGTTAAGAGATTCAGGTATGTGTGTGTGTGATTTTTTTGTTGTTGTTGCTTTTTGTTTTTTTGTTTTTGTTTTTGAATTCTCAGTAGCAAGATCTTATCCACTGTGTTATGCTTGGTGGGCTCTTTTCACCTATGTGAAGGGGGAAGAACCCGTTCTGCCATGCTGGGCTGTGGACAGTTTGTGTACCAGGCAGGTCCTTTTGTGTATTTTCTTAGCTGGTATTACTAGAAGATAGGGGTGTGCTGCCATTTGTAAAGCCTGAATGTATAACAGGAAGGGAAGAAGCATTGGAATTTGGTGGCACCATATTGGAGTGGGGTTTTTTGTTAATGATCGGTTGGACTATCTGGATTTAGACAGGGGTCAGTGCAGTAGCTCCACCAGAAAACAAAAAGGGGACGAAGACACAATGTTTGTTTTTGGAGTGAAAAGGCCTAGGTCTTTTGGACTAGTGCCAAAAGTTGGTGGACCATGGGCTGGGGTAACTCACAGTGTTTGTTTAATCTGGAGTTCAGATGTAGATTTGCATGGACAGCCAGCTCTGGTGTGCTTCAGCTTGGTAGCCCATGTTAGGCACCAAATGTGGGTCCTTGTTCCGCCTTGCTGTTGGTGTGAGCTCCAATTGGGCAGAGAAAATGGGAGGTGCTAGGCATAAATGCAGCCTAAGTTGGGGCCCTCGGCTGGGTTAGAAACGAGGCCGGTTGGAGCCACAGCTGGGGTTCCTAAACTCCCAGACACTCAGATACTGCTGGGAACCACTAGGATTCGGGAAGGGAATAAGGTTGGCAATGAGCCTGGGGCCAGAGGAGGGGAAATTCAGCTTAGCTCAGGGGCTAATGTCTTATACAGAGGCAGACAGAGGGTCCTTCTGAAAACTACTTACATGGTACAGCTCTGTATGATGAAGGCACCCCACCTACCTCAGGGCAGTTCTTGATGAGGAAAATAGTCCTTACTTGTCTAGATTGTTTAATGGTAATGGAAAATGGATGAATAAAAGTTACTCAAGGTGGACCAGAGATAGATTGTCCAGGAAGGGAAGCTTATTTGCTAAACTCTTGGGGTGGCCCATCTAGATATCTCTGTGCTCTGTGCTACATGATAAGTGGTCAAGATCCCCATATGGGGTGTTGTGGTCATGTGCTCCAGGACAGGAACCAGGTTGGGAGTAGACAAAACGCCTACCATTCTCAGATATGAGAATTTATTGGGGTTTCTGAATCTGCTCAGCCTTCCCTGGTTTTGTCTGGTGACATGGTTCTACTTGCCCCACAGTGTCCTGAATAATTCAGAAAAGCATGCCAAGGTAAAAGCTACATGACTGGGTCCTGATTTTGTCAATCAAATAGTGCAGTATTTCTGAGAATTAAAACATGCAATCTATCTGGAAATTACAAAGTGTAGTATCTAATTAAATCACTATTCTAATTTTGGGCAGGCTCTGTCTTCCATCATGAAGACAGAACTGCAGTAGTATGGATTACACAACAGCTTTTATTTTCCCTAGCGAGTTATCTTGCTCAGCAGAGAAATATATATATTTTCCTTTTATTTTCTATTCACTTTACATCCCACTCACTGTCCCCTCACAGTCACACCCCCCACAATCTTTCTCCCATTACCTCTTTCACCTCTGAGGGGGTAGTAACTCCCCTGGTTATCCCCCAACCATGACACGTCAAGTCTCTGCAAAGCTAGGTGCATCCTCTCCCACTGAGACCAGGCAAAGGAGCCCAGCTAAAAGAACATATCCCTTGTATAGGCAACATCTTTTGAAATAGCCCCCGACTCCAGTTGTTCAGGACCCACATGAAGACCAAGCTGCACATGTGCTACATATGTGTAGGAGGGTATGTTCTTTTGTTGGTGGTTCAGTCTCTGAGAGGGTCCAGGTTAGTAGACTCTGATGATTTTCCTGTGGAGTTCCTATCCCCTTTAGGGCCTGCAGTCTTTCATGCTATTCATTCATAAAAGTCCAAAAGCTCCATCCACTGTTTGACTGTGGGTGTCTGCATCTGTCTGAGTCAGCTTTTAGGTGGAGCCTCTCAGAGAATAGTCATGCTACACTCCTGTCTGCAAGCATAATAGTATTAGGGATTGGTGCTTTCCCATGGGATGGATCGTAAGTTGGCCGTTATTGATTGGCCATTCTTTTTTTTTTTATTGGAACTTTTATTTGTTCAGATGTTTTCTCCTTACCCCTTTTCCCCCCTCCCTCCCAGGAACTCCCTATCCCTTCCCCCTCCTCCTGCCTCTATGATGGTGTACCCACACCCACCCTCCCCAGTACCTTACCTCCCTACCCTCGAATACCACCCCCATGATGTCCAGCCTTCATGGGACCAAGAATCTCTTCTCCCACTTATATATAGCTCCCTTGCATATATAGCTGGAGTCATGGGTCCCTCCCTAAACGCTCGCAGGCTGGTGATTTAGACCCTGGGGGCTCTGGTTGGTTGATATTGTTGCTCTCCTCATGGGGTCCCATACCCTTTCGACTCCTTCAGTCTTCACTTTCAGTATCTGCTCCAACCTCTGTCCCTACATTTCTTGTAGACAGAATAAAGTAGGGGTTGAAAGGTTTGAGGGTAGGGTAGTATTATTATTTCTCTACTGAGGTTCCAACCTGGCTAGAGGAGGTAACCTTTTGAGGTTCCTTATCCCCAATGCTGCTAATCACATCTAAGGTCACCCCTATTGATTCTTGGGTACCTATCTTATACCAGGTCTTTGTCTCTTCCTAGAAATGCTTCCTACCTCCCCACCCCTGTCAGTTGCAGATTTCCATTCATTCTCATGGCCTTCTGGCCATCTCTCCTGTCTTCCCCCACACCTGATTCTGATCCACCATTCTGCTCTTCATCCACTCTCTCACCTAATTCTCTCCCTCCATCTGCATCTTATCACTATTTTATTTCCCCTTTTGAGTGGGATTTAAGCATTCTCTTTTGTTCCTTCCTTCCTGTTTAGCTTCTTTGTAGCCTGGGTGTCATGTATTTTATGGCTCTTATAAGTGAGTAGATACCATAAATGTCCTTTTGGAATCGGGTTACCTCACTAAGAATGATATTTTCAAGTTCCACCCATTTGCCTGCAAAGTTCATGATGTCTTTGTTTTTGAGAGCTGAATAATATTCCATTTTGTAGATATACCACATTTTCTTTATCCATTCTTCAGTTGTAGGACATCTAGATTGTTTCCAGTTTCTGACTATTATGAATAAAGCTTCTATGAATATAGTGGAGCAATTGTTCTTTTGGTGTGGTAGAACATATGCTCAGGAGTGGTATAACTATGTCTTGAGATAGAACTATTCCAAGTTTTCTGAGAAACCACTAACTTAATTTCCAAAGTGGTTGTACAAGTTTGTATTCCCACCAGCAATGGCGGAGTGTTCCCCTTGCTACACATCCTTGCCAGGATGTGTTATCTCTTAAGGTTTTTTGTTTTTGTTTTGTTTTTGTCATTATGATGAGTGTATAATGGAACCCCAGGGTTCTTCTTATTTATGTATCCCTGATGACTAAGGACTTGTAACATTTCTTTAAGTAGTTCTTGACTATTTGAGATTCCCTTTTGAGAATTATCTATTTAGCTCTGTACCCCATTTTTAATTGGTTATTTGGGTTGTTGGTGTTAACTTCTTGAGTTCTTTGTAAATTTTGGATATTATTCCTCTGTCAGATGTAGGGTTGGTAAAATCCTTTCCCAATCTGTAGGTTGCAGATTTGTCCATTGACAGTGCCCTTTGCCTTACAAAAGTCTTGCATTTCATGAAGCCCCATTTATCAATTGTTGATCTCAGAGCCTAAGCTAAGTGGGAGAATGAAGCTTCAAAAAAAAAAAAAAATGGACATAGGGAATTCAAACCAATTTGAATAAATTTTTATTTTAAATCCTGTGGCATCTATCTTTCCGGCATTTGACAGAGATTCCTCAGGAAAGGGAAAATATTTAATAAATCAGAGATTGGTTCTTCAGAAATACAAACTATATGGGCAAATTCCTAGTTAAACTCATGTAAAGAGAGAGATACAAGACTCAAATTAATAAATTTGAAAGTGAAAAATGCAGTCTCATATTTCATTGGCATTAGAGAACAAAATATTCAAAGAGTATACATATATATATATATATATATATATATACATATATATCACCTTTTATTCCTCATATATCACAATTAAGTTAAGAAGATATGAAACTAAATACATGCATAATAATAAAGAGTATTGAAGAAGTAATTTACAATTTTTCCAACAAAGAAAAGCCCAGTACCAGTCAGGTTCAGGTCTAAATCTTACTGCTCCTAAAAAGAAAGGGAGACACCATTACATCATTACAGTCTGTTAAATAGATAGAAAGGAGAACACCAATGTGTCCTGACCAGTCCATTCAATGGAAAGGGAGAGTACATCCTTAAACTAGGAAGCCAGTATTATCCTGCTATCCAACTGGATAAGAATGCCATAAAAAAGAAAAACCTATAAAATTGTTTCACAAATTAGCATAGAAATAAAAATTGTCAAAATTCTTGCAATAATTCAAAAGAGAATTAAGATGGTCATATACAAATGAGGCAAGAGTTAACAACTTATTGTTGCTGGTACAAGCAAGACCATGGTGGACCATGAGCTAGTTATTAGTACCAGTTCCCTGATAAAATTATTTTTTCACTTATGCTGAGGGAGCATGTATATAGATTGGGCATGAAGATTCCTTATTGTCTTGTCTTATTATGTGCTCTAAGATGATATATTCCAATAAAATTATCTCAGGTTCCATCCGAGTCCCACTATAAAACCTATGAATGACCATTGTGCAGTACAGTATTGCTTAAGGGAGTCCCTTCCACTCTGAAGAGTCATTATTTTTCCTTAATAAACATATATTTGCTTTCCCTCTTCTTGCTCATATCATTAATCTTCTTGGGCATGAGACAAACTCAAAAGTCTTAGAATTGAGGTGGCTTTTCTGACTGTTGATTATTTAGCACCCTTGATCCCCAAAGTCAATCTTCCCAAAAGCTGAAAAAAGGCATTGTCAATTACAAAGAGGTAATATCACTAGAACCAAGCTGATTTCTTTCCAGAGAGGCAAGCCAGGTTCAACATATAAATAGCACCAGCAAAATAAAAAATTAACTTAAGTACAGAAAATATCCTAAGATTGACTTGGTGAGAAAAATCTTTGAATAAAGTTCAACATTCCTCCATCATAAAAACCTTGAAGATACTCAGAACAGAAGAAATATAGCTCAGTATAATAAAATTATATTACACCAAGTAGAGTAAAATGAACATTTCCTGTATAATCAGGAATGAGACAAAAGATATCCTCTCTCTCTACTTTTTTTCAATATATACTATTATTTTTGTTTACACACATGATTTTATACTTAAAAGACCCTAAAAGCTCCATGAAAAAATTCAGATACTTTCAGAAAGGCCACTGAGCACAAAAATAGATATATAAATAAAACATCTAATCAATGAATGTTTGAAAAAACTGGATAGTTCTCAAAAGAAGAAATAAAAATGGCCAGTTGAAAATATACAGGAATCTGACATTAGGCTAGAATAAAGAAGTAATTTCAGCATAAATATAAATCATAGGCTAGACAAAGAAGCAATTTCAGGCAGAAATCTAAATCCTAGGCTAGAACAAAGAAGTAATTACAAGCAGGAATCTAAATCTTAAGCTAGAACAAAGAAGTAGGTGTCAGACATGAAAATGACTTTGGCTAGGACAGGGAAGTAGGCTCAGATACTTTGGTCATCCTGATAATCCCTTAGAAATAGTGATCACAGGAGTGATCATGGGACTCTGTTGATTATCCACCATGTTCTTTGACTATCTGGGTTTATTGTCTTGCTTGTTCCTTGACTATTTGCATTTATTGTATTGCTAGTTCCTCCACATAGAACTGACCTAAACACTTGCACCTAATTTAAATGGTATAAAAGCAAAAAAGGAGGAGGAGGGATGGGATAGGGATTAATAGAGGGTAGGAATGGGGAAAGGGGATAACATCTGAAATGTAAATAAATAAAATATCGAATTAAAAATGATCTCTAGAAGGCAAAAAAGAAAGAAAGAAAGAAAGAAAGAAAGAAAGAAAGAAAGAAAGAAAGAAAGAAAGAAAGAAGAAAAGAAAAGAAAAAAGAAAATATGTCTGACATCTTTAGCCATGTGTGCTTGTTGGCAATCAGACATTTCCACCTGGAACCCAGCAGTAGTTTATGTCATCACTGGCCACCACCAGGTGCAGCACACAAAAGGTCCTGCTTACTCCAGCTCTCCTTCACTGCCTTTGTCCTTGCCCTTGCTCTTGTCCCTACCCTTGCCCTTGCCCTCTGTCATGTTCATTTTCTCTCCCATTCTTTCCCTATGTCTCTCTGCATGTCTGTCTATCTTTCTCTATGTCATGTCCTTATTCCAAAAAGGCCTTTTGCTCTCTCCCATTCCAATAAATCTCGTACACTCTCACACTAGACTGACCTGTTGCCTGGTAATTTCTTAGCTGTATACCTTGGCATATGCCCTCTGGAAATATTCACTCCTTGCTGATTTATCATATCAATGGGGAAATCCAAATTAAGGTTGTTTTGAGATTTTCCCTCACTCCATCCACAATAGCTAACTTTAGAAAACAAAGAACAACAAATATTAGTCAGAAAGTACAGAAAGAGAACACTACTGGCTGTCACTACTGGGAAATAATTCATCATGGTTATTTCCCAAAAACTAAAAGTAAAGCTACAGTGTGACCCAGCTATACCACTGTTTGGTTAGTATATAAGTGAAAAACTATAGGTCAAAATTCCACAAAAACTAGTTGCATATCCATGCATCCTGTTGAACGACTGACAGGTACTAGAAAATGGAAGCTAGTATAGATGTTAAAAACAGGTTAACATATTTAATAAAATGAGGTACATATGCATATTACATTTTGATATTTATGTATATTTTTGAATATTCAATGAATATAAAATATTTTCTACAGTATACTCTGATCATGAATTCCCCATCTCCACATATAAGATTTTGATTAAGCCAATAATATTAATGAATTTTTCTGGAAATTATTATTCTAAGTAAGATATATTAGACACAAAAAACACAAATACTGTATCTATAGAATATAGATTTAAATATCTACTTATCATCTTTTTCTTCTTTCTTCATTCCTTTCTTCCTTCCTTCTTTCCTTCCTTCCTTCCTTCCTTCCTTCCTTCCTTCCTTCCTTCCTTCCTTCCTTATTTCTTTCTTTTGTTTAGAAACCAGAAAAGATCGTAAGGGGAAGGAAGATGCTTGATAGATGGAAGAAAAGATAAGGTCATGGACTAGTTCAAGAGATGAAAGAAGGAGGCATGGATAGTTGATGGAATGAAAATAAACAGATATAGACAGAGGGCATAGGAAAGGACATGAGAAAAGCAGGTGAACAAAACATAATAATTCATATGTATAAAAATGCCAAAATAAACTTCATTATGCTGTATTCTATATTCTGTATTTATATAGTATAAGTTAATGAGTTAAGAAACACACATCCATAAACACACACACACACACACACACACGTCAGTGTGGGGGGAGAGAGAGAGGAGAGAAGAGGGAGGATTATCACTGAACCACAGAAGAGGAAAAATCAAACCAAAACATCACAAACCACAAACTCAGTAACCCTAAATTCCAGAAGAGGTTGGTAAAATACATTGAGAAAAATCCCTGCTTATATGAAGAACATAACCATAAGGTTTTCATGGAAAATATAAATGTTACTAAGCTGGTTTATTTAATTCTACAAGGAAACAAAACACTGTTTCCTATAAGGGTAACATCAAGACTGAACTAAATGTGAAGGTTTCAAAGGTAAAAAACAACTTGAAAAATAAGGAGACCTTAGACACTAAACGTATATTAAATGTATGCACCCCAAGCATTATATAAAAAAATGTAAAATGAATGAAATTTGATATTTTAAATAAGTATCAAAGCAGAAGACCTGTTCAGCATAGGTGATAAAATCTGATTTTCTACCCTTCATCTGAAGGTTATTAAAATCTTGTTACTCCAGAAATTCCTCTGAGAAATTTCTTGCTAGTTACGTTTACTTTCATGTTTATTGTCTGGCGTTTGGTAGGCATACAATGAATTTTATGAATGAATGATTGAAAAGCATACTATTAGTCTTAATTTACCTACACATTGTCTGTGAGAAATTGAGATAGTACACTCACAAAATATTATTTTGCTAACTAAAACTTCATTTTTAAAATGGAAAAGTAATGTGGTTGCTAAGTAAAAAATGGTTCCTAAATAACCCCCAATAGACTAAATTTGATTCTAAATATTAAAACTCTCTTTGGAAAAAGTCAATACTCTGGGTATAGGAGTGAAGTTGTTAGTCTGAACCAAGTGAACAGAGCATTTATTGTGGCATTTATTCATTGTTTATGAAGTACAGACTTAATTCATAAAAATGTATTTTATTACAAGAAAAGAAAACACCTCTTTGTACAGATGACACTGTACAGACACAGACCCAAGGCATTTAAAAGTTTCAAGTTACTCACTTAGCTATAAATGAAGTTGACCATAGGAAGAACTATACACAATTATTTTTAATTGTAGAAGAAATCATTTTATTTTTTATTATTTTCAAGCTTTTCATTTAAATAATATTTGTATATATATATATATATAATATTTATATATATATATATTTTTTTTTTTTTTTTTTTTTTTGGTTTCGAGACAGGGTTTCTCTGTGTAGCCTGGCTGTCTGGAACTCACTCTGTAGACAGGTGGCCTCGAATCAGAACACCTGCCTCTGCTCCCAGTGCTGGATAAGGCGTGCGCCACTGCCGCATATTTGTATATTCTGACAATTACTAACATAAAGAGACTAAGTGATAATAATAATAAATAATCTAATATTTTCTTCTGTTTTTTTTTCTATGCAGTGGTAAAATAGGTAAAAATAACACTATAGTGGAAAGTCTCAGACTGTAAGTTGAGTTGCCTTATTAAAATGCCAAGAATGCTAAAATATAAAAGAGGAATGAAAGCAAGTTTGGCAAGTCTTTGGACAGCTTGTGGTAACCTATTGAAATATATAATTAAAATACCACCTCAAAAACCAACAAAGACATACACTGTATTGTAACTGCTTCCTTTACACTGATTCTAACCCCAAACTAATATGTAGTCCCAATGGAACTCCGAGGTTTTAGTGTTTGTAATTAGCAGTTATAATTAAAATAACCACCTAAATTGTACAACTTCTCTGCAGAAATCTTGACTATATCAGTCTCCACAGCATGAGGCTCTTAGAGATGCTGGCAATAGAGTAAAAAGCACCTAGGGGCTGACTATTGACCATCTCAGTTGTTCATTTTCTGCTAGAAGACAGCACAAGGTTTCAACGATTTAGACTGCATTTTTAAAGACCTTTTTCAAACTTTCATTTTTTTCTTTATGTTTTATTAAAGTGCGAAGTATAAACAACCAAATGTAAAAAGATGATAATAATGAGAAAGAGGTGATTAGAAGAAAATCAGAAGCAATGTAGATCAATAAATAAATAAATATGTTAAAGTAGAATAGATTTTTTTTAACATTGAAATAAAGGTTTTATTAGGTGCATACTACCAGAATAAAATCCATAATTGGAGGAAGTCAGGAGAGGAACTTAAGCTAGACCATGGAGGCAGTAACTGATAGAGAAGCCATGGAGGACTGCTGCTCACTGGCTTGCCTCTCCTTGTTGGCTTTCCCTAGCTTGCTGAGTCTACTTTCTTACTGAACCCTGGACTATCAGCTCAGGGGCAGATCCACTCAAATACACTGGTCCTCATCTTGGATAATGAATTGAGAAAATGCCTTACAGCTAGCTAAATGCCTCATGGAGACATTTCCTCAGTTGAGGCTACTTCCTATTTTAGAACCTAGCTTGTGTCAAATTGACAAAAAAAAAAAAAAACCAGTCAGTGCACCCTTTCCTCCACAGGTTCAGTAATAATTGCAGGAAAGGGTGGCAGAAAAATTGTTAGTGACAGAGGCAGTGGATGACCATAACTGTAGAGGGCGAAAAGGCCTTGTGCCACAGGTAAGCACTGGAGAAACCAGGAACATAGTTTTTCAATGAAATGAAGTGTAGCTACTCTTCATGGAATGCCGGAATAATGTAGTTTTACAACTTGGTGATCTTTGCTGTCTAATGAGACAGGTTCTACCTATATCTCCCAGATTTTATGTATCCCAGACAATATCTTTCCCTTTAAATCTTGAGCATTGCTTTTAGACTACAAAATTCATTCTTATGAGTGATGTCACTTGTGCTTTACAACAGTCTACGTGACTTCCATGTTTTTTTTTATTACAATAATTTTTATTCAGAAGCATGTTTGTCACTAAACAAATTTAATTAATTAATTGCAGTGTCCTAGATCCTAGTGTTTAGTTACTATAAGAGTTATTCTTTTATGATAGACAAAATATATCAAAAAGAGTAAATGTAAGAATTTGGTAATAATTTGTAATGGAAGACTGCTGGTTGTGTTTGTTAATTTGATACAACCTTGGCATAGCTGTGAACATGGAGTATTAAGTGAGAAAATGCTTCCATAAGACTGGCCTCTAGCCAAGTGTGTAAGTTACTGTCTTAACTAAAAATGAAGTCAGAGGAAGCAGCCCAGAGTGGACATGTAGACTGGGTCTTTTAAGAAACCAAGCTCAGTAAGTCATGCACAATAATCCTGTAAGAAACTTTCCCTTACAGTCCCTACTTTAAGTGTAGCCTCCAATTGCCTGCCTTTACTCTTTTTAAAAATTTTTTTAATTGTTTATTTTCTTTATTTACATTTCAAATGTTATCCCCCTTCCCGATTTTTCCTCCGCAAACCCCTCTCCCATCCATCCTCCTGCTTTTTTGGTTTTGTTTTTAATGTTGTTTTTATATTCTATGCTCTATTTACATATTTTAAGGCATTAATTTGTGTACATTTTCTTCATCAATTGACATGTTCATAGACACTTGGATTATTTTTACAGATTGAGAATTATGAATAATGCGATGATGAACAAGGAGAAGGTACAAGACAGTGAAAAAAGACAGTTCCAGAACAACAAATGCTGTATGACTCCATTTATAGCATAGCATAACTATTGTATTCAAACCCATGTGGGCTCAGACTACAATTATGGTGGTCAGGAGCTGGGAGGTGACAAAGATGGAGAACTGTTCTATAGTCATACTGATGTCAATGAATATGTTTTAGAAAACTACTGTACAACACTGTCTTGATTCAGTTTTCTATAAAAGATCACAATGGATCTCATAGTGCAAACAAGAAATATTCATTTGTTTCCGAAGTCTGTGATCAGAGTACAAAATAGTTCAGTGTACTGAGCACTGTCTTGGGTTGATGAATTCTTGTGATGAAGTCAGGTAGAAAGAACTAGAAATATCTCTGAATGTCCTAAAGTCAAGTCATTAATTTCATGTACGAAGTGGAACTTTACCCTTGAAACCTAAATAGTTTTCAAAGACATTAACCCCTAATGAGGTGGCAGAGGTGTAGAGACATTTAGTCACAATGGTTCTACAGGTAACAATTATTGTGAGCTTCAAAATTTCTTTGAATATGATAGGCTTCATTTTCATAATTTCTACTTCAAAACACAAAAGCAAACTGCACTAACTTTAAAAAATGTATAGATGATTAAACATCCTTATACTGAAGGTCGTGTTGATGTTATTGGGCTATATGTTAAACTTACTAAGCTGTTCATAAATACATGTATCTGTGTGTTCATCTGTTACACCTCAGTAGATCTGAGCAGACACCTATGAAAAAAATAAAGTTTTCAAGATGTGTAGTGGGTAGAGTGTGCTAGGTCAATCTGGCCTACTTGAGGCCATGCCTTAGAAAAGCAAAATAAAATAAAACAAACTTTATACTTCAGTAGCATTACTAAGAAAAAAATTAAATGAAACACAGCTTTAGTATTCACCAATGTCTGCAAGGTAGCTTTGCTGATTTGCACTGAAGATTCAGGATGGTACTTAATTTGCTGCTTACCCTTAGTACACCCCATTGTACTACTCTATCGGGATTCATTCAAATGTAAACCCATGTTGTGTCTTAGTACTTAACTCCAAAGCTGCTATTTTGTGTCAAAATTACATTTGGAAGGGATCAACACATTATTGTTGTACAACATTCACTGGTTCAATTGGATTCCTTTGCATAGATTATCATCATGCATTTTAATCAAACTGTGTTCTCAGCATTTCTTCTATTTTCTACTAATAGTACACTTGTATGCTATAATTAAAGTTTAATGATTATTCAAGATTTTCTTGAGAAATATTCTAGAAAGTAATTTTACTCTTTTTGGAAATAAACATCTTGGTAATTTGATAATACTTTTACTGAGGTTTGAACATCTTTACCTTGTTTGCAACTCTGCACTGGCTTTAGATGTTTTATATGTTTAAATGAAAGCAGCCTGCCTCTCAGAAGATCTGTCACTGTACAAATGAAATATTGTTTTCTTCATTATTTCTGTACTATATCAGAATTATAGAAATTTAAATAGATTATCAGATAATTACGACTTTATATCATTCTTGTATATTCTCATTTGTTTCTTTTTCTATATTGTAAATCAGATTCTCTATTTTTCTGTTACTGTAATACATTTATGTTTTAGGAAATATAGTGTTGTCCTTTGGTGTCATGACATGTATACACAAGTATACTTACACAAGAGAAGGAACCCAGGAGAGAACCAAGATAACAGAGGTATCTTGAATGGGTAGATGTCTGTACAGCGGTATCTTGAATGAGAAGATGTCTCAAAAACCTTAGGTCATCAAATGAAAATCTTAATGCTGTTCATGGGGTACTTTCCTATGAGTTGTAGTTTGAATCAGAATGGCCTCCAAAGGTTCATAGATTTGAATGTTTCATCAACATGAAGTGGCACTGTTTTAAAATGACGATGGAAATATGTCACTTAAGGAGAGGTAAGGTTTTGTAAAGCCAAAGCCAGGTCAAGTGACTCTCTTTTCCCATTGTCTATGGATCCAAATGTAGAACTCTCAGCTAATTCTCCAATACACCTGCCTAAATGCTGCCATGCTCCCTGCCAGGATAATAGACTATACCTACAAAACTGTATAAAACTTGTACAAAACTTGTAAGCAAGCCCAAGTTAATTGCTTTCCTTCATAAGAGTCATCAGAGTGGTGTCTCTTCAGAGCAATAGAGCACTGACTAGGACAGTTCTTATCCAGGAAGAGGCTATCAAAATAATACAGTTGATTGTCATTGGCTTTGGCTACTCCCTAGAACTAGATGAAGAGTTGCTGGTGTTTAATGCAGGATCTAGAGAAATGTAGTTGAAACTGGGATCAAAGTTTCGTTCATGTTGCTATAGATTGCTAAGAAGGCAGCAGGTCAGAAAAGTTCTTAATCATCTTATTCAGCTCTAGAACTTCCATGCTATAACCCAAACTAGGTGTCCTAGTTTGAGTTTCTATTGCTGTGAGAGGCATCATGACTGTGCTAATATTTATAAAGGAAAACATTTAATTGGGGACTGGTTTATAGTTCAGAGGTTTAGTTTCATTATAGTCATGGTGAGAAGCATGACAGCTGGAAGGAAGAAATGGTGCTGGGAAGGAACTGAGAGTTAGTTCTGCATCTTGATCCACAGGCAACAGAAGGAAAGTCACACTAGGCAGATCTTGAGCATCTGAGATCTCAAAGCCCCACAGTGACACACGTTCGACAACAAGGCCACATCTACTCCAACAAGACCACTCCTCTAATAGTGCCACTTCCTATGGGTTAATCATTCAAACACATGAGTCTATGTGGGCCATTTCTATCAAGTTACCACACTAGGTAATATGTGCTCATTGTTGTAAGAGTAGCATGCCAGTTTGCAAGAGAAGTTTATGCCTGGTACAACAGATTTGGTATGAGGCCCATGGCACAGGAAGTCAATGTGCTAGAAAAAAACTTACTGTTCTGCTCTGTTGAATGAATATATTATCAAACAGTTTTTTGAATATTGTGTTTATTGACTTGAGCTACTTCTGTCCTCCATTTTATTCAAAGAAACTTCTTTTAGAGTGAATTGCAGTTAATGCAGAGACTCATGGATGGTCAAGTACTGAGAATAAATGATTGTTGAATAGAATTGTATCAGTGATACAATGCTATTATGCCTTTTAAGGCTCAATAAAATTTCAGAGAAAAAGGGGATAAAAAGAATGTAAAAGTCTTATAATGAGGAAGATGACTGTGAAACGCTCCCTTCTAGTTCATGGCTTTACACTCATGAACTAACAGTAACTGAGTTACCTGTGCTCATCAACATTCAGTCATTAATAGGGAAAAGAAACACAGTACACAGCCTTCCCTAAAATGCTATTGATAGTTGATAGCTACTGGAAGGAAGTAAAGCTCTCATCAATGAAGCCACTCATGACCTAGTTATGCCACAGTGGGCAGGCTCATACCTAGTAGGTGGCTTTAGGAAAATCACTGGATTATAAAACAAGATAAAGAGACATGATAGTAGGAGGGAAGAAAGGAGAGGTAGTGTGGATGAATATTAGGCTGTGATAAGACACAATGAGGTGGCAAATGTGACCAGCATATATCATATACATAAAGAATTTGTCAAAGAATAGATTGACTTAGAGTAAAAGAAAAAGGAACTTTAGGCAAGTGAAAATGAGAAAATACTCAAAATATACTCATCAAGGAAATGTATATCAAAATTTTAATAAGTAATCACCTATCAAAATTATGTATTTTTTATGATGTAAGATGACAAGCACTGGCAAAGAAGTAGACAAAGGTGAAACTTACCATTGATGGGAATGTAAATTAGTAGGGCTTTACATATGTTAAGCAATATAAAGGTTTCTCAAACCTTAAAACAGGAAAAATATTTTATGACTAACAAATCCCAGTACTAGTTATATATCTAAAGGAAATGAAATGGATATGTCAAGATTAATCTTTACCTAACAGCTCAATCCAGACCCAGTGTTTCTCCCTCTTTGCTGCCATCAGATCCAGATGTAGAACTCTCAGCTACCATGTCTGTCTGTGTGCCACCATGCTTCTTGCCATGTAGATAATGGACTAAACTTCTGAAACTGTAAGAAAGCCCTAAGTAAATGCTTTCTTTTATAAGAGTTGCCATAGTCATGGTTTGT